>CM029596.1:11036132-11585789 GCA_017311375.1 Mytilus coruscus | reverse complement strand
ATCGAAATATCATTAAGTAATGACTATTTCATATTGAGTTATATCAAAACATCATTACGTAATGTCAAAACCATATTATGTAAAGACAAAATATCATCAAGTAATAATAACAACATAACGTAATATCAGAGTTCCACATAAGACAGCTGTGGCGTTCCATAGTCTTTAATCACGCCAAAGTGCGATGGTGGCGTAATAACGATATCTTGTTGATAACTACGCCGAAGTGCTATTGGTGGTTACGATGAAGTACGATGAATTATATAAACTATATTTTCAATGTTTTCATGTTCAAATGTCGATGTAGACGTCAATTGTTTGTTAGAAGCAGCTTTTCAGGTCTTTAAGTATTGTTATGAACAGAAAATCGACTTTTAATTGTAGCCAACAAAAGATACAAATCAATAATAGAATTTAACAAGATTTATTATACACAAGTTTACAAGAAGTATTACATAAAAGAAATGTCAACTTAACTGTCAAAATATATGTCCAATCTTTTATCTTTTCTTTATCCGGAAATCTTCTCGAATCCACAGAATATTATATCCAATTGGTCACAATCTAGTATGATGTAGTTTGTAAATAAAAGTGTCAATCCAACTGCTGAGAATGTTGATGTCTATCGATGTCTAAGTCTATCTATGTCTAAGTCTTATATATGAAACGGAAACTTCTAGACAACGCTAGAAATTTAAATTGCGCATCTTTTTTATGATCATTCTGAAATTTTATGTAAGTGAAATAAGTTCTATTCATTCCATGAGTATCAATGATTGTTCCAGTGATTTCTAAACTGCATAGTTGTAACACAATGTGTATTATTTTGCACAGTGTAAACATATATATAATAGGCCACACAAAACAAATTAGGCCAACTAAATAAATATGGTAGTTACAGTATCATAACACCTCCTTAAAAAAAGTTTGAGTGTAACAAAATCTTTTCATGAATTATATGTACAAAATACATAGTATATACAAAGTGTTTCAATAAGTTCTAGATAAAGCATCTGCTATTACGTTATCTTTACCTTTAATATGTTTTACAATAACATTATATTCCTGTAACAATAGACTCCACCTAGTCAATCTCTGGTTCTTGTTTTCATTTTATGTATGAAGGTGAGAGGATTATAATCAGTATAAACAAGAATAGGATGCACAGTGGATTTAAATATACATCAAAATGTTGAATTGCAGACAACAGTGCAAAACACTCTTTTCAATAGTCGAATAATTTTTCTGATGTTTATCTAATTTCTTAGAAAAATATGATATAGGTTTCTCAACATTATCATCTGTCTCTTGATATAAAACAGCTCCAACTCCTACATCGCTTTCATCAACGGCAAGTTTAAATTGTTTTTCAAAGTCTGGAGTGATCAGAACTGGACTTTTAATTAAAAGTGATTTGCTATTTTCAAAAGCGTTTTGACAACTTTCACTCCAGATGAATATAGAATCTTTCCGTAAAAGATGAGTCAATGGTTGAACAACAGTAGCAAAATTTGAACAGAATTTCCTGTAAAATCCAATCATGCCTAAATATCTCATAAGTTGTTCTTTATTCGTAGGAGGAGGAAATTTGGTAATTGCATCCACTTTAGCCCTAATAGGTTTCACTTGACCTTGGCCAACTGTATGCCCTAAATAATCAACAGTGGCCTGGCAAAATTCATTTTACCAAGATTAACAGTTAAATTTGATTGTGAAAATCTATCAAAAGTATCATATAAATGTGTTAAATGTCTTTCCAGCTATCACTACATACAATAAGATCATCAATATAAGCATAACAACAGTCTAAATATTTTATAACATTATTGATCATTCTTTGAAATGTAGTTGAGCACTTTTCATGCCAAACGGCATTACAGTATATTGAAATAAGCCATCTGGTGTGACAAAAGCTGATATTTCTCGAGCTCTCTGTGTCAATGGGACTTGCCAGTAACCTTTCAATAAATCAAATTTGCTCACAAATTTTGCTTTCCCAATATTATCAATGCAATTGTCTATCCTTGGAATCGGATAGGAATCAGATTTTGAAACAGAATTTACGTTTCTGAAATCAGTTACGAAACGAAAGGTTTTATCTGGTTTAGGCACAAGGAGACAAGGAAAGCTCCATTCACTGTTACTCAGCTCAATAATATCATTGTCAAGCATATATTTAATTTCTTGTCTCATAAATTCAAGTTTGAGTGGATTGAGCCGGTAAGAATGTTGCTTAATTGGAGAAGCATCACCAACATCGACATCATGACAAACAGCAGTGGTTTTGTTTGGCACATCTGGAAAAAGATTTTAAAAGAAAATACCAAAGCTTTTAATTTTCTCTACAATCAAAACACAGATGTGCAAGTTTTGAATCTAAATTTGACAAAATTTCTGAATTTTTCAATCTTACTGTCTCTTCCATAGTTTTAGAACAAAAGGTGGTTCAATTACATCAGGTTTGTCATGATTCTCTCCAATTCAACCATGGCTAAAGTGGCAACTGGTTTACTCTCTTCATTAGTACGCTCTAAATATGGTTTTAACATATTAATGTGACACACTCTATTTTGTTTACGCCGGCCTGGTGTTTTTACAATATAATTCAAATCATTGATTTTACTCTCTATGGTATAAGGACCACAATATTTAGCTTGTAATGGATGTCCAGGGACTGGCAAAATACAAGTACCTTATCACCTGGCTCAAAAACTCTGTCCCTGGCATCTTTATCATACCATATTTTCATCTTATTCTTAACAGGTTTTAAATTGTTCTGAGCAATTTGACAAGCAGTATACAATTTTCTTTAAATCTAGATACATAGTCTAGAAGATTCAAGTCAGTGTATTCAGTAAGCCACTTTTCCTTTATCAATTTAAAGGTCCCCTACAGTATGACCAAATACCAACTCAAAGGGACTAAAATCAAGGGATTCTTGAACAGCCTCTCGGACCGCAAAAGTAAAAAGTGAACACCATCATCCCAATCTTTGTCAAATTGAAGACAAAACTTCTGATCATGTTCTTCAATGTTTGATGAAAACGTTCTAAGGCACCTTGAGATTCTGGATGATTAGCACTTGACCTATACTGAGCAATCCCTAACTGGTACACGACTTGCTGGAATAAACCTGACATGAAATTTGAACCCTGGTCGGACTGTATAGACTTTGGAAGTCCTACTAGCGTGAAAAATTTGATCAGAGCTTTGACAATAGTAGGTGTCTTGATATTCCTTAACGAAATAGTCTCAGGAAAGCGAGTGGAGGTACACATGATTGTCAATAAATACGCATTTCCGGTCTTGGTCTTCGGTAAAGGTCCAACGCAATCAATGAGTACTCGGCTGAAAGGTTCTTCAAAGGCTGGAATAGACAGAAGTGGTGCTAGTGGTATTTTCTGGTTAGGCTTACCAACAACCTGGCATATATGGTATGATTTGCAGTATTCTGCGACATCACTTCTTAGTCTTGGCCAGTAGAAATGCTGTAAGATCTTAAGACAAGTCTTCCTTATACCTAAGTGTCCAGCCAAGGTGTCGGGCAAGACCAATAATGTCTTGCCTATAGACTTTAGGCACCACCACTTGGTATACCACCTCCATTCCTCATCTGTAGCATCAGGGGCCTCCACTTCCTCATTAAAATGCCGTCTTCATGGTAATAGCATTCGGCCTCTTTGTCTGCTTCCTACTGTGATTGAGCCCTCTTGCAGAGCTGAAGAACCTCAGGGTCTTTATTTTGTTCTTCGACAAATTTCCTTCGGTCTAATGAATGGCTGTTTACGTCTGGCCATGGCATAATTACATTCTTGCTAATGCTAGGTGGTCTTATTAAGGACTTCTCTGAGCTACGGGACCTTCAATGTCGGCTAGAAAGGTGTCAGAAAGGTCCGTAATCAAACTGGTCTTCTAGCAAATCTTCATTTTGCTGTTTTCTAGCCATCGCTCTAGTAACGGCACAAGCTACAGTTCAGCATCATCTTCAGGTGATTTAACATCCACCACCGGTTTACTGGTAACAATTGGTTCAGCAACCACTTTGTTCCTAGCTAGATCATTTCCTAGCAATAATGAAACACCCTCAACAGGGAGATTAGGACGAACACCCACAACAACTGGTCCAGTAATCAAATCTGACTTCAGATAAATACGATGGAGGGGAACATCTATTCAACCTAACTCCACACCTTGTAACAAAACGGAGGCACCAACAGAAATCTCCTCGGACAAAGGCAACACACCTTCTCACAATAAAGACTGAGAAGCTCCAGTGTCCCGTAAAATCTTCATAGGCTGAGGAGTATTATTGACAATAGAAACAAACCCATCAGACATAAAAGGTTTATAATCCTCCATGTAATCACAAAAACTGGGCATTCTATTGGTAACACGGGGTGTCGTACAAGCACTGGTCTTGGGCTTATTATCTCTTCCATTCTTCTTCTGGAGTCTAAAACAATCATCATCAGGTGACCATTCTTCTTACAATAAGCACAAGTCAGTGACTTCTTCTCAAAAGTATCAAATTTTGGACTAGACATATTATAACTAGACTGACTCTAATTCTGTGCAACAGGCTTACTATCAGTACGCTCAGTGCTTTGATTGTTGTAATTTCCACTCGAAGTATTAAAATTTTGACCTTTGAAACTTCTCTTATGTGAAAGGGTATAATTATCGGAAATAACAGCTGCATCTTGTAATGTCTCAACAGTTTTGTCATCTAAATGTGTTTTTAAGTCAAATGAACACACTGCTTGAACTCTTCTAATAACATCAATTGTCTTAAATTATCAAAATCTTTATCTATTTTCTTTGACGTAAGCCATTTATCAAATAGACCTTCTTTTTCCTAGCAATTCAACATAGGTTTGTGAATCAAACTTTTATAAGTCCTAAATTTCTGTCTATATGCTTGGCACTAGCTCAAGCTTTTAAAATTCCTTTTAACCTTGTCATAATCAGAACTTTTTTCTGATGAAAGTGCTGAGTAAATTTCAGCGGCCTTGCCTCAAAACACACTTTGAGCAATGTAGTCTAAAAGGCTTCGGCCATTTCAAATTTTGAGCAATTTTTCTAACTGTGGAAAAATTGTCAAGTGTTTTTCACAAAATTTGGGAACCAAACGTATATTTTTGTTGCATCAAGATCAAAATGTTCTGATTTTGATTGGAATTTAGTGTTGCTTTATTTTGCCATTTCAAGTTTCATTTCTCAATCTCTACCCTTTCCCTCATTTCAAGTTCTGCCTGTTTTAACTTCAATTCATCTTGTTTTAATTTAAATTCATCTTTCTTTTCTTTTTCTCCATTTCTAACCTTTCTTCTTTTCTTTTTCTCCATCTCTAACCTTTCTTCTTTTTCTTTTCTCCATCTCTAACCTTTCCTTCATTTCAAGTTCTGCCTGTGTTTCTTCTTTTTCTTTTTCCAATTGTTTTAATTTAACTTCGTTTTCCAATGGTTTTAATTTAAGTTCGTGTTCTAATTCCAGCTGTTTTAATTTGAAAGCATCAACATTTTCTACCTTGAGTTCAAGATCCTCTTCACCTAAAATTTCTGAGTCAACTAATTTATCTATTACCCATTTTTTTTTATAATTTGTTTTCTCATAGATACTCTAAAGTCTAATTTCAGATGTTTAGCAAGCAACACTAATTCCTCTTTCTTTAAATTATCAAACCCTTCCAGGTCTGGCGTTTCCAAAATTTACCGGCATCAAATGCCATATTGTAGAATTTTGTTGGCTAGTTCTATATAAAATACTGAAAAATTTTTATAAGATATTAACGTTATCCCGGACTTGAGCCCCCAATTTCTGTTATGAACAGAAAAATCGACTTTTAATTGTAGCCAACAAAAGACACAAATCAATAATAAAATTTAACAAGATTTATTATACACAAGTTTACAAGAAGTATTACATAAAAAGAAATGTCAACTTAACTGTCAAAATATATGTCCAATCTTTTATCTTTTCTTTATCCGGAAATCTTCTCGGAATCTACAGAATTGGTCACAATCTAGTATGATGTAGTTTGTAAATAAAAGTGTCAATCCAACTGCTGAGAATGTTGATGTCTATCGATGTCTAAGTCTATCTAAGCCTATCTATGTCTAAGTCTGATACTTATATACTCAAACGGAAACTTCTAGACAACGCTAGAAATTTAAATTGCGCATCTTTTGTTATGATCATTCTGGAAACGTTATGTAAGTGAAATAGAAAGTTCTATTCATTCCATGAGTATCAATGATTGTTCCAGTGATTTCTAAACTGCATAGTTGTAACACAATGTGTATTATTTTGTACACAGTGTAAACATATATAATAGGCCACACAAAACAAATTAGGCCAACTAAATAAATATGATAGTTACAATATCATAACAGTATATCATCGAGAGTATGCTGCAAAATTAAATTAAACCTGTCTTGGAAGTGCACAAAATATGAACACTTAACAAACGTCCTATTTTACTTATAAAGACTGGAATAACTTTTGACAAAACAATTTACTCTGCTTGATATACAGCTAAGTAGACTAATCTGTCGACACTGCTACGAGTTTGATTTGTTCATTATATATGAATTATTTGGCATAAAACCTTTAAATTCATGTGTTTGTCGAATTAGCCTATTATTTGAGTTTGCATAAAAGGGGATGGGTCAACTTTTAATGTGGTCTCTGGTGGAGAGTTGTCTCATTGACAATGCTATAAATCTTCTTATTTTTATATTCTAATAGATTTTTGGCACAGTTATTTACAAATACGTGCAAAGGTTCAAAAGATAATCATTTATCCTGATTTAACCCTGAAATCATTAAGCGTCTATTATATGCATAATCATGCACAGTAACCCAAAGCTATCAATCAATCAAAATATTATGTATACTATACTGACTTACCTTGAGATGTAATATTCAAACTCGATTAACACATGTCTCAAAACTGTTTAAATCAAAAGCCATTTGTTTTGTTTTCGTTTAAAATTTATCGTTATATTGCAATATATAGAAAATACGACCTGAAGGATGTCGATATATTGCAATATATTGTTGCGGTGCCAGTTCGTTTCCATTTTGCACTGCGAAAGGTCAATAATACAGGATTCAAGTTTTGTAAGGTCGATTCTCATGGTATTTGTTTTACTAAGACATGTTAAGTGACGCCTCGGATGTATTTTATTTGTGGTTGATTAATCACACATTTTGAGGCAAGGTGTTTTGCAAGGAAATGTCCGTAATTGGACAGAATGGGAAAGGAACGAAATTTCCACATGGCGCGAATTAGAATGCATCAACTGGTTTGTACAATTTTTAATAATATATGGCAAGCCGTTCTCGACAAACTATGTTTAAACCATTTTTTCGAAAAATTACACACTGAGAAGTAAAAATTCACACGGAGATTTAAGAACCAAAATACACTGAGAAATCGAAATTACACACTGAGATTTTAAAATTACACACTGAGATTTAAAAATGAAAACACACACTGAGAATTTAAAATTACACACTGAGTTTAAAAGACACACTGAGATGAAATAAATTGAAAAACACACACTGAGAATTGTTAATTTACAATGAGATTTCAAAATACACACTGAGATTATTATGCAATTACTAATGAATATTCATGAGATGAATAATTCAACAGATTAATATCTTGGTCTCCCAAACTCTTGTCATTATAATGAAATGCGTTTCCTACAACCAACATTCGTCATAAATTTCAAGATTTAACAACTTTTTTTGCTAACTCATATTCATAAGTTTGTTGCCTATAATTCAGATTATTACTAACAGTATATCGGGATTTTTTGCTTAAAACTGTTTAAGCATGGTCCCTTTTCAAAAGTCTTTCAACTGTTACCCTGATTTCGCAAGGTAATCTTTTATATTTTTGTTACGTATATATGCTATATTAGGCACTTGGGAAAAAAATTCACTGCATTGTTTGTATTTTGCAGATTGTTCCAATGTTTTCTTATAATTTTGATAAAGTTTTTCACCATTTGTTTTATTTTGTAATGAGAGTATGTATTTTTCTTGTTCTATTGGTCTTTAATAACGTAATTTTTCTATTCGTTGTATTTTTAATGATTTTATAAAACATTTAGCGCCAAATTGAAGGAATAACAAGTTCTGTCCCTAGTTGTTTCAAGCTTGTAATAGATTCAGATTAGTATGCTTATTAGATATGTGCATAAGAAGTGCACAAATCTCAGTGTGTAATTTTAAATTCTCAGTGTGTGTTTTCAGTAATTTCATCTCAGTGTGTCTTTTGAAACTTATAGTGTAAATTTTCGCGACGTCAAACTGTGACATAGATATAAACTGATTTAACTTGAAAACGAGTACATGGACCCCTCTTTTTTAAAATGGCAATAGGTTTGATTACGTATGAAGATTCTTTGTACCAATTTTAATGAAAAAGTCAACGATGATTTTTTTTTAAATTTGATAAATATACCGCAAAAAATGCCGTTTTTTTCCTAAAATCCTGAAATTTTGTTAAAAATTATAATTTCCAAAGAGTTGTACATATTAAGAGCATATTTATGCAAAGAAGATTTTCATAATGTTTTAAGAAAAATCCGCTTGTGTTTATCTGTTGAAATAAAAAAGTTAGGTGTGTCTATCCAAAAGATAGAAATGTCCAAAAACCCGAAATTTTGAGTAAATGTCTAAAATATCTACCACTTTTATCTCTTTAAGTGGCACATGAAGGTATATTTTTTATTACATATTTGAATTGCTGAGGTGAAAAATAGCTTGTACGCAAATTTTCGAAAAAAATTCATCGCGGGATCGAAACTGTATCGTATGCCCTTAAACTTTATCAGTTATACCACAAAATCTTAAATCTCAGAATGTAAAATTACTTGAATTCTTGAGGCACTCTGGTGTCAAATGATTCTGAATAATCCCCATTATAAAACTCTATCGGTTTCCATCATATATAAGAATTGGGCATCGGTGCTGAGTAATATAATGCAGATTTATTAGGATAAGCCTTATTGATGATACAGTTTGTGACTGCAGATGGTGAATCGAAGATTTAAATCACATTAACTTAAATTTTATCGCTTTACATGTGCAAGAATATTGGCCTTTTTTACTGTGCACGTGCACAAAAAATGTATTTTCCTTTGTTATAATTTCATATATTGAATATACTGTTCCTGATATAAATTCTAATCAAAATACCTTTTAAAAATTTAGCAACAACTGTTTGGGCGTCACGATGGTTGCCGTAGTATTTGGCTAATACATTGTTGCAAATCTCCCTTGGGTTAACTCGGATTCAAGGGATATGTCTTTACGTGAAATAATAAAATTCGTAGCTCCAGAAGATTCCATTTGTCCGTAGTAGTATATGTCATCATCAAACTTTGAACTATACGCCCGATTCTAAATACAAAGATGCTTTTGACTGCATAAAGTACAAAATATGTTTTGTAATGATTTTATTATCCTAGCTCTGGTATATTTCGGAATTTACAGCAAAAATGTCCACTGTATTACATGAATTTTCAAATTCAACTGAAATATGTATATTTATGATTCTACATGACACACGATTAACGTTTTTCAACAATTTTTTCCTCTCTTTTATTTAATGTGGTAGAATCTTGAAGTACACATATGGAGCTGTAATGATGTAAATTTAAGTAGATTGGAAGACTTTTTAAAATGACCCTGGCGTAAAAATAAATAGCCCTACATCATTTATATTATTACAAAGTTGTGGTTATGACTAAAAGGGGATGTTGGGTATACATCAATACCAACAGACATATATAGGGCAATTGAAAAACATTACAAGAAAGGAGTCTACATAATATGTCAAGCTCTGAATCGTCCTGATTCTACTTCCTTGGTGAATAAATTGATAAATATGAGGATCTGACATTAAAACCACATACTAATAAAACACTTCGATCTCTGTATCACTAGAAACCAGTAAAAGTCTGGAATGGCCTATATCTGTACTCGACTGTACTGATTTTTACTCGACCAGTCTGAATCGGTCTGAATTTTACTTGATATTACTCGACCCCAGTCTTAACCATACTCGACTGTACTGATTTGTACTAGACCCTTATCTTTGCCATTAATAACAGTCTGAACTAGTACTCGACCAGTCTGAAACAGTCTTAACACATTCTCAACCTGTACTAGGCCAATACTCGACAAGTTCTCGACCTATTTTTTTCAGTCTGAACCATACTCGACCAAAGGTCTGAACAATACTCGACCAGTCTGAACCATACTTGACCTAATAACCTCTACTTTTTTTTAATTTTAACTGACATGACAACAGCCACAATAAAATAAAGATATATATAAAAACAGATTTTTACATCCTTACATGATTCTCAGATTTATCAAATCGAGATCGTGAAATTATCTGATTTTAAAGTTTTAGAGTCTTGTTAAAAAAAAAATCTTTTACCTGAAAACCACACCTAGCTATACTGAGGGTAATAAAACCTTATTAAGGTGCTTCTTGTTTGGCATGTGGTTTTTTAAACAAAACTTAATTTTCCTAAATTCCTAAATAAAAACTACATAGGTTTCATGGTTACATGTACATACAATAGTTATATAACTATCTTTTTAATGAGGTAACAACAGCCAACAAAATCACTGAAATTGTTTAACCTTATATCAGAAATATATCTATTCTTATTATAATTTGGGATATATATATATATATATATATATATATATATATATATATATATATCAAAAAGGGATAAAAAAAAATAAAAGAAATGAATTAAATTGTTCTTCTGATTAGTGATAAACTATAAAGAAATACCTTCTGCTTGGGGCAAACTCATTAAAAAGATCACACCTGGTCAGAGAGTAATAAATTTTAAATAACATCCATTTAAAATTACAACATCCTGCAAAACTTAAATCACACGGCCTTTTGAATTCACTAGATAAGTAATACACGAGTTAAAAAAAAATAGGGTTTTCTTTTTACCTGTAAAACACAAATGTACTGAGGTAATTAAACCTTATTATTTTCTTTTACCTGTAAAACACAAATGTACTGAGGTAATTAAACCTTATTAAAGTGCATCTTGTATGTCTTTAATTTTGACAAAACTTATTTAAATTTAATTAAAATTAATTTTGACAAAACTTAATTGAATTTAATTAAAATAATTTTTTACTGCAACTTTGGAACACATTTCCTTTATTCATGTTATAAAAGGTTATCAAGGATTGCTATAGAAGTTCTATAATCATGGTTATATTAAATTCTTGGTTTTACAAAACAAAGGTGACATTTTTTAATTTATTAATTTGTTTTTATACTATTCTATTTAATTTTAACAAAACAAAAATGTTCACTGCATGATTAATTAAACTTGATTGACACCATATATCTATACCAGGCTTAAGTTAATGGTGAAAATGTCCAGTAACCATAAAATATATCTGAAACATTTAAAAATTTCAAATAACATTTAGGATATTTGAATAATGCTCAAAATTTCTAGAATTTTAATGTACATAAAGCAATGTGAACATGATCAATGATGATATCCTTTATATAAAAATTCATTTAATGAAACTTAATTTATTACATGATATTTTTAATCCGACCAGAAAGTACTTCCTTTGATCACCTTGTTTTATTTTTATTTTAAAGGTGATGTATGTATATAAGTGTTAATGAATATGGTGTTGATAATTACATTATCTTTATGTGAAATTTTGGTTTCAATGCTATGTTAAGTATGGTTAAGACTACAGTCGAGTATTATGAAGTAAATTGCAGACCAATTCAGACGGGTCGAGTAAAAATCAGTACAGTCGAGTACAGATATAGGCCATTTCAGACTTTTACTGGTTTGTAGTGTATTTTTTAAACAGATTATTTTGATACTTAACTTTTCCGACCAAGCACCTTTTCGAACGGACCAGCCAGCAAAAAGAATAAACAATTAAAATACAATTATTCTTTTTGGCCTTATTTTGTCGGGCAAAAATTATGCCCAAAGTAACATAGATGCCAACACTTCATCTATCTTAATCAACTATGTAAGATGTAAGCACATTTACACTCAAATATCACAGCATGTTTCTTTTGGTATGATTACATTGTTAGGTTATTGTTATAGTGACGTTTACCAAATAAATTTTTATTCATGCATGTTCATAAAGCTAATTTGATTTGGAATTATTCCTTTATATTGGTCTCTATACTTTTTTTCATGTTTTTTTACTGTTCGGTGATCTTATCGTCTTTAAATCCACAATGAACTGCATTAGACTATATGTAATGATGAAGCAAGATATTGTTCATTCATTATAACAGAATAACAGTTATTTGTATTTTTTAGGTTTACACAATACTTACATTATATCCAGCAATGGTATGTGAGCGAACACGGATTGTATTACGAAAAGTTCTTATTCCTTGTGTCATTCTTGCTTTAGCGGGCTGTAAACGTCCAGAACGTCCAAGAAATAACAGAACGACCACAACAGCAATCAAAAGCAATATGAACCCTGAAAAATGAGAACGATAATTAATTTTCTATTACAACAAACAAATATACCGAATAGTAATATATTAAAGAAAACAAAAGTGAAACAAGAAATGATCAACAAATGATTAAAACAATAAAGAAACACAATACTGCAAGAGGTAATAATTTTATTAATGAAAAATATAAAATATAGAAGTAACAAATACACAAAACAAAAGTGAAAATACTTACCGGCAAATAATCCAGCAACACCGCCTGGTGGGAATCCTACAGCTGAAAAGTAGAGAAGTGACATATATATTCACTGTAACGAAATGATTTTGAAGTAAACCATTTTTTGGGGAACAGAAAGATAATAAGTCTTTACTTCATTACTATATTAAATACCGCGACTCTTTGTGTGCGATTTCCACATTTTTTTTCGGATATCTGATTTGTCTCTCCCAGTCGATTTCCACATTTATTTTGGATATCTGATTTGTCTCTCCCAGTCGATTTCCACATTTATTTTGGATATCTGATTTGTCTCTCCCAGTCGATTTCCACATTTATTTTGGATATCTGATTTGTCTCTCCCAGTCGATTGACGAGATTTAAACATCGGTAAACTACTGTTGCCTTAATTTATATTTGGAACAGCAAATTTGTATGGCTTCAAATGTTTAAAAAATCTCAATTGAAAATATAGCACCTATGATTTTCTCAACACTTATTTTTACGGAAAGAAAACTGATCAAATAGATGCTTCGAATGAAATATTTGTAAATGCATTAAGCTTCATAGATTACATTAAAACATGAAGCAGCTTGTTTTCATAACTGAATCATATTTGACTAAAGCTCTGGTAGTAAAACGATAAATATTTATAGGTTTTTGATAATTGTTGGTCCAATATGACTTACATGCCTCCGCTGTTTGAAATTTAAGTATTGCAGGAGATCCACTCATAACAAAGTTTGTATCATTGCCATATTTAGTGAACAATTGGTCGTAGGTGACAGTCCTGTTAGGTCAAACGTTGTCGCATCTTTATGCACTTTGAAATCCCTTGTGGAATTATCAGGTATAAATAGTCGGATGAGAATACAAGCACGATCATAGCAGGAAAGTGCCTGAATCCAGCTTATACCTAAACTTGTGTCTGATGTCTTCAGTATGGTAATGTTTGATGGACTATAATCTGGAAATAGAAACATATATTTTATTTGACGCACATATATAATATAAATTATTACAATGCATTAAATCGCTATATCTAATTCGTACAGAAACACGCTTGATAATCTTTGTTTCGTGAAAAAGATACCATGAGTTTGGAGGGCGATTTTTTTTCTGAAGAACAACCACCTATGTAATGTTTATGTTATAAAATATGTATTCCTGTCAAGTAGTGTTGTCATTTAGCGGTATTTCTAACATTGCCATATAAGCAGGAGGTTTGGCTAGCCATAAAACCAGGTTCAACCCACCATTTTTTTTCTTAAAACCGGATTTGTTTTGCATAATCGAACTATGACTATTGAACAGCGGTATACTACTGTTGCCTTTATTCCTTAAAATCTATTGTTGTATCGTCCTTTCGAAATTACATTGCTTTCCTTACCCTAAATTATCTTAAAGATTCTTTATTTACCCCTGGTTTTGATCAGATCGTTTTTGTATGAAAGGAGTTTTGCTTATCAATACTTTTGTTTTAAAAGTATTTGGGTAGCTTTAGTAATCAGTACTGCATTCGTTTGTAAGCTTGATTCTTTTTGGAATTCTAATGTCAATTCTAACAGTAACAGTTTGAAAGAGAATTCCGATGGTATCTAAATTAGGTGATGTCTACTAAGGGTTAGACATTCGAAATTCACAAATCTCTGCATGCTACGTAATAACCTGCTTTAAATCATGAGTGTATTTTAAAAAAAGAGTGACACCACCGAAACAGGAACTGCTGACGCTTCCGAGTCACAAGCATTCGCCTTGGTTTTGAGCTGCTCAGTCGTACATTTACGTGTAGTACATTAACGACGGGTTTTTTTTCTTTGTTTTTCTTCTGGTTATGCTTTTGTCTGTTTTTATCTTGTTTTCGTTTTAAATTCACCCTCCTGGAAGCGTCTCCTCCTTAAAATTTGAACCTTTCATTAGTGAGCTGAAGTTAACACCTAACTCTTCTGAATTATGATTAACAACGCTGCTTGCAACAATTAATTAGAAGAATACAATAGTAGATTTAAATTATGAAAATATATTTTTATGTCCAATGAGTTAGAATTCTGTAAAGATATTTCTGTTAATTGAAATTAATACAGAAATGAATTTATATGGTATGATGAAAAGTAGATTCGAACTTATCTTCAAGTTTAAATATCCTAATATATAAGGTAAATGTATTTGAAAAGATTATTGCTGATTTTTTTTTTAACCTGCAAAGTATTTATTTTCTGTTGAAGACCAAGTAAATGTCCAAAATAAAAATACATATAACACACGCCCTAATAAGAAGAAAAAAAAATCAAAACAAAACTAGAGCTGTCCTCATAGCGGGACTAATACTTATAAAGCGTAAATGCATATGCATTTTAGTTGCTACTGTGAAATTCGGTATTGATCATGAGGCAATGAAGTTTTGAGAATTTTAGTTTTTTCAGCTATTCATTTTATATAATCATTGCCGTCGTGTTAGATTGACACATAGTTACTGATATGCTAATCTGAAAGAATTACTTAGTATACTGACCCAGGAACAAAGTCTGAGGTTCGTATACGGTAAATTCAGAAATTAAAAGTCAGGGTCAAGGTCAATGTCAGTATGATGCTTCTGCATACACATTTTTGTCAATCTAGGTACTACAGTACAAAAGTTATGCACCAAACACAAATTCGACACTGTTTTACTATCATATGGGTCAAAGGTAAAATTCAAGGTCGGAGCGACCCGACTTTGATATATGCCAATCTCATAATGTATCAGCATAACAAGTTTGGTCAACCTTGTTTCACTGGAACAAAAGTTATAAACAAGACACAAATCAAGACAATGTTTGACTATCATAAGGGTCAAAGGTAAGTGTGATCTGACTTTGGTATATGACATACCCCAAACCCATGATGCAACTGCACACCAAGTTTGGTAAGCCTATGTTATAAAGTACAAAAATGATGACCTGATCATATATATGGTTTGTTACACATCAACAACCCATGATGCAACCTAAGTTTACGGAACAAAAGTTATGCACCAGACACGAAACGGGATGGACGGACAGACAGACAGACAGACAGGCCTGGTGATTCCTATATACCCCATAAACTTTGTTTGAAAGGAAAGAACACTTAGAGTTCAATCTTCTATGACGGTGAACAAAATAGTGCAACAGTCGGAACCATGTGATATGTTTGGATTATCATATATGTGTTTATGTGCTTCTGTTAAAATCCTATTAAATATTTTTCTAATTTATTATTTTTTGTATTGCCGTGATTCATAGAAAAAAGGTAAAATCACAAAAATACTGAACTCCGAGGAAAATTCAAAAAGGAAAGTCCCTAATCAAATGGCAAAATCAAAAGCTCAAACACATCGAACGAATTGATAACACCTGTCATATTCCTGACTTGGTACAGGCATTTTCTTATGTAGAAAATGGTGGATTGAACCTGGTTTTATAGCTAGCTAAACCTCTCACTTGTATCACAATCGCATCAAATTCAATCAAAACAAACAGACACAATAGGTAAAAATGTCAAAAATAGGGTACAGCAGTCAACATTGTGTTATCATCGTAATCACTATAAAAACAAACAAATGTAACGAAGAAGCACAAAAAGACATACATCAGATTACGAAGTATCGTCTTCTATTTTCGATTTACTTAACAGATACTTTTATTTATCCCTACTACTATTAAACTAGAGACTCTCAAGAGCCCATGTCGCCCACCTGAATCTATGTTCATCTACAACAATAGCCACTCTTCAAAATTGTAGATTAGAATATAATTCATTACTTAAATCTTTTTTTTTTGGTTGATCTTCTACTGATCATATTTACTGTATATCTATTAAAGTTTTCACGATAATAGGCAGAACCCCCCCCCAAAAAAAAAGGTAAAAATCGTCATTTAAGGACAATAACGCATATAAGGAGTCAACTGACGATTAGAAAACATGTTGACTTATTTGTAGATCTTGTCTTGCATGATATTTTGTTTCTATTCAAATTTATAACTATTTATCGTGGTCTTCATGACATTGAGAAAACACGCAAAAAATGGTAAACATGTTATTTAAGGGAAATAACCGTAATCATGAGTCAAATGAGGTTTTCAGTCATTTACCCTATTTGTCTTGCTGATCATTTTGGCTAGTTTCTCTGTTATTATTAATCTATTATTGTTTTCAAGACCAAAAGCAAAATCGAAACAAGGGTTTAATTCGCTATTGAAGAGCGATAACTCCGGAAGAAGTCGTCTGACATTTATGATGTAATATACAGCAGGTAGCTACACTCTATCCTTATCAGATTGTCTCTATCTATAGCAGTTTCAAGATAAAAGAAAAAACTTGCATTTTACTCTTATTTTATATATTTATCCATGTCAGCCATGTTGGTTGGCCGGCTGGATCATCGAACATTTACGTAAAACTACATACTTAAATGATGATTGTCACCAAATTTGGTTTCAATTGGCTCATTAGTTGCAGAGGAAAGATTTTTGTAAGATTTGACAGACGGCGACAACGGACACAGACGACGGAGGCCAAGCGATGAAAACAGTCCATCTGATCCTTCGGGATTAGGTGAACTAAAAAACTTGAAAATGTCAAATTAGTAGACGACTTACATTCTTTTATTCCATTGAAGCTGTCCACTTCTCCTAGCTGTAATAAGAAAAGTACTGTTAAAGCAATAGCAGCTGATTTGTTGATTCGTTTATTTACATGGAATACTGGTGATGTATAATGATTAAGAGGTACAAATAACACTTGAAACATTTTGTGCATCCGAAGAGATTTTAGGGATATTCCTTTATCAAGAACGCTCAAACCAAAACATATGAAAGCCAAGGATTTTTAAGACCAGAACAGTTCAAGAGCTATAGGATCTAAAAAAATAGCCAAATTCATCTTAGGTTAACTTTGACCAAGGGAATTGAAACCTTAGTTTATTTAAAATACTTTCTGTATTCATCAACATGAAATTTAAGAAAAGTTTGATATAAATCATGTATGAACGGAAGAACTGACTATTGACAATTAGTGTAGTTACTTATATTCAAATTTATATGTAATTCTCGTAAGAAATGAAATGAGTATGCTGAACATTAATGTGACACAACTTAAAAAAACTCCACAAAAAAAAAAAAGATAAAGACACCTATACATGTATGTCTTTTTTTCCCATTTTGTGTAAATATGTTGCTGACCATTGACGTATTTAAACACGCTTTTATTCATAGACAGTACTAATGATTGAGCAAAATTTATTCCAGGAGCTGCAGTACGGACTAGTCCCATTCAAATATTGATTACTTTAGCTGTATCTGGGAAAATGTTTCGGAAAGTTTGGATCTCAATGCTCTTCAACTTCGTATTTTATTTGGCCTTTTTCACTTTTTGATCCATCGTCGCTGACGAGTCTTTACTTAGACGAATTCAATTTAAGTACCAATGAAGACAATATTTAAAGATCTTACTACATTGATTATCTTTCAGAAAACATTTATTTTAAGGATTTTAAAAATTAAGATGTGATACCCACTTTGTAAAACTAGTAATATTTATTCATGTAAATCCAACCTTAATCTAATAAAAAACGGTACTAACTGTTTAAAGAAATATATGGTTGCGCAATCCCTGATTTTATAATTTACGATAGAAACTGGTAAAGGCAAAAATGATCAACAATACAAGATCTACAAAATACCTCCATGACCGAAACAAATGGATGACCCCGTAAGGAGCTATTGCCAGTAAGTAAAGATTTTTGACTTATTTTTAGCGTTTTTGCCTAATACCTCGAAAACTATAATAGATAGGTAAAAACTGTCAAAAGGAAAAATAATAAAAGATACAAGATCTATAAAAATGTTTATCAAACGAAACAATTAGATGACTCATTAAGGAGTCATAGCTTTAAACGACAATTTTTGACTAATGTTCGTGTCCTTCGTATCTCTGAAACAACAAAACAAATTTCAACCAAACTTAGGATGTATGATCCTTAGAATATCTAGTATAAAACATATTTTTTGTTTATGCCAGTCAGTTAACAAACGTGGCCGCCATGGCTCAAAATAGACCATAAGTGTAAAATGCAACAAACAGATCTACATAAATGCACATTGACCGAAACCGATGGATGACTCTGTAAGGAGGTATTGCCCTGAGTTGACGATTTCTTTTCGTACTTTTTATGTTTTTCCGTATTTTCCGCAAAACTGTAATAAATAGATAGAAACTGTAAACAGCAAACATGATCAACAATACAAGATCTACAAAAAAGCCAAATGAAGTAACAATTGGATGTTGCTTTAAGGAGTTATATCTATTAAATAATTATTTTTGACAAATATACGTGTTTTTGCCAATTATCTCGAAAAGTATGATAGATAGGTAAACATTGTAAACACCAACAAAATTATATGCCATATAAGACGGTTTTGACTAATCCTTGTGATTTTGCTAATTAATTAAAAATCTATAATAGATAGGTGGAATTTGTAAGCAAACAAATGATCCGTACAACAAGGTTTCTATACAACTGAAACCTTTGGATGACTCCTTATATTAGTGATACACCGTAAATGACAATTTTAGACTCAATTAATAATTTTTCCAATCATCTAAATTTCAAAAGTATTATAGATAAGTAGAAACTATAAACAGCAAAAATTACCAGCCATGCAGGAACTAAAAAAATGCTAACGAAACAAAAAAAATGGATGACCCCTAAAGTTGTAATTATCCTTAAATGATCATTTGTATCCATTTTTTGTCATTTTAGGCAAAATCTATAAAAATGTAGAGAAACTTTGAACAGCAAAAATGATCAGCAATATAAGATCAACAAAAAAGCTCAGCAATATAAGATCAACAAAAAGATATTTTGACCATAATCTATATTTTAGTCTATGATGTTGGTGAGTGGCTATTTATGAAGGTGCACATAGATCAAAGTGAGCGATATGAATTTTTAGAATATTTATAATCTATAGCTCCATTTCATATCCACATCAATCATTAATGTAAATTAAGATTTTTTTTTTCGAATCTAGGATTCAAGGAGCTGTTTTTCTTTTTTTTTTTAATACATATGCTTGCATACGATGGGTACCAATTGCCGTTTCATACATTTGTAAGTAGTGACCTCTATTAAAGATGAAGTTGTTCGTCAGTACCACCATGGGCATTGTAGCCAGGTATTCAGTTGGTGGATATTTTCTGGTTGAAAATTTCAAATATCTCTCCATGTGCATCCATTCCATCTGCATGTGTAATAATCGTGTTGATGTCTGCATGTGACTTCATTAATGAGAAGTGTGTTTGATACAGTTTTTCTATTATATTTTTTTCCTTTTTTGCATGTCATTCTCTGTACCTTTGATATTTTTTAGGGTAGAGTTTTGTATTGTATTGATATGAAATAGTAAGCCCCAACTTGCATGTGTACAAAGGTAGAAATCAATAAATTCAGAATCTTTTTTCTGTTTGATGACCGTGCGCTGAAATAATAGGTCTTTCTAGGTTATTAGTTGGACAATAGATAAAATCCACCAGGTATTAGATTTTATTGCATCAAATATTCAAAGGCTTTTTATATCGATGAAACCATCTTCGTGCATAGCTAGCATTTATTTCTGTGCTGAATGTCCGTGTTTGGTCCGAGTCTAGTGTTTGGTGTAATGTTCCATTGGCAAGTTAACGCCCAGGAGTCGGTTTCACAAAAAAACTTACGACTAAGATTTTTCCTTTCGGTATTTTGTGTTTGATCACAAATTTCATTGACTTCGGAAATGTTATACTCTCGTTTGAGAAGACGTATTTCAAAAGATTCGAGCTGCTTTTTAAGTTCAGTTTTTCTGCTTGTGTTTCTGATGTATCTCAATATTTTCACCCTTAATAAATCCTTTGAAAATACTTTTTAGGTGTTAGCTGTATCTGTGCAGATATTGAAAGGTTTCAGTTAGTTTGATATATGTTTTATTTTCTAGTATGCCTTCGTTTAAGAATCTTTTTCCTTTGTACATGACAATGTCAAGGAGTATTGTTTCATTACGTGAAAATTCGTAGGTGCGGGTGTACAGTGTTAACTATTGTAACCAGCTCGTGTATTTCCTCTACAGGCCTGGAATATAAAATCCAGCCGTCATCCCTAAATTTTGGAGTCATTATCATTTTGTTTCTGTGTTGAAAGTGTTGTAAAATGTCCTTGAAAATAACGTACATGTGAGGTCTGCTTACTTTGCTGATGCTGCTCCTCCAATAGGTACGCCAAATGTTTCACGGAACAGTTCATTGTTAAAAATAAATTATTTGTTCTCTAAAAGATGGGGATCGAGGTCTCCATGTACTAAAGACGAGTTCTTTGGTCTCCAAATACTAAAGAATTGTTCTTTTGGCTCCAAATACTAGAGAGTTGTTCGTTTGGCTTTTCCTTAGACATTTAAAAAAAAAAAATTAAGTAATCAATTCTCAGTGCCTAAAAATAGTAACCACCTGAGTTCATCTCCGGGTTTGGTGTGGTTCATTTTGGTCAATTTTTACTATTTATCTGTAGCGTTTTATTGAATCTTCTTTGACTCTTTATCTTTTTTTATTTGCCATGATGTAGTTTGTTCACCTAGGAGTTCGATTTGTTTTAATTTCCCCTTTAGTACCGTTTTCATTTTTTTCAGCAGGAGAAGGATCTGCTAAACCTTCCGGAGCAACTGAGATCACTCCCAGTTTTTTGAGGGGTTCGTGTTGCTTAGTCTTTGGTTTTCTAAGTTGTGTTTTGTGTAGTGTTGTTTGTCTGTATGTCTTTTTCGTTTTTAGCCATAGAGTTGTATAACGTACCTAGGATTTTCCATTGATTTGTTGTAGCAACAGTGAAGTTCATTATTTTAGCAATACGATTAAATTATTTCTTTGGTCGATTTGTCTTTATCTTAAAAGGTGACAATTTTTACCTTAATCTAAAATAAAGTTTTGACATGCAAAGGACGCCGGAAATTAAAAAATTCAAACTGACATGCACATTCTATTATTTTCGTATATAAAATCAATTCTCTTCTTGTCATTTTCATCTTTATTTGAAAATAAGGTAACCTTTTATGTATGAATATTGTTTTGATCAGTCTTGGTGAAATAAAAAGAATTCTCTTCTGATGTACTGTATCAGCAAAACATTTCAGTGAATACGATGTTGCAGTTGCGTGTATCGAGTTCTAATATTTTTCAATTCTTTCTTGTAAAAATCTAGCTATTTGATCATGTCGACATCCGTAAGTTGAATTTAATGATAGATGTCATTAGGTGGAATCAAGAATTGGGTACCCTTGATGAAATGTGACATGCATCATATTTCTGTTCTCCAAATTGCAAATAAATTGTTCCTCCAGCACAATTTCAATAGAAAATAATAATAAAAAATGACAAATCATACGAAGAAGCAAAACAACAACAGTAAGATCATTTATAAACTGAGGCAGGACAGAAAACATTAGCGGAGTATCGATATCGTAAAAGATTCAGTTGTTTATAAAATTATAAATGTTGATGAACCGGACTATATGGGATACATGGGCTATTTTGTTCAACTGGAAGTAAACCAAGCTCACTGAATCCCTATTTACAAAATGAATATGATACAATACAATGTTACAAGAAAATTAGTATCGAAACACATTTATATGGCTTAAAAATTATTTTTACATAATAAAACATTGTACTTCTTTTCATTTCAATGATCTCCAGAACCTGGTTTTAAAACAAGCGTAACCTCCTACTTGTATGACAGTTGTTTTTGATTCCGTGTTATGAAAAAATTGGACGAGCTACCAAAGCAGACATAATTAGTTAACATGACAACTTGAATACTTTGAATCGAGCAGCCAAAAACTGCGTAAAAGACATGCAAACAATGGCAAAGAGATATTCAAACTCATAAGTCGAAAACAAACAGACAATGCCTTGCAAAAAACGATTGATTGATTGATTGGTGTTAAACGACACTTTCAGCACTATTGTGCTATTTCGTGGCGGTCAGTTTTTATTGATGGAGGAAGCCGATGTGCCCGAGAACCACCGACCTTCGGTAGACTACTTAGAACAAGCGCCCACCGTGGACCCTTTAAAAAACGTAAAATGACCAAAAAACAAACAACAGCACACTAAATACAACATAGAAAAAATATGTGAATATACGTTACAGTGAATTTGTAAAATCCCAAAAAAAATCAGGGGTTTTGTATAAATGATAATTGAAAGATCACCCCGACCAATAGTGTTAGACATCTACATCTGGTTGTAATATTTCAAAACTATCAGATAGCATCTACCAGCAGTGGCATCGACCAAATTGTAAGAAATCAAAATCACAAGATAACCTCCATACCAGCAGTTGTATCGATCTAATTGAAGCTAATCAAAACGCCAAGACAACAGTGACACCGCGACCTAATGGAAGTAAATCAAAACTACGCTATAGCATCTACCAGCAGTGTCACTGACCAAGTGGTAATAAATAAAAAATTCATAAAAACTCTTCAGCAGTCGTACCGAACTAGTGGTTGTATACCGGGTTTACATGAAAACCTCTAACGGCAGTCGCACCGTCATAATGGTATTGAATAATAATAACAACATAATCACTACCAGCAGAGGAACAGACATAATGGTATTGAATCAAAATTACTAGATAAACTCTGAAATCATTGACATTGTTCTAGTCTAGTCATAGTAAATCAATCTTCAAGATATCCTCTACCACTAGTGGCATCAACCTAACGAAAGTAAATCAAAACTACAAGAAACCTCATCATGCCGTAACAGTGGTAGTAAATCTTAATAACCAAACAATCTCGACATCAGTGGCTCCGACCTATTTGAAGTAAATCAAAATTATAAGATAACTTCTACCAGCAATGCCACCAACATAGCTATTGTAAATCTAACTTTCCAGATGACCTCTACTAGCAGAAGCACCGACCTAGTGATTGCAAATACAAGGCTTTTCAGCGCGGGGAAAATGGCAATAATCCATAGTTCCCCGGTGGAATAATAAGATCATGAAAAACTGGTATGGGGAGTAATGGCTATATAACACCGGCGAAAGAGACACTTTGTCTCTGCATTTCCCTTATATTACACTGCTTTTTGTTGTCAATGGTTATCCTGGTCTGAACTCTGTCACAAACTGTTTTATCTGTATATTAATATGTAATCATTGTCGACAGAAAACAAGAGAAGGATGCGTTTGCACTAGCGGACGACATGATTATTTGAGATTTTATTAACTGTAAGGTCTAAACTCCCAAACAGCGTTGATGACGTTACCACTGTTTCGGAGTTTGTGTAAGAATAAAAAATACCGATTCTTACGAATGTATAGAATTGGCATGGTTAAGATCAATGAAACAGTTCCGATTATGATAATTTCGACATTTTATACCAAATGATATATAAGTTAATTGTTAATTATCGATGTGTAGAAAACACACAATTTAGTTATTTTGTTAATCATGTACTTCTGTAATCAGTATTTTTTTTACCTTATTCTTTATTTTTACAGAACTATTCTTTATATTTTATCACCCCATTATTCTTTATTCTTTTGTTTTTTGCCCATTTTTCTCTTTTCTTTATTCTGTTTGGCCATTATTTTCTATTCTGTAAAATCCATCCAGACCCTGATATTAGAAACCAGTTGGTATAGTACTTAAACCGAATTAGATATAACCATACTTTCTCCAACTTATAACACGTATGCTTGAACTGATACAACGAATAAACTAGTAATAAACATTTGATAATAAATAAATTTGGTGTATTTACTGTCTTCTGATTGGTTAAAAGTATTACTTTTATGATCAATGTTGTCAATTTTTATGGCGTATGCCCACTCTGACGTTGTATATTCATACGCCAACATGTGTGTACGTTGTTATTGTTAATATAAATAATATAAAAAGTTCTTTGAGCCTTATTTTTGATAGAAATTTATTTATAATGAATGGTAATAATTTATTTTGAATTTATTGAACCATAAAATTAATTTTTGACTCTTCACATTTTACATAATCCGCTTCGCGGATTATTCAATGTGAAGAGTCAAACATTAATTTTATGGTTCAATAAATTCAACATAAATAATAGCCATTCATTAAATAAATTAACAATATTAGGGACAATTATTGACAATTTGGAAAGAAGATGATCGTATTGGACAGTCCAATATAAACTTTTAGTGTTAATATCAACAAATATGAAATAAGGAAATGTGGTGTGATTGTCAATGACACTACAAGGGACCAAATGACGTAGATGTGAGCAACTGTACGTCACCATACGGCATTCAACAATTGGCAAAATCCGCACATAAAAAGCCCCGACATGACAAAATGAAAAGTAAGTCGAAACTACGAGAAAACTAACACCTTGATTTATGTACAAAACAACAAATGAAGACAAATATGATATATAGCAACAAACAAAACGATTGAATAATATAACGGACAGGCAAATACAGAATGCGGCAGGGTTAAACATGTTTGACGGAGCACAGCCATTTCTCTTACCTGTGACAGTGGTATAACAGCACACCATAAGAACAAACTATAACTGTTGATTGAATAGGGCTTGACTCATCAGATCGATACAAAGCACAAAAGCAACTAACAAAAACACTCACACACAAAGGACCGATCTGAGGGTAATCGCAGTTACTGAAAGCTAGTTCAAAGCCAAAAATCAAACAGTTAATTTCCGATGGATTTAACGAAGGACGTTATTAACAGTTTAGGAAAAGATGATCTTGAACCAGATGGAGTGGAACTTTATAGACAATGTTAATATACTCTAGATATAGCCACTGCTAGTTGTAGCTGATTTTATAGTTTTGTAACACATACCTCAATTATATCCTTTCATAGCTGAAGCGAAACTTTATTTTTGCTAACAATCCTAGTTATATCCTCTACCTGTTGTAGTTAATTGATTGGTTGTTGGTTGCGTAACGTCCAATGGCAAATATTTCATGCATGTTCAACACGAGAATAAATTGACAATAAATACAAAAGGTAAAGGCCGTCCGGGATGAAGGTCGGAGATATTTGAACTGCCACTGGAAAATGAGGGTAAATTGAATTTGGACAGACAGTTTGCATTGCAACAGGCCACCTACGGACCCCTCAAAGAGTTGTTCCAATGTGGCACTATCTCTACACGAGGCTTCGGATTTAACGTCCCCATTCTGACGTGGCTGCGTTCTTGTACATCTCGCACAGCAAAACGGCCGCCCCACTAGGCAAGGGTTTAACTGCCAGTCGGAAAAAAGACCTGTAGTGACCATAGTCACCCTTCGGGACAGCTGTTAACATACATTAATTCCCGCAGATCCAGCAATTTTTAAAAGGTTGGGGTTCCAACACATGCAAGTCATAATAATGGGGGAGGAGGGTCCAAGCGTATGACCCCATACAAAAGCATTAGTTGTCAAACAAAAGTACTGGGTCCCTTTCTTTTTAACTTATATAACGACATTGTGGAAAATATGATTAATCATATTTTAGATTATTCGCAATGATAATTTTGTGATGTCATTATCATTGTGTATGTGTACGTGTTGTTTTGTTTGAATGTGATATATTGTAGCGTGTTGTGTGGAGAGGGCTTGACCTGTTACCCAATCCGATTAAATTTATTTGAAAAAAACATTGCTCAAACTAAACGTGGAATTTTATAGAAGTTATATCCTCTCCCCGGACAAGTGAAAATCCTTTTTAATTTGTAGCTGAACATTATAATCGCTGTATACATGCCTTAGTTATGTCCTCTTCCAGCTGGAGTGGAACTTTATAGACACTGTTAATATACCTTTGTTATATCCTCTTCCAGGTGAAGTGGAACTTTAAAGACACTGTTAACATACTTTATTTATATCCTCTTCCAGTTGAAGTGGAACTTTATAGACACTGTTAACATACCTTAGTTATATCCTCTCCCAGCTGAAGTGGAACTTTATAGAAACTGTTAATATACCTTTGTTATATCCTCTTCCAGCTGAAGTAGAACTTTATAAAAACTGTTAACATACCTTAGTTATATCCTCTCCCAGCTAAAGTGGAACTTCATAGACACTGTTAACATACCATTGTTATCTTCCAGCTGAAGTCGAACTTCATAGACACTGTCAACATACCTTTGTATATCCTCTTCCAGCTGAGGTGGAGCTTTATAGACACTGTTAACATACCTTAGTTATATCCGCTTCCAGCTGAAGTGGAACTTTATAGACACTGTTAACATACCTTTGTTATATCCTCTTCCAGCTGAAGTGGAATTTTATAGACACTGTTAACATACTTTTGTTATATCCTCTCCCAGCTGAAGTGGAACTTTATAGACACTGTTAACATACCTTAGTTATATCCTCTCTCAGCTGAAGTGGAACTTTATAGAAACTGTTAAAAAAAATAACATACCTTTGTTATATCCTCTTCCAGCTGAAGTAGAACTTTATAAAAACTGTTAACATACCTTAGTTATATGATTTATGAATTTCAAACAGTCGTATACTACTGTTGCCTTTATTTATATCCTCTGCCAGCTGAAGTGGAACTTTATAGACACTGTTAACATACCTTAGTTATATCCTTTTCCAGCTGAAGTGGAACTTGATAGACATTGTTAACATACCTTTGTTATATCCTCTTCCAGCTGAAGTGGAACTTTATAGACACTGTTAACATACTTTTGTTATATCCACTTCCAGCTGAAGTGGAACTTTATAAACACTGTTAACATACCATTGCTATATCCTCTTCCAGCTGAAGTGGAACTTTATATAAACACTGTTAACATACCTTTGTTATATCCTCTTCCAGCTGAGGTGGAACTTTATAGACACTGTTAACATACCTTTGTTATATCCTCTTCCAGCTGAGGTGGAACTTTATAGACACTGTTAACATACTTTTGTTATATCCACTTCCAGCTGAAGTGGAACTTTATAAACACTGTTAACATACCATTGCTATATCCTCTCCCAGCTGAAGTGGATCTTTATAGAAACTGTTAACATACCTTTGTTATATCCTCTTCCAGCTGAGGTGGAACTTTATAGACACTCTTAACATACCTTTGTTATATCCTTTTCCAGCTGAAGTGGAACTTTATAGACACTGTTAACATACCTTTGTTATATCCTCTTCCAGCTGAAGTTGAACTTTATAAACACTGTTAACATACCTTTGTTATATCCTCTTCCAGCTGAAGTGGAACATCACCAGAAGAACAATTCATTAGTTCTTGACAATGAACTGGTTTATCGAAGTCAAACCGATACTCCATAAGCTGATGAGAACTAACTCTGTCATATATCTCTGTTGCATAAATTCGGTCATTGTCTGTATTGACAAGTTCTCTGTACCCGCTTGTAGAAACCGTGTAGTTCAGAACGTATCTGCAATAAAAATACTGGACACTTTTAATTTGCAAAACACTCATTTGCAAATCCCTGATATTAGTACATAAAGAAATATAATGATGTTGATATGTAGAAAGCTTATAGATCATCTAAAACTTATAAGTGCCTAGATTTGAGTCGTTGATTGTATTAGATATTTTTTTGTGATATAAGTTACGGAACTAATCGACACATAACATGTTACTAGTATAGCATCGTAATAGTGTTATTGTTTATATTATTACATTACATCACAAGAATGTTTAGACCGGATACAATAATTTGCTTCAGAACTTTTTAGTTTCTTACTTTTTCTAAAGTTTCCGTTAATCAAATGATTCCTGGTTTGCAACTTTTAGTTCTTATTATATGTTTTAAACAATTATTGCACCCAAGGAACATTGAATGAATGAGTACATCTTATTACTTTAGGACCTTTTGGCAATGAAACACAATCAAACGTTGAAAAGAACACGCGTAAAAATTTAAATGAAGGCTTAATGTAAAAATGTATACCCATTACAATACAAATTAAAGAAGAACCAAGAGGACATTAGCCAAGTTGTGTTTTTTATGGATTTAAAATGGGAGAAATGTGTTTTTTGGTTATTTTTTTTAATATTAAAATAGATAGAAAGAAAGATAAATGGCAATAAATGTTCAGCTAAGTAAGATCTACAAATAAGTCAACCAGATCAAAATAGTCAATTGACCCCTTAAGGAGTTATTGCCCTTAACACGTTTTTTTTTTTTTTTTACATTTTATGTGAAAGTCCAATTACTTTTTCAAAAATCTTCTTCTCTGAAACTACTTGGCCAAATACTTAAAAACTTTAATTGAATTTTCCTTAGGGTATCTAGTTTATAGATTGTATCGGGGATTTGATCCATTCAAAAACATGGCGGCAGTTTCTAAAAATAGAACATAGGGGTCAAATGAAGTTTTTGGCTTTCATCTCAAAAACTAAAGCAGTAAGAGCAAAACTGACATAGGTGAAAGTGTTAAACAGGTTTAGATCTACCTGTCAAGTAATCTTCAGACCAATAGGACAACTTATTGTTGGGTTATTTTCCAGAAATAATTAATTTTTAGAAAACTTTACAGTTTTGGGTTGTGTATTATCTTTAATACTATTATAGAAAGAGAGAAAATGTAAATGACAAAATTGTTCAGAAAAGTAAGATCTGCAAATAAGTCAAATGCTTGAAACTGAAATTACAGGTGAGCGATATTAGGCTGTCATGAGCCTCTTGTTTAGAGAACAGTAAGCAGGTCACAGGCCATAAAGCAAAACCGTTCGATATGAACTTAGGTTGTAACTCAGAAAAGCGCACACATGTGGTAGATAAAGTCGCTTCAAACGGCATGTTACATGTAATGGTTGAAGCATTTCAATCAGAAGACCTTGCCAAAAATCTCAAGGACCTTGACCTTGGATCGGCAGATCTTCCGATGCAGATGAGCTTAGGTCTCTCCTGGGACACAGAACCGGACGAGTTCACCTTTAGAGTGTCTTCCGACAACAAACCATTTACAGGCCGTGGAGTTCTTTCAACAATCAACAGTTTGTATTACCCAATTGGCTTCGTGGCACCAGTGATCATCAGGGGAGAGTTAGTTATGCGTCAAATGCTCTCATCTTCGTCTACTTATGATTGGCATGATCCATTTTCAGAATCACTGAATCAGCAATGGGAATCGTGGGTACCTTCATTGAGCGAAATTGAACATTGGCGTTTATATAGAAAATACAACGGACCTTCATTCGCCAGTAGTGTTAAACGAAAGGGTCACATATTCTCATACTCTTCTTAAGATGCAATCGCTGATATTGCATACCTTAATTTGTATAGTGCAAATACCGTTAACATCAACTTTCACTTTGGAAAGAGCATGAATTATTTCAGACCAATCACTTTATTGATTACGTTCCTTGAAGCTGATTGACTATAATAGTGACAGTGTGTTTTATTCAATCAAGTTTGATCCACAAATATTTAGTATAACATTAGTGTTAGGGAAACACATGTTTATTTGTCACATGATATTATTTTTGAATTTTGAAAATGTAGTGATTTCATAAAGAAATCAGAGGAGGAGTGTACTGTTTTGGTCTATGTGCCGAATTGGCCATTTCGTCCTTTTCTGGTTATTTCATTCCCCAGTCACACCAATCCCTCGATTATTGTCAAAACTGAAACACGTTGTTTTTTCTTCTTGGAATTTAACCTACCACTAAAGCATGTACAGTAAGTTTACCTTTCATATTTATGCTCATTGTTTAATTATACATTTTATGCACCTTCATATTTGATTATTGATGTTTATTTACACCCGACATGAAAAAATGTTCCCGCTGTGAGTAAACAGTACTGTTTGTTTTTGTTATGTATGCACCATCCATTATTTGTTATTCTCACATGTTAGGATTTATTTTTGAGATTTATAGATGAAGACAAGGGTCTAAAAATACAGTACCGCACAGTCTCAACGTGCGTACACACGTATATCCTGCATGTTAACAATGCATGTACAGTCAAGCACAGATGCAACCTATCATTTTTCTCGACTATGTAGATATGCGTGCAATCTTTTTCTGATATAGTCATGTTGTATTTCGAAGGATTTTCTGAATTATCATGGGTGTTGTGTGCAAGAGTTACTTGTTATGAACTGTATAACCATTTTCTTTGTGAGTGTAATACTATTTGACATCTATTAACATTTATTGTATAAGTATTGTCTCATTAGTATGCTTATTAGTGTTAGTGTACTTTCAGTTAATCACTCTCTCCGGGGGTCTGTATACCAATAAACTGTTGATCTCTCAACGACTTATCAGTACAAATGTATCTTTGTCTGTTGTGTTGTTTGCTGTGGCGAATGAGACTGTAAAGTCCGCTGACAACATGTGTCTAATCACAGAAAGTCATGAATATGTTGAAATTTCGGTATATTAATTTTTTTTTATCTTAACCTTTAAACCAACTGACATCAAAACCAATAGATGTTTTCGTCATGGTGTATTATCCGACAAAGATTAATACAGATCAGATTTATAGCGCAAAAGATATTATTTAAAAACTATTTTTTCCCATAATTTTGCTCTATTCATAGACACTACGGGTCTTGTTCTTTCCAACGGGTATTTTCAAATAACGTTTGGTGAGGCTTTGACTAATGGTTCATAAAATGTCACCTAGAAAAAAATTTATGCTCCATTTTCAGTACTAGTATATATCAATTGCTACTGTGACCAAATCCTTCGACCTACATGTTTGTTTATTCCACATTGGCTAGAGGTATAGGGGTAGGGTTGAGATCTCACAAAACATGTTTAACCCCGTCGAATTTTTGTGCTGTCCCAAGTCAGGAACTCTAGTCTTTGTTAGTCGTGTGTGTTTTCTTTAAACTTTTGGTTCATTTATATGTCCGGAGTTTAGTGTGGCTTCCATTTCGCTGAACTAGTATAAAGTATTGTCCAAGGGCAAGCTGAAGCCCGACTACGGACGCGGGATTTTTTTAGCTGCTTTGAAGACCCATTAGTGGCCTAGGTCTGTTTTCTGCACTGTGGTCGGGTTGTTGTCTCTTTGACCTTTGATACATTCCCCGTTTTCATTCACAATTCTATCTATAATCAATAGCGGTCTTTTTCAACCCAATACGCATTATCCAGCAACGATAAGTAAAGGTCGGATTTACAGCTAAAATGACATAATCCAGAAACAAAATACAATTTCAGTCTACATATAGGTGCTGTAAATCTACTGACCCAACATATCTAGACTGAGTGTGTTCAAGGATGGACAAAAAAATGGTAAAAGTATCACAGGAATTTGAATTTTGGTCAAAATTCAGTTAACAGTTTCTGTTGTGACCGTGTCTTCAAATGACCTAATATTAAAAGAGGTCTCTTTCATCAAATGATCAATTATCAATATAAAAATAAGAATGTGTGGTATGATTACAAATGAGACAACTATCTACCAGAGTTTAAATGACGAAGATACAAGCATGTACGTCACCGTACGGCCTTCAACAAGGAGAAAAATCCACACCGTATAGTCAGCTTTAAAAGGACAGGACATAAAAAATGTGAAGTTATTCAAACGAAAAAACTGACGGCCTAAATTATACAATACAAATTACAAAAAAAACAAATATGACAGACATGAACCAACGACAACCACTGAATTGCAGGCTCCTTTACTCGCCGTGACTAGGAGCTAGTTCAAAGTCAATTACAATTAATAAATAAATCATGTTTTCCCAGACTAAAGTATCAATCAGTACAAATCAAATGGATTTAATGTAAAGACGTCATAAACAAGCTGAGAAACGCATGACCTTGTGCAATGTTAAAATGAAAGTAAATAGTTTCGACAGCATGTATATTCATGTGTGTTCATAATTGTTCATATGTTTAAATAGCAATATATACATAGTTATGTTTTAATTCATATAAAAATAAATCAATGCAAGTATACATATAAACAATATCTAAATATTTTACTACAGTGTTGAATTGATAACCTTTAAGAATAAGTTTATTCAAAGAATCTATGAGTTTACATGGATCGTATCTAAATTTAGGGGCTTTATAAACAACATCACCGTAAAATTAGAATGTGATATCCTGTTTTAATAAGAATTCCACAGGTATAGTCAAACGTCTTAACAAATATTTGTATCTATAAAAGAATTTCGTTAATCAAGTGTGCTAGAAGTTAGACATACGTCTAAACGATATCATTCTACTCAAATATCAATATGTGGCCTTGACCTGTTAACATAAAAAACGAAGAGATGTCGATTTCTGGGGCGTTATCGGGCCAAGTTTGGTAAAAATTGTTTATGGCTCAAAAGATTTAGTCCAGCAACTGAAATAATAACATCCAGACGACCGAGAGGCATCATACTATATACCGAGTTCGTCTACGTAGCAACTCGACTAAAAAGAGGAACGATCAGAAAGACCAACAACCATTACATTACAGGTACCAGTAATAAGTAGTAATATCAACTAATTTTGTGTTCAGTAGAGACGTGAAAATCGTGTAGTGTATGGTGCTGAATGCAATAATTCGGCACAGTGGTAAATCAGAAAATACATCAAACCATGAAAATGTGTTCTTAAGTGAGAAATCTCACATATAAATTTCACCACAAAAAATACGAGACAAAAACACACACACGATAAAATTGTTTGGAGTGAACAGCCTTTCATATGTCTTCTATATAATGATTTCATAGAGAGATGGTGGCCTATAAACAATAAGAATTAAAAATGATATACAATTTCCGACCCCCAACAATGGTTCCGATATTTTATTTATTTTATATTATTGAACTCATCCGCCATTTTGATAGGTCGCAATCTTCATCGGTACTTGAAGAGGGTCTGATTAAAACGGAAAGACCCTATCCAGGCGATAAGCAATTCTATGGGATATTTCCAAAGTACCAACCCGAAAAAATTGTTCCAAATTTTTGATTTTTCTGATTATCAACCTCATTCAAGTTTTAATTTGACGAGATGAATTTGACATGAATAAAAGCGCATTTCCCGCAGCAAGTACATATATGGGATACTAATATTAACGGTACCAATTTTTCTGCACCAGATACGCATTTCGACAATAAATGTCTCTTCAGTTATATTCGAGGCCAAATATTTGAAAATCTAAAACTTATTAAAAATTAAAGAGCTTACAAACCAAAATGGACAAAAAGTACAAACACAACCAAAGCCGAATGGAGATATATTTCTTAATTTAAAATAATTTCCTAAATTTTTTAACAGCAAATTTTATTAAAACAATTCATTTGTTGCCAGATCCTTTTTAAAGTTGGTTTCCACTCATCGAAAATACGGAAAAGTTCAATAATCATTACTTTCCCAAATAAGGTCACTTCCATTTCCAATTTTTCGGAGTATTGAACTCATCCGATTAATCCTTCATACTAATGTATAAAAGGTATGATAGACTATCCCGGCAACAAGAATTAATATAGAATATCTTAACAACAGCACTACCCATTTCAAGATTTTTCTGAATATCAAGCACATGCGAGTTTCTGGTGAGGGGTATCTGATAAACTGAAGGCGATATTCCGTCGACTAGAATTATAGTATGGTACATTTTGATTATCCCCTCATTTCAGATTACACAATTGTCTATGATTATCGAACTCATCCGCCGTTTCGATGAGAGGAAACCAAATTTGAAAGGGATCTGGCAACAAATGCATGCTCTCTCTTGGCGACAATAATATGTACCCTCACCATTTTCGTTACATAAGATTTAATAACAATCCCAAACATGCTTTGAGATTACTGAAGTGAATGTGTATGAACAAATTTTAAGTTGAAACCGTGTGTATATATAAAAAAGAAAATACATATATAATATTATATCTTTTTTGAAATTTTGTTTGACAGTTTCTGTTTAATCTTTTTACACCTTTTATAGATTTCGGACGATATAGAGCTTGGTATATTGTATAGAACTTAAATGTACACACAAAAAAATATTACTAAGTAATTATATTTTACTTAAATAAAGTATTCTTTTTATTACTCATTACTAGGAATTACTTACCAATTACTCACTATTACTAGCAATTACTTATGTTTTACTAGATATGAAAATAGTTAATTGAAACAAGTAATTGTTTTACTGAAAATGTGTGTCTATTAAAAAATTACTTAAATTAAAACAAATACTAATAATGATTTTACTCACTTGAGTAAATGAATTGCTTAGTCCTTATTTAAGTAATAACTTACTGTTTTAAGTAAAAAGAAATTACTTAGATTAAGTTATATATTAATGAACTACATGTATTTATTTTTTTATTTATACAAAATGCAGTATGAAAGCTACTGGAATTACTTCTGATAACTTTGATATAAAACTTGTTATTACTAAGTAGGCTTAGGCACTACATAACGTTGTTTGCTTGCATAAGGCTTGTTATATATATTAATAAATGCTTCCTATGAAATTTGAATCCATAATTTAACAATTTCAACATATGTAAGTTTCACAGTCTGAAAATTGCATAAATTTGGATAACTATTATAGCAATTTTCTTTAAACAGGCTATTATTTCAACTTGGAATTATCTAATTATGGAATTTGCATAATTTCTTGTGCTTGAATTTTTTTTTATAAATTCCATGTTTATTCTGTATCTTAATGTTCTGTGCGGCGCACAACACTTTCTATTACAAAGAAGATAACACATATCAATAGAATGCATGTACTGTGCCGCGCACAACACTATCTTTACAAAATACATTGTATGGAAAGTGTAATGGAATGCTTAAAAATTATAATGCAGAATAAACATGGAATTCATTTAAAATTTCAACAGCAAGAAATTATGCAAATTCCATAATTAAAAATAATTCAAAATTGAAATAATAGCCTGTTTTTAGATAATACTTTGAAATGCTTAAAAATTTGATTGGAATTACTTAGTATCAGAATTACTAGTCATTACTTAAATTATTTTCATATCAAAATATCTTCAAATAATTATTATTAATTTTGATATAATTTTATAATGTGAACTTACATGACTTAGTCTTACAAATATTTATAATTAATTATCTATTTTAAATGTACAAAATTATATCATATTTCCTGTATATAATAAGAATTTTTGATTTGAGACTGATAAAATATTCAACCAATCAGAATTAAAGTTTTATTTGACTTTGGTACGCTATATTTGAAAATTGGCTGGAACTCATTCAGATTTGAATTTGAACAAAAAGTAAACTGAGTTTGTTGAAATACTTGCACGATTGACAAGCATGAAAGGAAAGGAGAATCTTACAAAAAGGACACTTTGTGGATATTTATGTTTCTAGCTACTCTTTGTGTACTAATTCAATTAAATGAAAATGTAACACAAAGAGTTGCTTGGGAGGTAGCCCATGTTAACTTATAACAAACAAGAATAGAAATGGATTATAACAAAGGATATAGTATATGATAATTCTTTAAAAGGCATGTTACTTTTTCAAATTATATGCATTTATGGTAAAACAGTGTAGAGTTTTTATTTTAATCTGTAAATATAATATTTATATATACAATTTATATGTAAAAGAATTACTCAAAACCTACAAATAAATTTACTGTTGCAAGTAATTGTATTTCCAGAAATTACTTGCCATAAGTAAAAAATGGCTTACAAGTGGTACACGAATTACTAAGAGTATTAAAAGAAATACTCAATAAATATTAAAGAATTACTTACTATTAATAAAAGAAATACTTAATGTGTATTAAAAGAATTACTTACTTTTATTAAAAGAAATACTTAATGTGTATTAAAAGAATAACTTACTTTTATCAAAAGACTTACTTACTTTTAATAAAAGAATTACTTACTATAATTGAAAGAAATATTTAATGTGTATTAAATGAATTACTTACTATAATAAAAAGAATTACTTTTATATATGAAAAAAATTACTTAGTATTTATTAAAAGAAGTACTTAAGATACATTGAAAAATTACTTACATTTAATTACTAGGTAATTACTTATAATTACTTGGCATTACTAGCAATTACTCATTTTTGACAAACATTTTTACTTGTTTTTACTTGATTTGAGTAAAATCAATACTTGTTTTAAGTAAACTCAAGTAATTTATTTTTGAGTGTATTGGTGAAAACTGTTTGCTGCCTATAGATGTCATTTAATTATTTTTGTTGTTTGGTTGCTGTTTCATTTAAGTTTACCCAACATCTCTTTTTATCTTTTATTCATACCCATACATGTGTAGACAATTAGACAATAAACAACACTAGCATAAGTAAAGCTTTCACAACAGAACTATATATTACATATATAAAATAAATTCACAATAATTAATTTATGTTCATCATTGTCATTTTGCTAAGTTTTTTCTGTTACCTTATCTAACATCGGACTCGGCCTTTTTTCAAACTGAGTTTACTGTGAGTATTGCTGTGTGGTTATTGTTATTCCTCTTTGGCTAGAGGTATAAGGGTTGAGATCTCACAAATCATGTTTAACCCCGCCGCATTTTTGCGCCTGTCCCAAGTAAGGAACCTCTGGCCTTTGTTAGTCTTGTATTTTTGTTTTTGTTTTGTTCATTTATATGTTTAGGAGTTTAGTGTGACGTCCATTTTCGCTGAACTAGTATACATTTTTGTAAGGGGACAGCTGAAGCCTGCCTCCGGGTGCGGGATTTTCTCGCTGTGTTCAAGACCCATTGGTGGCCTCTCTGCTGTTTTCTGCTCTTTGGTCGGGTTGTTGTCTCTTTGACACATTCCCCGTTTCCATTCTCAATTTTATATAAAACTTAAAGCTTTTACAAAACTAATAATCATATATAAAGTATTGCAATACTAATATACATAATATGTTAAACATTCATAAAGCTAAAACCCATACTTGTATGCAAAGCTTTCACAATGCAAATAAAGTACACAATGACGTGTGTACTTTAATATTCAACAATACAAGCTTACTCATAGAATTTTACTTACGACGAAAAAACTCCCAAGAAAATAAAAGAATTTATGTTTGGTGGATTAGGCGGCGAGTTTTCCTAAACAAGAATTGACAATAAGGCATTTTTTATTTTATATACAAAGCTAACAGTCAGAGCACACAAAAAGAATTCAATGTAATAAGAAATTATTTAGAATGCAAAAACATAAATTTGACATTTTGAAACAACAACTTTGAGCAAATTCTCAAAAGATTGCTTTCACTTTTCATTCCAATTCTTTTTTAAATAGGTCTTAAAGACAGCTTAAAATTCAGTATAATCCAGCATTTCGTAAATTAACAGCATTATCCTTCTATTTTACTTATCTTTTTTTTACAATTTTGAATCATCTCCGGAACACACATGTTTTTCTTGTCTGCCTCCCCCTACTTAAAAGAATCTCCCGACCGCTGCTGGTGTTTCAAAAGATCTATGAGTTTCAAGTTTACAGGAACTGCATTTAATTCCTGTGATTAATACATATACATGTATAATGCAGTTTGGAACAATGTTCCCTTATTTCAATTGAGGACATACCTATATAGCAAAAGGAGTTTGCTTTCATTGTAGACTCCTACGATTACCAGAACGATAAAAAGTAAATATGCGTGTCAAATACTATAAGGAAACATATCGAAAGTCCCCGCTAATTTAAATCTGTAAAACACAATAAACCTTATGTATGTAAAAACCAAATTAAAAATGAAAACTTAATATCACAGTACAACACGTATGGCAATAGTATAAAGAACTCTGATGAGTACATAAAGAAGAGGCGAAATGAACAATTGTCCTTACACCTTAAGGATGTACTCAGGTCAGGTTTTGTCAGATGTTCGGACTCCTTGGGTTTTTTCCTACAATACATGGTAAAATATTTTGCCCCATATCACCCACTTTTCTTTTCATAGAAGACTTCAATAGGTCATAAAAAGGTCATTACCAAAATTTAAGCAGATAATAATAGAACCGTATAAAAGGTTAACATTTATTACATGACCTTTTAGTGAACAAAGGACCTCATACCATAAGACATAGAGTTTCTGTTACTTACCGTATAAAAGTAACACATGTATATCACTTATGTCAAATATAGAAAGGGGAAACAATATTGTCCTCTTATCATTTCGATCTAAATTGACTGCCAAAATCTGAGAATGCAACCATCATTTTGGAACAAATGTCAATATTTTGAACGATGACGAATAAACAATGATAAAAAAGGAAAACAGTTTCGGGGAGTTTACTCTCACAAATAAAAGTATTCGGTGAAGCGGTGTCAGTGTCAAACGCGTATTAATAACAGTTAGATGTCATGTACCAAAATATCCTATCGACAACTTACGAAACCAAAAAGGCACAAGGAGAAATGGCGCAGAAAAAAAAGCACACAACACACAAACACTATAGATTTTTTACGGTAATTTCTACTACAGGAATAGATTATCTGTATTTGGCAAACCCTTTCGGAAATTTGGGTCCTCAATGCTCTTCAACTTCGTACGTTATTTTGGCCTTTTTAACGTTTTTGATTAGAGCGTCACTGAAGAGTCTTCTGTAAACGAAAAGCGTGCCTGGTGTACAGAATTTTAATCTTGGTATCTATGCTGAGATTATTTGAAGGACATAGGAATTAAAAACAATCTGTTACTATCTAAGAATTCTCGCTGTTATGGAGATTTATTTTCTACTATATGGAATTATCCATAAAATATATTATCATCCTTAGATTGTATTTACGAACAGCTTACATCTTCTTGTTTTCAATACTTTCCAATAGTCTAACAGAAGCATAAAGCACTTAACAAAACCGAAATAGCTCTAACACTCGTATTGCAGACTTAGTATAATGTTGAAAAGTGAGGACGCAATATACCTTAAGTCTGTGTCGATAATTGAATATGTTGTCATTTACCTGTCGCCCGAATCGACCTGGAATACATTGGTACTGTTATGATATTGTAACTATCATATTTATTTAGTTGGCCTAATTTGTTTTGTGTGGCCTAAGAATGTTTACATTTTTTATATTGTGTACAAAATAATACACATTGTGTTACAACTATGCAGTTCAGAATTCACTGGAACAATCATTGATACTCATGGAATGATTAGAACTTTCTATTTCACTTACCTAACGTTTCCAGAATGATCATAACAAAAGATGCGTAATTTAAACATCTAGCATTATCTAGAATTTTCCTTTTGAGTGTATATATATAAGTATGCAGACCCTAGACTTAGACAGAGATAGACTTAGACATCGATAGACATCAACATTCTCAGCAGTTGGATTGACACTTTTATTTTCAAACTACATCATACTAGATTGTGACCTATTGGATATAATATTCTGTGGATTCCGAGAAGATTTCCGGATAAAGAAAAGATAAAAGATTGGACACATATTTTGACAGTTAAGTTGACATTTATATTTGTGTAATACTTCTTGTAAACTTGTGTATAATAAATCTTGTTAAATTTTATTATTGATTTGTGTCTTTTGTTGGCTACAATTAAAAGGCGATTTTCTGGCGTAACAGAAATTGGGGGCTCGTGTCCGGGATAACGTTAATATCTTGTTAAAAAAATTTTGCAGTATGTTTTATTAGAATTAGCCAACAAAATTCTACAAAATGGCATTTGATGCCGGTAAATTTTTGAAAACGCCAGACCTGGAAGGGTTTGATAATTTAAAGAAAGAGGAATTAGTGTTGCTTGCTAAACATCTGAAATTAGACTTTAGAGTATCTATGAAAAAACAAATTATGAAAAATTTGGTAATAGACAAATTAGTTGGCGCAGAAATTTTAGGTGAAGAGGCTCTTGAACTCAAGGTCGAAAATGTTGACGCTATCAAATTAAAACAGCTTGAATTAGAACATGAACTCAAAATAAAACAATTGGAAAAAGAAGAAAGACAGGTAGAACTCGAAATGAAGGAAAGGTTAGAGATGGAGAAAAAAGAAAAAGAAGAAAGGTTAGAGATGGAGAAAAAGGAGAAAGAAGAAAGGTTAGAGATGGAGAAAAAAGAAAAAGAAAGGTTAGAAATGGAGAAAAGAGAAAAGAAGAAAGGTTAGAGATGGAGAAAAAAGAAAAAGAAGAAAGGTTAGAGATTGAGAAAAAAGAAAATTGAAATGGCAAAAGAAAAAAACAACACTAAATTCCAATCAAAATCAGAACATTTTAATTTTGATGCAGCAAAAATATACGTTTGGTTCCCAAATTTTGTGAAAAAACAGTTGATAAATTTTTTCCACAGTTTAAGAAAATTGCTCAAAATTTGAAATGACCGAAACCTTTTTGGACTACAATGCTGCAAAGTTTTTTTGAGGGCAAGGCCGCTGAAATTTACTCGGCACTTTCATCAGAAAATAGTTCTGATTATGACAAGGTTAAAAAAGAAGTTTTGAAAGCGTACGAGTTAGTGCCAGAAGCATGTAGACAGAAATTTAGGTCTTATAAAAAGTATGATTCACAAACCTATGTTGAATTTGCTAGGGAAAAAGAAGATCTATTTGATAAATGGCTTACGTCAAAGAAAATAGATAAAAAATTTGATAATTTAAGACAATTGATGTTATTAGAAGAGTTCAAGCAGTGTGTTAATTTAGACTTAAAACACATTTAGATGACAAAACTGTTGAGACAATACAAGATGCAGCTGTTATTTCCGATAATTATACCCTTTCACATCAGAGAAGTTTCAAAGGTCAAAATTTTAATACCTCGAGTGGAAATTACAAGAATCAAAGCACTGAGCGTACTGATAGTAAGCCTGTTGCACAGAATAAGAGTCAGTCTAGTTATAATATGTCTAGTCCAAAATTTGATACTTTTGAGAAGAAGTCACTGACTTGTGCTTATTATAAGAAGAATGGTCACCTGATGGTTGATTGTTTTAGACTCCAGAAGAAGAATGAAAGAGATAATAAGCCCAAGACCAGTACTTGTACGACACCCCGTGTTACCAATACGTTAGAATGTCCTGCGAGTCAGGCTTTCAAGTCCAGTTTTTCTGATTACATGGAGGATTATAAACCTTTTATGACTGATGGGTTTGTTTCTATTGTTGATAATACTACTCCTCAGCCTATTAAGATTTTACGGGTCACTGGAGCTTCTCAGTCTTTATTGTTAGAAGGTTTGTTGCCTTTGTCCGAGGAGACTTCTGTTGGTGCCTCCGTTTTGTTACAAGGTGTGGAGTTAGGTTGTATAGATGTTCCCCTCCATCGTATTTATCTGAATTCAGATTTGATAACTGGACCAGTTGTTGTGGGTGTTCGTCCTAATCTCCCTGTTGAGGGTGTTTCATTATTGATAGGAAATGATGTTAAATCACCTGAAGATGATGCTGAACTGTATCCAACTTGTGTCGTTAGTAGGGCGATGGCTAGAAAACAACAAAAAGAGGATTTACAAGAAGACCAGTTTTATTACATGGACCTTTCTGACACCTTTCTAGCCGGCATTGAAGGTCCCGGTAGCTCAGAGAAGGCCGTAATAAGACCACCTAGTATTAGCAAGAATGTAATTATGCCATGGCCAGACGTAAACAGCCATTCATTAGACCAAAGGAAATTCGTCGAAGAACAAAATAAAGACCCTGAGGTTCTTCAGCTCAGCAAGAGGGCTCAACCACAAGAGGAAGCAGACAAAGTGGCAGAATGCTATTACCATCAAGACGGCATTTTAATGAGAAAGTGGAGGCCCCCTGATGCTACCCCAGAAGAGGAATTGAGAGTGGTATACCAAGTGGTGGTGCCTAATGTTTATAGGCAAGACATTATTGGTCTTGCCGATGACACCCCCTTGGCTGGACACTTAGATATAAGGAAGACTTGCCTTAAGATCTTATAGCATTTTTACTGGCCAAGACTAAGAAGTGATGTCGCAGAATACTGCAAATCATGCCATATATGCCAGGTTGTTGGTAAGCCCAACCAGAAAATACCACCAGCACCACTTCTGTCTATTCCAGCCTTTGAAGAACCTTTCAGCCGAGTACTCATTGATTGCGTTGGACCTTTACCGAAGACCAAGACCGGAAATGCGTATTTATTGACAATCATGTGTACCTCCACTCGCTTTCCAGAGGCTTATCCGCTAAGGAATATCAAGACACCAACTATTGTCAAAGCTCTTATCAATTTTTTCACGCTAGTAGGACTTCCGAAGTCTGTACAATCCGACCAGGGTTCAAATTTTATGTCAGGTTTGTTTCAGCAAGTCGTGTACCAGTTAGGGATTGCTCAGTATAGGTCAAGTGCTTATCATCCAGAATTTCAAGGTGCCTTAGAACGTTTTCATCAAACATTGAAGAACATGATCAGAACTTTTTGTCTTCAATTTGACAGGGATTGGGATGATGGTGTTCACTTTTTACTTTTTGTGGTCCGAGAGGCTGTTCAAAAATCCCTTGGTTTTAGTCCCTTTGAGTTGGTATTTGGTCATACTGTAAGGAGACCTTTAAAATTGATTAAGGAAAAATGGCTTACTGAACACACTGACTTGAATCTTCTAGACTATGTATTTAGATTTAAAGAAAAATTGTATACTGCTTGTCAAATTGCTCAGAACAATTTAAAAACTGTTCAGAATAATATGAAAATATGGTATGATAAAGATGCCAGGGACAGATTTTATTAGCCTGGTGATAAGGTACTTGTATTTTTACCAGTCCCTGGACATCCATTACAAGCTAAATATTGTGGTCCTTATACCATAGAGAGTAAAATCAATGATTTGAATTATATTGTAAAAACACCAGGTCGTCGTAAACAAAATAGAGTGTGTCACATTAATATGTTAAAACCATATTTTGAGCGTACTAATAAAGGTGAGAGTAAACCAGTTGCCACTTTAGCTATGGTTAAATTGGAGAACAATCATGACAAACCAGATATAATTGAACCACTTTTTAGTTCTAAAACTATGGAAGAGACAGTTAGATTGAAAAATTAAGAAATTTTGTCAAATTTAGATTCAAAACTTACACATCTGTGTTTTGATCGTAGAGAAAAATTAAAAGCTTTGGTATTTTCTTTTAAAAATCTTTTTCCAGATGTGCCAAACAAAACCACTGCTGTTTGTTATGATGTCGATGTTGGTGATGCTTCTCCAATTAGGCAACATCCTTACCGGCTCAATCCACTCAAACTTGAATTTATGAGACAAGAAATTAAATATATGCTAGGAAATGATATTATTGAGCCGAGTAACAGTGAATGGAGTTCTCCTTGTCTCCCTGTGCCCAAACCAGATAAAACCTTTCGTTTCGTAACTGATTTCAGAAACGTAAATTCTGTTTCAAAATCTGATTCCTATCCGATTCCAAGGATAGACGACTGCATTGATAACATTGGAAAAGCAAAATTTATTGAAAGGTTACTGGCAAGTCCCATTGACACAGAGAGCTCGAGAAATATCAGCTTTTGTCACACCAGATGGCTTATTTCAATATACTGTAATGCCGTTTGGCATGAAAAGTGCTCCAGCTACATTTCAAAGAATGATCAATAATGTTATAAAAGATTTAGACTGTTGTTATGCTTATATTGATGATCTTATTGTATGTAGTGATAGCTGGGAAGAGCATTTAACACATTTATCTGATACTTTTGATAGATTGTCACAATCAAATTTGACTGTTAATCTTGGTAAAAGAGAATTTTGCCAGGCCACTGTTGATTATTTAGGGCATACAGTTGGCCAAGGTCAAGTGAAACCTATTATGGCTAAAGTGGATATAATTACCAAATTTCATCCTCCTACAAATATAAAACAAATTATGAGATATTTAGGCATGATTGGTTTTTACAGAAAATTTTGTTCAAATTTTGCTACTGTTGTTCAACCATTGACTCATCTTTTACGGAAAGATTCTAAATTCATCTGGAGTGAAAATTGTCAAAACGCTTTTGAAAATAGCAAATCACTTTAAATTAATAGTCCAGTTCTGATCACTCCAGACTTTGATAAACAATTTAAACTTGCCGCTGATGCAAGCGATGTAGGAGTTGGAGCTGTTTTATATCAAGAGACAGATGATAATGTTGAGAAACCTATATCATATTTTTCTAAGAAATTAAATAAACATCAGAAAAATTATTCGACTATCGAAAAAGAGTGTTTTGCACTGTTGTCTGCACTTCAACATTTTGATGTATATTTAAATCCCACTGTGCATCCTATTCTTGTTTATACTGATCATAATCCTCTCACTTTCATACATAAAATGAGAAACAAGTACCAGAGATTGACTAGGTGGAGTTTATTGTTACAGGAATATGATGTTATTGTAAAACATATTAAAGGTAAAGATAATGTAATAGCAGATGCTTTATCTAGAACTTATTAAAACACTGTGTATATACTATGTATTTTTGTACATATTATTCATGAAAAGTTTTTGTTACACTCAAACTTTTTTAAGGGGGGAGGTGTTATGATATTGTAACTATCATATTTATTTAGTTGGCCTAATCTGTTTTGTGTGGCCTATTATATATGTTTACACTGTGTACAAAATAATACACATTGTGTTACAACTATGCAGTTTAGAAATCACTGGAACAATCATTGATACTCATGGAATGATTAGAACTTTCTATTTCACTTACATAACGTTTCCAGAATGATCATAACAAAAGATGCGTAATTTAAACATCTAGCAATATCTAGAATTTTCTTTTTGAGTGTATATATATAAGTATGCAGACCCTAGACTTAGACAGAGATAGACTTAGACATCGATAGACATCAACATTCTCAGCAGTTGGATTGACACTTTTATTTTCAAACTACATCATACTACATAATGACCTATTGTAGATAATATTCTGTGGATTTCGAGAAGATTTCCGGATAAAGAAAAGATAAAAGATTGGACACATATTTTGACAGTTAAGTTGACATTTATATTTGTGTAATACTTCTTGTAAACTTGTGTATAATAAATCTTGTTAAATTTTATTATTGATTTGTGTCTCTTGTTGGCTACAATTAAAAGGCGATTTTCTGGCGTAACAGTACCATTGTCCATCCTACATGCAAGAACTTTATTAGCTATTGGGTTGAGATCAGAAAGCTTTGGACAAGTAAAACTTTGCTTGTAAACTTCGTACTCGCCGCCTCTATAAATGTAATAAGCTTCTCAATTACTTCAAATGAATGAAAATGGCCAGTTTATTCATTTGTTTATTTGTTTGATTTGTCAAAATTATATTTTTCTATTTGTAAAATTAAGTTCGCATACAAAGCCATTAGCTCTAATATAATATATACAATGTGATGAAATATGATAAATGTTCCACTCACTTTGTCCAAGTTTATAATGAATGACCAACACGTTCGCGTCAACAATTCCAAATTTCATATTTCTTATGTATCTTGGTACAGGTGGAATATGATCAAAATTATATCGGACATCTATGGAGGCATCAATGTCAAATTACATTACGTTAAACTCGTCAGAATTTGTCCTGACCAAGTCAACCTCAGATCTGTTTGTTGCGTCTGTCATAAACTGGTATTCAAAAGTATTTTTTGTATAACTGTACTTTGGAAATATCGCATTGCCTTTTTCTATTAAAGGTTTGAATTCTTCTCTCTGTGCCTGTATTGAAAAATAAGATTCACACATGTTTAGTCAATTTCAAAATCACATGAACTTTAAATTTAATTCTGTAAAATCTGAAACATGTAGTGCTAGATATTTTTAAAACATTGTTAATTGTTTCACATTTTGTATTATGTTGGATAAAGGTCAAATTATTTTTATAAGATCTGCAGCTCGATCAATCGAACGATCGGTTGATCGACGGAGAGAGTAACCATAGAATATAATTCTTACGAGTTTGCAAGTACTTCTATCGAACCCTTCTGAGCACAAACAGTGGTTGCTTCCGTAACAACGTCCAGGGTAACAAGGGGACAAGTGTGAACAAGCGGCAGCTGAAAAAAAAAAAAAATATATATATATATATCAACAAACAATACTTTCATCAAATGAGCATGGATCAGATTAGTTACAAAACTTAAAAAACGTTTGAATTGACGATTTCATTATATTTTTACAATTTCCTGTTTTCCTGTACTGTTTATCACGTTTCTGTATGCAATCTTCTTTGAAGTACAGCCGCCGATGCTAATGTGCATATTTCTAATCAAAAGACTAAGCACTTTGAGCATTGTGGTGTTTGCAGTGTATACGATTACTTTTTCTTACAAGGGTCTAGCATTACATCTCCAAAATCTACCACAATAGAAAGTGAAGCTCTCTTTTATATACTGGGTTATATAAACGCATATAATTTGAAAGAAAAGGATATAACAAAAGAACTATTAAATGTCAATAATTAGTTCTGAAATGGTGGAAATACGATGGCCTATCTAACATGAATATTATGTATTTGATAGTAAGTATTCATTTGACAGGTAGTGGTCAGATGTTTTTGTTTTTTGTCCAATAGGTAGATTAAATTACTTCTTTTTATATGACATTCTGACAGCTAGTACATATGTAGGACATTGGACCGCGACAGTACTCCGAACCGTGATGAAGTACGTCTTTTATGGATCGCCACAGCTGTCTTATGTCGAACTCTGATATTACGTTATGTTGTTTTATTATTACTTGACGATATTTTGTCTTTACATAATATGGTTTTGACATTACGTAATGATGTTTTGATATAACTCAATATGGAATAGTCATTACTTAATGATATTTCGATATTACACGATATGGTTTCGTATTGACTTGATATAGGTTTTGTCATTACTTAATATGGTTTTGTCATTACTCGATGTGGTTTCACCATTATTTAATGTGGTTGTGTCATTAGGCAATGTGTTTTTAACATTACTTGATGTGTATGTGACTTAACGTAATGTAGTTGTTTCATTACATGATGTGGTTTTGTTATTTCGTAATGATGATTTGCCAATTCTTTATATTTCTTTAACATTACGTAATGATGTTTCAAAATTTGACGATTTTACACTACATGATGTGTTTGTTTCAGTATTTGATGTGGTCCTGTCATTCTTTGATGTGGTTATCACATTACTTGATGAGGTAAAACCACGTGACCAATTCAGAAAAAAATATGTTATATTTTTAAACCGATTTCCATATGTCGTTTGGATGAGTATCGCTATCCATTGAGTTAAAGTTCAAATTAAAGTTCGAGTTGTTGTTCAGAGTTATTTGGTAGGAAAAAGGGGAACGGCAGACAAAACTAAAAAAAAAGTACTAAAAAATTAACAGTATTTCGGACATAAAGGGGTTATCCCCAAACCTCTTGGTCCTGCCGTTTTTTTCCCTTAGTTCTCAAATGGAAGCAGTATTATAATAAATTCGTAAAAGATTCCACGGAACCCTGTGTCTCGCCTGATATTGCTGCTGTCAGTGTAAAAGCGTAATGTTGACTTTACATTTATCGGTAGAAAAAAAAAAAATTGTTTTCTGTAGATGCTTTATCATGATCTTGAAGAATAACTCCTATACAAGTTTTATAGCAATTCATGGAGGTTTACAAATTTATCATGTCAAAACAGTTTAATTCGGTAATATTTAATGCAAAAAAAACATATAAAAATAAGAAAATGTGGTATGATTGCCAATGAGACAACTCTCAACCACATACCAAATGACGTGGAAGTTAACAACTATATGTGACTGTATGGTCTTCAACAATGAGCAAAACCCATACCACATAGTAAGCGATAAAAGGTCCCGAAATGAAAAATGTAAAAACAATTCAAACGAGAAACTTAACGATCTAAATGATGAAGACGCCGACGCCACTACCGACGACGGAATATAGGTTTGTTGTGTCTCACTGTCGCAGGCTCAACACAAATCAAAAGACTTGTACTATATTGTGAACAAATGAGACACCTTAAATCAACTCACACTAAAGTCACAGGGAAACGGGGGGATCAGACTAAGCGACAAAGCATCAATTCTATAAAATAAGAATTATCCGATTTTTTTTAGCGTGTATGATCATTTGAACATATACAAATATCAATCTTTTATTTTTATAAATTGCATTCTCTGATATACTTCGCACTAATTGAAAAAACAAACTTTTTGGAATATCTGTTTCACAGGTAACGACAGATATGTTCCAGTTGTCGTAACCACAATCCCGTCATTTTTTCCTCGAATGTGAACTACCAAATAAAACCAAATCACTGGGTTTGTACTTTCATGAATAACACGACGGGTGCCACACGTTGAGCAGAATCTGCTCACCCTTCCGGAGCACCCCAGATCACCCCCGATGGATTTATATTACCCACGATCTATTGATTTAAGCCAATTGAGACTATTTTTTACATTTTTTCTTATGTTGTGCTGTTACACTACATTCCGAGGTTAGGTTAGGGTTTAGCGCTCACATACATGTTAAACTCCGCCACGTGCACTTTCTTTATGTGCCTGCCCCAAGTCAGGAACCTGTAGTTCAATGGTTGTCTTTGTTTCATGTGTGTCATATTTGTCTTTCGTAGATTGTTTAGTTATAAATTAGACCGTTAGTTTTCTCGTTTGAATTGTTTCACATTTTTACGTGGTGGCCTTTTGTAGCCGACTATCAGTGTGTTGAAGGCTGTACGGTTGCCTATGATTGCTTACATCCACTGCATTTAAACTAGTTTGGATAGTTGTCTCATTGGCAATCACACCACATCTAACTTTATTTCAATTTCTATGTTGTGTTTTCTATACTGTAACATTGTTTATCTTTTGTACGCATACCCCTGAGCCCTCTTTTCGGAAGCCCGAGCAAAAGCCCTTGTTCCGCGATTGAAAATTTAAATACGAACTCATATTAGATAACTCGAATTTCAACTCGAAATCTTAATCTAAATGAGATTCAAATTAGAGTCTTACTCGAACTCTACCTCAAAAGGTGACTCAAATTCAAAGTTGAAGTCGAATTATAACTCGAACTCTACTTTTAAATGTCACTCAAACTCGAAGTTCAACTCGAAGCTCAATGCTAACTAGAACTTTAATTCTAATAATGGCTTGAATTCTAACTCGAAATCGAAGACAAACTCAAAGTTTAACTCGAACAGTATCCCGAACTTTAATTTGAACTCTAACTCGATTGATGGCCACACTCATCCAAAGCACATAAAACATGGAAATCTATTTAAAAATAGAACTAGTTTTTTTCCGAATTGTTCACGTGGTTTTACCTCATCAAGTAATGTGATAACCACATCAAAGAATGACAAGACCACATCAAATACTGAAACAAACACATCATGTAGTGTAAAATCGTCAAATTTTGAAACATCATTACGTAATGTTAAAGTCATATAAAGAATTGGCAAATCATCATTACGAATTAACAAAACCACATCATGTAATGAAACAACTACATTACGTTAAGTCACATACACATCAAGTAATGTTAAAAACACATTGCCTAATGACACAACCACATTAAAAAATGGTAAAACCAATTCGAGCAATGATAAAACCATATTAAGTAATGACAAAACTATAGTCAAGTCAATACGAAACCAAATCGTGTAATATCGAAATATCATTAAGTAATGACTATTTCATATTGAGTTATATCAAAACATCATTACGTAATGTCAAAACCATATTATGTAAAGACAAAATATCATCAAGTAATAATAAAACAACATAACGTAATATCAGAGTTCCACATAAGACAGCTGTGGCGTTCCATAGTCTTTAATCACGCCAAAGTGCGATGGTGGCGTAATAACGATATCTTGTTGATAACTACGCCGAAGTGCTATTGGTGGTTACGATGAAGTACGATGAATTATATAAACTATATTTTCAATGTTTTTCATGTTCAAATGTTGATGTAGACGTCAATTGTTTGTTAGAAGCAGCTTTTCAGGTCTTTAAGTATTGTTATGAACAGAAAAATCGACTTTTAATTGTAGCCAACAAAAGATACAAATCAATAATAGAATTTAACAAGATTTATTATACACAAGTTTACAAGAAGTATTACATAAAAAGAAATGTCAACTTAACTGTCAAAATATATGTCCAATCTTTTATCTTTTCTTTATCCGGAAATCTTCTCGGAATCCACAGAATATTATATCCAATTGGTCACAATCTAGTATGATGTAGTTTGTAAATAAAAGTGTCAATCCAACTGCTGAGAATGTCGATGTCTATCGATGTCTAAGTCTATCTATGTCTAAGTCTGATACTTATATACTGAAACGGAAACTTCTAGACAACGCTAGAAATTTAAATTGCGCATCTTTTGTTATGATCATTCTGGAAATTTTATGTAAGTGAAATAGAAAGTTCTATTCATTCCATGAGTATCAATGATTGTTCCAGTGATTTCTAAACTGCATAGTTGTAACACAATGTGTATTATTTTGTGCACAGTGTAAACATATATAATAGGCCACACAAAACAAATTAGGCCAACTAAATAAATATGGTAGTTACAGTATCATAACACCTCCCCCCTTAAAAAAAGTTTGAGTGTAACAAAATCTTTTCATGAATTATATGTACAAAAATACATAGTATATACAAAGTGTTTCAATAAGTTCTAGATAAAGCATCTGCTATTACGTTATCTTTACCTTTAATATGTTTTGCAATAACATTATATTCCTGTAACAATAAACTCCACCTAGTCAATCTCTGGTTCTTGTTTCTCATTTTATGTATGAAGGTGAGAGGATTATAATCAGTATAAACAAGAATAGGATGCACAGTGGGATTTAAATATACATCAAAATGTTGAATTGCAGACAACAGTGCAAAACACTCTTTTTCAATAGTCGAATAATTTTTCTGATGTTTATCTAATTTCTTAGAAAAATATGATATAGGTTTCTCAACATTATCATCTGTCTCTTGATATAAAACAGCTCCAACTCCTACATCGCTTTCATCAACGGCAAGTTTAAATTGTTTTTCAAAGTCTGGAGTGATCAGAACTGGACTTTTAATTAAAAGTGATTTGCTATTTTCAAAAGCGTTTTGACAACTTTCACTCCAGATGAATATAGAATCTTTCCGTAAAAGATGAGTCAATGGTTGAACAACAGTAGCAAAATTTGAACAGAATTTCCTGTAAAATCCAATCATGCCTAAATATCTCATAAGTTGTTCTTTATTCGTAGGAGGAGGAAATTTGGTAATTGCATCCACTTTAGCCCTAATAGGTTTCACTTGACCTTGGCCAACTGTATGCCCTAAATAATCAACAGTGGCCTGGCAAAATTCATTTTTACCAAGATTAACAGTTAAATTTGATTGTGACAATCTATCAAAAGTATCATATAAATGTGTTAAATGCTCTTTCCAGCTATCACTACATACAATAAGATCATCAATATAAGCATAACAACAGTCTAAATATTTTATAACATTATTGATCATTCTTTGAAATGTAGCTGGAGCACTTTTCATGCCAAACGGCATTACAGTATATTGAAATAAGCCATCTGGTGTGAGAAAAGCTGATATTTCTCGAGCTCTCTGTGTCAATGGGACTTGCCAGTAACCTTTCAATAAATCAAATTTGCTCACAAATTTTGCTTTCCCAATATTATCAATGCAATTGTCTATCCTTGGAATCGGATAGGAATCAGATTTTGAAACAGAATTTACGTTTCTGAAATCAGTTACGAAACGAAAGGTTTTATCTGGTTTAGGCACAAGGAGACAAGGAAAGCTCCATTCACTGTTACTCAGCTCAATAATATCATTGTCAAGCATATATTTAATTTCTTGTCTCATAAATTCAAGTTTGAGTGGATTGAGCCGGTAAGAATGTTGCTTAATTGGAGAAGCATCACCAACATCGACATCATGACAAACAGCAATGGTTTTGTTTGGCACATCTGGAAAAAGATTTTTAAAAGAAAATACCAAAGCTTTTAATTTTTCTCTACGATCAAAACACAGATGTGCAAGTTTTGAATCTAAATTTGACAAAATTTCTGAATTTTTCAATCTTACTGTCTCTTCCATAGTTTTAGAACTAAAAGGTGGTTCAATTACATCAGGTTTGTCATGATTCTTCTCCAATTCAACCATGGCTAAAGTGGCAACTGGTTTACTCTCACCTTCATTAGTACGCTCTAAATATGGTTTTAACATATTAATGTGACACACTCTATTTTGTTTACGCCGACCTGGTGTTTTTACAATATAATTCAAATCATTGATTTTACTCTCTATGGTATAAGGACCACAATATTTAGCTTGTAATGGATGTCAAGGGACTGGCAAAAATACAAGTACCTTATCACCTGGCTCAAAAACTCTGTCCCTGGCATCTTTATCATACCATATTTTCATCTTATTCTTAACAGTTTTTAAATTGTTCTGAGCAATTTGACAAGCAGTATACAATTTTTCTTTAAATCTAGATACATAGTCTAGAAGATTCAAGTCAGTGTATTCAGTAAGCCACTTTTCCTTTATCAATTTTAAAGGTCCCCTTACAGTATGACCAAATACCAACTCAAAGGGACTAAAATCAAGGGATTCTTGAACAGCCTCTCGGACCGCAAAAAGTAAAAAGTGAACACATCATCCCAATCTTTGTCAAATTGAAGACAAAAACTTCTGATCATGTTCTTCAATGTTTGATGAAAACGTTCTAAGGCACCTTGAGATTCTGGATGATTAGCACTTGACCTATACTGAGCAATCCCTAACTGGTACACGACTTGCTGGAATAAACCTGACATGAAATTTGAACCCTGGTCGGACTGTATAGACTTTGGAAGTCCTACTAGCGTGAAAAATTTGATCAGAGCTTTGACAATAGTAGGTGTCTTGATATTCCTTAACGAAATAGTCTCAGGAAAGCGAGTGGAGGTACACATGATTGTCAATAAATACGCATTTCCGGTCTTGGTCTTCGGTAAAGGTCCAACGCAATCAATGAGTACTCGGCTGAAAGGTTCTTCAAAGGCTGGAATAGACAGAAGTGGTGCTAGTGGTATTTTCTGGTTAGGCTTACCAACAACCTGGCATATATGGTATGATTTGCAGTATTCTGCGACATCACTTCTTAGTCTTGGCCAGTAGAAATGCTGTAAGATCTTAAGACAAGTCTTCTTTATACCTAAGTGTCCAGCCAAGGGGGTGTCATGGGCAAGACCAATAATGTCTTGCCTATAGACTTTAGGCACCACCACTTGGTATACCACTCTCCATTCCTCATCTGGGGTAGCATCAGGGGGCCTCCACTTCCTCATTAAAATGCCGTCTTGATGGTAATAGCATTCGGCCTCTTTGTCTGCTTCCTACTGTGATTGAGCCCTCTTGCAGAGCTGAAGAACCTCAGGGTCTTTATTTTGTTCTTCGACAAATTTCCTTCGGTCTAATGAATGGCTGTTTACGTCTGGCCATGGCATAATTACATTCTTGCTAATGCTAGGTGGTCTTATTAAGGACTTCTCTGAGCTACCGGGACCTTCAATGTCGGCTAGAAAGGTGTCAGAAAGGTCCGTGTAATCAAACTGGTCTTCTAGCAAATCTTCATTTTGCTGTTTTCTAGCCATCGCTCTAGTAACGGCACAAGTTGGATACAGTTCAGCATCATCTTCAGGTGATTTAACATCCACCACCGGTTTACTGGTAACAATTGGTTCAGCAACCACTTTGTTCCTAGCTAGATCATTTCCTAGCAATAATGAAACACCCTCAACAGGGAGATTAGGACGAACACCCACAACAACTGGTCCAGTAATCAAATCTGACTTCAGATAAATACGATGGAGGGGAACATCTATTCAACCTAACTCCACACCTTGTAACAAAACGGAGGCACCAACAGAAATCTCCTCGGACAAAGGCAACACACCTTCTCACAATAAAGACTGAGAAGCTCCAGTGTCCCGTAAAATCTTCATAGGCTGAGGAGTAGTATTATTGACAATAGAAACAAACCCATCAGACATAAAAGGTTTATAATCCTCCATGTAATCACAAAAACTGGGCATTCTATTGGTAACACGGGGTGTCGTACAAGCACTGGTCTTGGGCTTATTATCTCTTCCATTCTTCTTCTGGAGTCTAAAACAATCAGCCATCAGGTGACCATTCTTCTTACAATAAGCACAAGTCAGTGACTTCTTCTCAAAAGTATCAAATTTTGGACTAGACATATTATAACTAGGCTGACTCTAATTCTGTGCAACATGCTTACTATCAGTACGCTCAGTGCTTTGATTCTTGTAATTTCCACTCGAAGTATTAAAATTTTGACCTTTGAAACTTCTCTTATGTGAAAGGGTATAATTATCGGAAATAACAGCTGCATCTTGTAATGTCTCAACAGTTTTGTCATCTAAATGTGTTTTTAAGTCTAAATGAACACACTGCTTGAACTCTTCTAATAACATCAATTGTCTTAAATTATCAAAATCTTTATCTATTTTCTTTGACGTAAGCCATTTATCAAATAGACCTTCTTTTTTCCTAGCAAATTCAACATAGGTTTGTGAATCAAACTTTTTATAAGTCCTAAATTTCTGTCTATATGCTTCTGGCACTAGCTCAAGCTTTTAAAAATTCCTTTTTAACCTTGTCATAATCAGAACTTTTTTCTGATGAAAGTGCTGAGTAAATTTCAGCGGCCTTGCCCTAAAAAACACTTTGGAGCAATGTAGTCCAAAAAGGCTTCGGCCATTTCAAATTTTGAGCAATTTTCTCTAACTGTGGAAAAAATTGTCAAGTGTTTTTTTCACAAAATTTGGGAACCAAACGTATATTTTTTGCTGCATCAAGATTAAAATGTTCTGATTTTGATTGGAATTTAGTGTTGCTTTCTTATTTTGCCATTTCAATTTTCATTTTCTCAATCTCTACCCTTTTCCTCATTTCTAGTTCTGCCTGTTTTAACTTCAATTCATCTTGTTTTAATTTAAATTCATCTTCTTTTTCTTTTTTCTCCATTTCTAACCTTTCTTCTTTTTCTTTTTTCTCCATCTCTAACCTTTCTTCTTTTTCTTTTTTCTCCATCTCTAACCTTTCCTTCATTTCAAGTTCTGCCTGTGTTTCTTCTTTTTCTTTTTCCAATTGTTTTAATTTAACTTCGTTTTCCAATGGTTTTAATTTAAGTTCGTGTTCTAATTCCAGCTGTTTTAATTTGAAAGCATCAACATTTTCTACCTTGAGTTCAAGATCCTCTTCACCTAAAATTTCTGAGTCAACTAATTTATCTATTACCCATTTTTTTTTATAATTTGTTTTCTCATAGATACTCTAAAGTCTAATTTCAGATGTTTAGCAAGCAACACTAATTCCTCTTTCTTTAAATTATCAAACCCTTCCAGGTCTGGCGTTTTCAAAAATTTACTGGCATCAAATGCCATATTGTAGAATTTTGTTGGCTAGTTCTTATAAAAATACTGAAAAAATTTTTAATAAGATATTAACGTTATCCCGGACTTGAGCCCCCAATTTCTGTTATGAACAGAAAAATCGACTTTTAATTGTAGCCAACAAAAGACACAAATCAATAATAAAATTTAACAAGATTTATTATACACAAGTTTACAAGAAGTATTACATAAAAAGAAATGTCAACTTAACTGTCAAAATATATGTCCAATCTTTTATCTTTTCTTTATCCGGAAATCTTCTCGGAATCTACAGAATTGGTCACAATCTAGTATGATGTAGTTTGTAAATAAAAGTGTCAATCCAACTGCTGAGAATGTTGATGTCTATCGATGTCTAAGTCTATCTAAGTCTATCTATGTCTAAGTCTGATACTTATATACTCAAACGGAAACTTCTAGACAACGCTAGAAATTTAAATTGCGCATCTTTTGTTATGATCATTCTGGAAACGTTATGTAAGTGAAATAGAAAGTTCTATTCATTCCATGAGTATCAATGATTGTTCCAGTGATTTCTAAACTGCATAGTTGTAGCACAATGTGTATTATTTTGTACACAGTGTAAACATATATAATAGGCCACACAAAACAAATTAGGCCAACTAAATAAATATGATAGTTACAATATCATAACAGTATATCATCGAGAGTATGCTGCAAAATTAAATTAAACCTGTCTTGGAAGTGCACAAAATATGAACACTTAACAAACGTCCTATTTTACTTATAAAGACTGGAATAACTTTTGACAAAACAATTTACTCTGCTTGATATACAGCTAAGTAGACTAATCTGTCGACACTGCTACGAGTTTGATTTGTTCATTATATATGAATTATTTGGCATAAAACCTTTAAATTCATGTGTTTGTCGAATTAGCCTATTATTTGAGTTTGCATAAAAAGGGGGATGGGTCAACTTTTAATGTGGTCTCTGGTGGAGAGTTGTCTCATTGACAATGCTATAAATCTTCTTATTTTTATATTCTAATAGATTTTTGGCACAGTTATTTACAAATACGTGCAAAAGGTTCAAAAGATAATCATTTATCCTGATTTAACCCTGAAATCATTAGGCGTCTATTATATGCATAATCATGCACAGTAACCCAAAGCTATCAATCAATCAAAATATTATGTATACTATACTGACTTACCTTGAGATGTAATATTCAAACTCGATTAACACATGTCTCAAAACTGTTTAAATCAAAAGCCATTTGTTTTGTTTTCGTTTAAAATTTATCGTTATATTGCAATACATATAGAAAATACGACCTGAAGGATGTCGATATATTGCAATATATTGTTGCGGTGCCAGTTCGTTTCCATTTTTCACTGCGAAAGGTCAATAATACAGGATTCAAGTTTTGTAAGGTCGATTCTCATGGTATTTGTTTTACTAAGACATGTTAAGTGACGCCTCGGATGTATTTTATTTGTGGTTGATTAATCACACATTTTGAGGCAAGGTGTTTTTGCAAGGAAATGTCCGGTAATTGGACAGAATGGGAAAGGAACGAAATTTCCACATGGCGCGAATTAGAATGCATCAAATGGTTTGTACAATTTTTAATAATATATGGCAAGCCGTTCTCGACAAAACTATGTTTAAACCATTTTTTCGAAAAAATTACACACTGAGAAGTCAAAAATTCACACGGAGATTTAAGAACCAAAAATAACACACTGAGAAATCGAAATTACACACTGAGATTTTAAAATTACACACTGAGATTTTAAAAAATGAAAAACACACACTGAGAATTTAAAATTACACACTGAGAGTTTAAAAAGACACACTGAGATGAAATAAATTGAAAAACACACACTGAGAATTGTTAATTTCACAATGAGATTTCAAAAATACACACTGAGATTATTATGCAAATTACTAATGAATATTCACGAGATGAATAATTCAACAGATTAATATCTTGGTCTCCCAAACTCTTGTCATTATAATGAAATGCGTTTCCTACAACCAACATTCGTCATAAATTTCAAGATTTAACAACTTTTTTTGCTAACTCATATTCATAAGTTTGTTGCCTATACTTCAGATTATTACTAACAGTATATCGGGACTTTTTGCTTAAAACTGTTTAAGCATGGTCCCTTTTCAAAAGTCTTTCAACTGTTACCCTGATTTCGCAAGGTAATCTTTTATATTTTTGTTACGTATATATGCTATATTAGGCACTTGGGAAAAAAAATCACTGCATTGTTTGTATTTTTGCAGATTGTTCCAATGTTTTCTTATAATTTTGATAAAGTTTTTCACCATTTGTTTTATTTTGTAATGAGAGTATGTGGGTATTTTTCTTGTTCTATTGGTCTTTAATAACGTAGTTTTTCTATTCGTTGTATTTTTAATGATTTTTATAAAACATTTAGCGCCAAATTGAAGGAATAACGAGTTCTGTCCCCTAGTTGTTTCAAGCTTGTAATAGATTCAGATTAAGTATGCTTATTAGATATGTGCGCATAAAAAGTGCGCACAAATCTCAGTGTGTAATTTTAAATTCTCAGTGTGTGTTTTTCAGTAATTTCATCTCAGTGTGTCTTTTTGAAATCTCATAGTGTAATTTTCAATTCTCAGTGTGTGTTTTTCATTTTTTGTAATCTCAGTGCGTTTTTATGAAATATCAGTGTGTAATTTTTAATCCTCAGTGTGTGTTTTTAGGTTTTTTAATCTCAGTGTGTTTTTTTTTTTTAATTCTCAGTGTGTAATTTTTCCGAAAAATGGTTTAAACATAGTTTTGACGAGAACGGCTTGCCATAATAATACAGATAGCGACAGAACTATTAAAATTAATACTGATCATCACACATACTCAAAGTAGGTAGTAGAAAACAAAATTACCAAATATGGCCATTTAGATTCAAGAGCAATATACATATAATTACACAAGGGGTTCGGAGAAACAATGATCATAATGATTGTGCTATTCATACCGATATATTTAATGAAATTAGTAGCCCATGGGATCATATTTGCCAAACGCTAAAAGGTAACAGTGTAAACGATTCAACTCTAAAATATGGTAGTCTGATACCGAAGCAATTGACGCATTCAGTCAGAACTGAAAATCAGATACACATTGGTTACTTCCACTTCCATCCATTATACCAATTTTCGTACGAAAAATTGAGAATGACACAGCCTACAACACACTTCTCAAACCGCTCAATTTTGACCATTGTTATTTGCATCTAACAAAATCCCAAAACTTATCAAAGGTACAAAATATTTACCAAAACATTGCACCTTTGTAAAAGGCTGTAGTAAAATTGACATGTTCGGAGATTGATTCATGAAATGTCATATGTTAGCAATTGAAATACAATTTGATCGTTAACAATATTTGTTACAGTTCTCAATATCGATGTGGCGTAAGCTGAAATAATTTATCTAAACAGATATCGTCTTTTGTGTGGAATCCAAAAGCGAGAATATTAAGTAACAACTACTTTCCTGCTTTCAAGCGATGGATTTATTTATAAATGATAACAAATTTATAAAACTGCCCGCTAGTTCAGTTCATGTTGCATTGTATTTATTTATTTCATTTACAAAAAGTGTTTTCCCAGTGCAATAGACTCCGCAGTGTATTTTATTAAATAGGCACATGAGCTAAACTATTTCAGTGTTCCAAATAACAAATCATAGGCTAACTCACTTATTAAATATACCTGAATGGTAGACCAGTATTTAAAACTACCCAATTGATAATAACATTCTTGATTTATGAAATGGTGAGAATAAAAACAGGAAAACGCGAAACGAAAATCAATTCTCGTTTCTCGTTTTCGCCTTAGGAAATATAAAAGGGAAAAACTCCACCCAGAATGGCACTTTTCGGAATTCATAATAATTAATAAAGTTGTTTATACATCGACTAAGGTAACACCACCTGAGATGTGGCCAGCGCTTTAGAACACTCGACGAGCTGGGCATTTTGAAAATATAGATTTTTGCTATGGGTCTTTCCAAGTCGCATTGATATCAGTATACACAAATAAAAACGTATCAAAGATACTCGCAAATACTGAAAAGAAGCAATAAGTAGCTTATCTCCTGATATAAAATCATGCAGTTCTTCATACTTTTGTCAGCGACTGTGCCTAGGAGAAGAGTTCATACAAAAACCTCACACACACTGTTGGAATGATCTTGTCTATTGCCAGGTGGAAATTTGTTAACAGTTTATATGCACACAAACCCAATTTAAATCTGGTTGCAATATATAAGATAAAGTTGGGTGTGTTTAAACTTACATCCATTACATATGTCTCCTGAATGCCCAGCAGTACATTTACATTCGTTAGGATTGACACATTTCCCAGAGTTTTTACACTGTGGAGAACATATGGCTGAAAATAGAGATAAAATACAGAAACAAAATATGATTTGTTTTCACTTCGTTCCGACCTGTAAACCTTAAATGACAAACGCAAAAAGTAGACAACGAGAAGCAAAGTTCTCAAACATTAAAACAGCAGATATTATCATATGAATAGCAGTCACATGGTCATCGAATTTATCAAATTTTTAAAATCGAACTTTAAGTGCAACCTCAACCCATTAAAGATGTATTTTGACTCTACATTTCATGGTCAGAGATTGCGGGACCTTAAGAAACACCATCCTTTGATTATAAACATAGTTACGTATTATGCAGTCTTGGTCTCCATTATGTCTCCATCCTGGACAGCAGTAGTTTTCTGGGTAATAGTATGTTTGTCTAACACCTCCCCAGTGAGTGCACCTGTCATATAGGATATGCTATCTTGCAATCAACTATTATACCATACTATTAACTATGTACATGTACATTTATACAATATTCTTCATTAACCTTAGACAAAAAATATCGTCGCTTGTATACACTCGAATTCAGAGGATGAAATAAATGCCAATAAAGCACCAGATGACGCATTATGACAATTAACGTCTCTTGAGTTTTGCTCGAGGCAAAAAATTTGAAAATTTCAAAATCTAATACAAATGGTGTAGAGCGGATAAAAAAAAAAAAAAAAAAAAAGAAAGAAATAAGACGAAAAGTATAGCCAAATCCGGATAAGAAATCAGAGCTTTGAATGAGGGAGATATAGTCCTTAATTTAAAATAATTTAAAAATTTTATAACATCAAATTTTAATCAAACACTATATTATTGTATTATCATGCCAGTTCCGAAGTACTGGTTACTGAGCTGGTGATACCCTTGGGGACTTACAGTCCACCAGCAGAGGTAAACGACCTAGTGGTAGTAATAACATAAACGGTATCCAATTTAAATGCGCCAGATGCGAATTTTGATATTAAAAGGTACCTGTTAGGTGTTTAGGTAATACGTTATTGTCCAAGAACACAGTCTATAACTGATTTGCAATTGCCTTTATCCAAAGAAAGAAAAAGCATTTGTAGACAAAATATCTTGTATCTTATGTAATAGATTTGTTTTAAAGACACTGACATTAGGGAATAACAATACATTTATTGTCCTCTTTGGATCCCCCGTTTAAGTTATCATATTTCTGTGATAAAAAAAGACAATTAATGTACAAAAAGTTAACATTTTAATGGCATTATTTTATCGCTGGTTTAAAATTTTTAAAATACATTTAAAGAAAATAAAAAAAAGAAAAGTACTTGGGCTAGATATTATATGAATAAGACGTCACAATAGTTTACTGAACGAAGAGCTAGGTTTGTTATTATCCTGTTTATGAATTAAAGCCCACGTAAAAAATATTCATAGCTTCTGACAATCTACGTATTTGAAATGATACCATCTGTATTAGTTGTATGGTGTTACTAATTGTATGTATTTGGATCTTGTATAAGTCAGTTAAAAAATTTGATCAAATTAAGAAAAAAAAAAAACAAAAACAAAAAAACAAAACAAAAAACAAAAAACAAAAAAACAAAAACAAAAAATACAAAGGACCATGATTTCATATCAGATATAAAGTAGTATTCAAGAAAAGAAAACACTGTCCCCCTTTCGTATCAAATAATCCACTTTAATTGAAAAGATGCACTTACCACCACTACAACCAACATCTACAGTATCTGTTATATCGGAAGTAACTTGCAAACCGTTGACAAACGTGTCTGTAAAATATATAAAAATAACCTAATTATATATAACTACCAAACTAAATATTTAATGCATAAGAGTTTGAATAAAATAACAAACCGGAAAACTTTATAGATACTGAGTCGTCTAGAATTGAAGAGTATGCACATGGATTAATTAAGAAAGCTAAGGTGTCTTCCTCCATCTTGGATTTTGTAATAGCAGATAACAATCGGTCAAGATCTTTAATGAAATGTGCAAATTTGGACAGTAGTATGTAATTCATGTGTTAGACTTTTCATGTTAATATAGAACAATTATGTGTTTTATCATATTAACGGCTGTATTTTACAAAAAAACTAAATATTTTTCCTCGATTCATTTTTTTCAACATAAGGGAAGAAAACTCAGATAAAGTAACTTTTATGATAGAATGTGTTGTGAATTTACCGATTTTATTATGTTACAAGAAAACGAGTCTGATGACCCCATTTTTCTTTTTCTTATCTGAAAGCATATTATTAGAGCTATCTTCTCATATGTTATATAAAAATTGTATGGTGTAGTTACCTTTCCATCACACAAAATTGGGTTTTCCATGCATAATCTATACAAAATTTGACAATTTTTCACAACATGTAGGGTGAAAAAAAACTCGTTGACCCATACTTTTTATTATACTTTTGAAAAAAAGAACTTTTTTGTGGAGCGGGGGTACATAAGAGTTTTGATGATTCAGACCGGTAAAATTTTGTCAAAGAAAATAGAACAACATTTTGGCCAAAAGGAGCGAACGCACCGCAAAAATCCGCTTAATCCTTCGCTTCGGACCGTCTTAAAGTTGCAGTAAGGTAAGCTATTTGTTCAATGAATACAAATAATAACACCATTACAAACACAATTCCATTTCAATATTCTTGTCATGGTTACAAAATACAAAACATAACTCCATTACAAACTCAATCCCAATTTTATATTCTTTTACGTGTCTATAAATAAAACAAATCTAAATTATTTTTAGAAATTTACCTGTGATAATGTAAACATCACAAAAAATACGTCACTTGTTGTGACGTTGATCCATTCATTTGACGCACAGTTTAAATTTCGTTTGTGGTGTCCTGGTGTGATTTCGTAAATTCATGGGAGGTGTCCGTTGTTATTCTGCGGTTTACATGTTGTAATGTACTATGATTTGTTTGTCCCGTTTCTTATTATGGCACCCTCAATGGAGTTGGGGTGACATATTGTTATTCTACGTTTCTTTTTCTTTTTTTTATTATTATTTTTATTATTATTTTTTCTTCCACACTTTTTTGTCCAGTCTGGATCCCGGAATTGAATGGACCCAAGTTGATGGAACTATACAATAATGTTAACCACCATGTGAAGATTTGCAATTGGGGGTTGGCACTTTCAAAATGGCTACCGTTGCCATGGAAACAGCAAAACTGCGAAAACAATGAAAGTGTTCCAAACTTAATGAAACTTTACATAAATGGTTACTGGCATGTTAAGAGTTGCAGTTTGACTGGAATTTTCAAAATGGCCGCCGTTACCATGGAAACAGCAAAAATGTCAAAAAATTCAAAATGCTCCAAACTTCATGAAAATTTACAAAAATATTAATGGGCATGTGCAGATGTGCTCTTTGACTTTGGAATTTTAAAAATGGCTGTCGTTACAATGGCAAAGGGGGGACGAGGGTGCCATCCGTTATTGCTAGCAATTACAAATCTAGTTATTATGGCACCCTCTACGGAGTGACATATTGTTATTGTTCCGTTCTTTTTTGTCTTATTTTTATTCTTCCACACATTTTGTCCACGCTATTTCTCGGAATTGGTCAGACCAATGTCGATGGAACTATACCATAATATGAACCGCAATGTGAAGTTGTGCAAAAGGCATTGGAATGTTACAAAATGGCCGTCGTTACCATGGAAACTGCAAAAATGTAAAAAAATATTCAAATTCTAAATATTTCGTAAAGAGGCAACCTCTTGAAAAATTATGTAAATGTTGGCAGTGGTGCCCTGAGGTACCAACAGTATTTCGAATTTTCAAAATGGCTGCCATTGCCATGGAAACTGGAGAAAAGTTTAACATTGATCCTATTGGAAAAATCATCAAAGCAGCATTTTCTTAAGGAACTTAAGATCAAACTGAAACAAGTTTCATGAATATATAAAATGGCATAAGTCAAAGTTGAAACTTTCTAAAGTCTGTATCTCGAAAAAGGCTATCATTGTCGCCTATGGGAAATTAATTGTTTATTACAATCTATACAGCGTTGAGAAAAATTGGTACCGTTTATGTTATTACTACCACTGGGTCGATGCTCTGCTGGTGGACTGATAGTCCCCGAGGGTATCACCAGTCTAGTATCCAGTACTTTGGTACTGGCATGAATATACGGATTTTGTGTTATTAAAATTTGCTGTTACAAAATTTTGGAAATTATTTAAAGTTAAGGAATGTATCTCCTCATGCAAAGCTCTGATTCCTTGCCCAGCTTTGGCTATACTTTTGGTCCTTTCTGGTTTATAGCTCTTCATATTTTCATAAGCTTTGAATTTTCAAATATTTCGGCCTCGAGGACCACTGAAGAGACATTGATTGTCGAAATGCGCATCTGGTGCAGAAAAATTGGTACCGTTTATGTTATTACTACCACTGGGTCGATGCCTCTGCTGGTGGACTGATAGTCCCAGAGGGTATCACCAGCCAGTAGCCAGTACTTTGGTACTGGCATGAAAATACGGATTTTGTGTTATTAAAATTTGCTGTTACAAAATTTTGGAAATTATTTAAAGTTAAGGAATGTATCTCCTCATGCAAAGCTCTGATTCCTTGCCCAGCTTTGGCTATACTTTTTGGTCCTTTCTGGTTTATAGCTCTTCATGTTTTTAATAAGCTTTGGATTTTCAAATATTTCGGCCTCGAGCATCACTGAAGAGACATTGTTTGTCGAAATGCGCATCTGGTGCAGAAAAATTGGTACCATTTATGTTATTACTACCACTGGGTTGATGCCTCTGCTGGTGGACTGATAGTCCCCGAGGGTACCACCAGCCCAGTAGCCAGTACTTTGGTACTGGCATGAAAATACGGATTTTGTGTTATTAAAATTTGCTGTTACAAAATTTTGGAAATTATTTAAAGTTAAGGAATGTATCTCCCTCATGCAAAGCTCTGATTCCTTGCCCAGCTTTGGCTATACTTTTTGGTCCTTTCTGGTTTATAGCTCTTCATATTTTTAATAAGCTTTGGATTTTCAAATATTTCGGCCTCGAGCATCACTGAAGAGACATTGATTGTCGAAATGCGCATCTGGTGCAGAAAAATTGGTACCGTTTATGTTATTCATTATCATAGTGCTCAAAAAGTGCCAAAAACAATAATTTTACTTGATATTTGATGTCAAACCGTATTTTTTGGTGACAAATGAATTATTGATCAACTAGTTTTTAAGCTATAGTCTGTTTCATATTTGTATTGCGTTTTACATTAGAAACAAGGGTGGGCTCGACTTTTGACTTACTGTGAACAGAATATGTTATTTTCTGAACTTCTGCTGATTTGTTTGTAAAAAGCACGTACATGTCTAGAATTGGGATACAAAAATCGACTTGTAAACCTGACAATCTCGACCCACGTGCTGTTATCGAAATTACCAAATTCAGTGAAAATGGACAGAAATGATCCCCTTCAAACATTAAAATGTTCACTCGAATGGCAAACTATAAAAATTAGAATAGGCATGACATTTTGTAGTTGAAGAATAGTTTTCAATGTTAAAACACAAATATTTACACATTTTTCATATTTTGAAATGCTAAAGTCTGTTTCAAAAATGTACTTTTCGACGAAAATGGTTTCATTTAAAACTGTTGTTCAAAATTTACCGTAGTTCCTACATATCGGATCGGTTTTGGTATCAACATAATCAGTACTTGATGACATATAAAGAATCATTGGAGTAAGTGGACATTATCTTCAGGTCTTTTTTAGCAGTACCGCATTTACTCAAAAAATCAGCATTTTTTTTCCCACATTTTTCGACTGGGTTTCACCTCTGATAAAAAATTGTGATAATTCAGAGAGTAATGCGAAAACGTTTTGAGGATGATATATGTGTGGCATATATATTTGTGCATCTAACGCACTACGAATTGCATGATTCTAGATAGTATTAAATACCGTATAGGTTACAATCAACCCTTAGATTTTATGGGCGCAGCCATTTTATGAGCATAACATGGTATTCAGAATTAAGAGTATGGCTGATCCTGATTGGTCGATATGTGCGCCCGTTATTTTTTATTATTAGAGACTTCGCTCACTCTGCTTTATACCAAAGGCGAAATAAATTATTTTCCTTAGCCCTAACGGAACTGAGATGTCTTTTCAACGCTATGATGAGACAAGTGTTTTTAAGTGCAAAATTGATAGGCATGGGAGATAAGTACAAATTACGTTAAGAAAAGCAACGCTAACCTATATTTTTTGGACCGAAAAAAACTGTCCGAATAATTTTTCTTTAATTCTAGCAAGGTTTCGTTAAAAAAATCAACTTTCTAAAGTCTGTATCTCGAAAAAGGCTATCATTGTCGCCTATGGGGAAATTAATTGTTTATTAGAGATTTCCAATAAAATGACTTTACTCGACATAACCGACCTAACTCAACGTATTTCGTCCTTTTGCATTGAACCAAGACGGAGGGGAGCATACACTGCATGTATATTTTGCTCTTTGAACACGTACTTTTTGCTGATATAGACTAAACGTAAAAATCAACCCCAACTACATTTTTGAATCTTTAAATATTTTGTTATTAAATTTTGAATGATTTTATTGACAAAAATATTTTAATGGAATAAGTAAGCTAGCAACTTGTAATCAAATACACCCATCATTTCTTGTCATTTCACTTGACCCATATTTCAGTTCTTCTCAAAATATGAATTTTAAAAACAAACAAGTACAAATTTGGCATGAAAATATTAAAATAATGAAATCCGAAGCGAGAAGGTTATCTATTTTTTTGTTTTTATAAGTTTTAACGTTTAAAAAGTAGATTCCAACACACACGAATGTAAAAGGTGTACGCGATTAACTAAACGTGCATTCGCTGATACAGGTGTAGAGGGCGAACTCCCCCTTTTCGATCGCCAAATGATTTAGAAAATCTCAAGTTTCCCACGTTATCTATACAAATTTTTAGTAGAAATCGTCCAAATTGTTTTCGCATCGCTCCGCTAGGCAGTATAAATTCAATTATCGGGAACTACGCCCTCTTTCAAATATCTTGGATTCAGCCATAATCACAAATTGTATAGCACCAAAAAAACATGATTGTCGTTTAACTTTGATAAATACGTTTTAGAAACAACAATGTTTGAACAATGGACATCTCGAATGAGATTTAAAAGTTTAAGACTACATACTGAATTGGATTTTCCCCTGGATTTAGAGTTCACTTTACACGGAAATATGATACTGATGTGTAAGCTAATGGACACATATTTTAGTTTCTGATGTTTCTTTTAATATATATATTTATTTAGTTATATATAATTCCACTAACAAATCATCATGTATCTTTTGTCGATAAATTTCGATTACATGTTATAGAAACTACATATATATACAGTTATGAACACTTATGGTCCTACAGACACTCTGTGCTTTTGACATGACAAAAGGTCTTGCTTTTCTAGACTGTTTATGTATTTTTTATACTTAATTTGTGATATGTAATAACAAGAAGATGTAGTATGATTGCCAATGAGACAACTCTGCACAAGAGACGAAATGACACATAAATTAACAACTATAGGCCACCGTATGGCCTTCAACAATTATCAAAGCCCATATCGCATAGTCAGCTATAAGAGGTCACAAAATGACAAATGTAAAACAAATAAAACAATAAAACTAACGGCCTTATTAATGTACAAAATTGAACGAAAGCACAGCAACAAACGATAACCACTGAATTACAGGCTCCTGACTTGGGACAGGCACATCCAAACATAATTGATTAATATTCTAGACTGGATAATTATTCTGTATTTATTAGTTGTAGTTGTTTTTAAGATAGTGTTCAGTAGCTGTGAATACTCTAAGATCGGCACATTTTTTTTTATTTGGAAATACAAGTAATTGCTGTTTTTGTGCTTCGTTTTAGTCGAACGAGTCAATTCTTTTCTTACTGGTTTAATTGTGAGTAGACATGATCATTTGATAAACATACTTCTATGACCTCTATTGGCTTTAACTTGGACATTTATAAAAAATATGTAGCAAAGAGATGTATGCGTAAAATAAGTTCCCGACATAAATTGGCTAAAATATCAAATAAGAATTTAACCTCAAGCTATAATACTTACGACGAAGAAGCTTCAAGCTATAATACATACGACGAAGATTAAGCCTCAAGCTATAATACTTATGATGATGATGATGATACTGATGTATGTCGTATATCCAACGACAAATATTACATATATATTAAGGATGGTGAAATGATTATGATAAATGAATATACCTTTTTGTACATGACCAACACTTAGAGTAGCATTTTTATATGCTAGGTAACAAGATAGCGTACCCTATACAAAGACACACTTGTCTTTCTTAGATTAAACCAACACCTGCTACTCGTGAATACATCATGCTTGGTGGAGAAGCCGAAAAATCCAATCTTAAATCATTCGATCAGGGGGTCCAACAAAATTATTGAACCCGTAATCGAGGCTAGTCTGCTACCAGTCAATCCCATATTTAATAAAAACCTGTTTATATATTTTATGCTTTATGTGCATTGCACCTGTCCTTAGTCAGGAATCTGATGTTCAGTAGTTGTCGTTTGTTGATGTGGTTCATAAGTGTTTCTTGTTTCTCGTTTTTTATATAGATTAGACCGTTGGTTTTCCCGTTTGAATGGTTTTACACTAGTATTTGGGGCCCTTTATAGCTTACTGTTCGGTGTGAGCCAAGGCTCCGTGTTGAAGACCGTACTTTGACCTATAATGGTTTACTTTAATAAATTTTGACTTGGATGGAGAGTTGTCTCATTGGCACTCATACCACATCTTCTTATATCTATATAATATTATTCTAGCAACACTTGTTTTGTTTTGATAACACTTTTTGTTGCATAATTTATTTGATTTTTCTCCTTGTTTCTTTGTATCAAAAAGCTCAGTTTTTATTGTAAAATGGTGTTTCACAGCTTCCATTATCCTTGTGACTTGCTATTGTATTAATATCCTGTAGGCATGCAATTATTATTCTGAAAAGTAAAAAAGATTTTTTAACAAGCAAAGATTACCCCGTTTTGATCCAGACTTCCTTACCACTAGCATGCATCTAAGATACATACACTGACAAAATATTGTTCCCGCACTCATATTTCAATCACCCTGTCTGTCCGTCCGCCAGTCTGTCCGTTCAACAAATATTTTCAAATTTCTCTTCAAAAGCATTAGTATGCTTATTATGCATTCTTTTTTCGATATATTCCTTATACTCCGACATGTATATACCTGGATCCGTGTGGAGCGTCAATCTATCAAACAGAGTCCAAATGGCGTGAAAAACGACTACAGTAGTTCCTGCTGTCGTCAACAATAAGCAAATACTCGTACCATATCATCAGATACTAGTATATAAGGCATTGACTTTGAAAAATGTAAACAGTTTAAACGAAAATAAACCTGGAAACAATTTCCTTCAGAGAGCTTGGTTTACACAAATATATACATGTTTAAAGTAATTATGAGTATAAAATGTGTTTTCAGTCGTGTATCACCTTCAACGGTGATCCTATGCATACATGTATAGATGTCGTAGAGTTTAACTTTTATATATACATATATACCTCTAAGGAGAGATAAAAATTGAAACTCAAAATTTTTGCTTTACTCAATCAATATGTGATAGTTTCAGAATCCACTTCTAATTGGATTAGTAAGAGTTGCCTTAATCCAAAAACAACTATGACAATATCAAGCCTTACTAATTAAAAGTACATTTTAAAGAGAGACTGAAGCGGCACTGTAGTTGTCTTAAAAATGTAACAAGTAAGTAAATTGGCATTCGCATCCACTTTTAATCAGAGATACTTGGGGACAGGACATTTTTTTTAGCCAATTACTATGTGCTTTAAATAGTTTACTATCCACAGCGGTCGATGTTTATATGCAGATTAGTCACCAATTGCTAATCAAGTACACCTTCCAAATTACAATCTATATAACAAATTGGCGTACACATTTATTTACATATATCATTATTAATAACAAATTTCTTTTTTAAATGTTAGTTTACTTTCATTTGAAAGAAAAGTGTATGTCAACTATTCAAATTCAAAGAAGTACAAGACCTGCATTATTTTTTTTAAATATACACATTCCTTTGTCGTAAGTTTTCCCTGGGGAAAAAGATCGGAGATTGTAAATAAACAAGATTAACTGCAGCAGAAGAGAAAGTTTGAAATGATGCTTAATAAAATATGATGCAATCCCAGTTTTCAACTTTGACAGAAACAAATTTTTACTAACACTTTGAATTCGATATTTTTGAAATTGCTAGAAAAATCTCTGTCTAATAATAAATACCCATGGAAATTAAATATTATAAAACATGAAGAGACGAACGGAAAAAGGGACACCAATCTGATAACGACAAAAAAAAAGCATGTCAAATATTAAATAGTAAAAAGTTCATTTGCAAAGTATATCGAAAAACAATCATGGTCAAAACCATGAAAGATAACTCAAATCAATGGTATGATAGGTAAAGATACGTGTATATATATGGTCATATGACAGTGAAGTTTTGGCGGGAATCTCAATAATCACATGATATAAAAAAAATCATGATTTCTTTCGTTTTTCATCATCTTAGAAATACTTGATATTGATAAAATTTATCATGAATGGGTTTAATAGTTAAGGAATAGTTAGTTAAAACGTGAGTGAGGCATTTAACAAAATAAATAGGTTAGTAATAACCGGTCCCGTTACGTGCGTACGTCGAGTTAGGTACGTATGTCATTTTACTGGAAATCTCTATTACAATCTATACAGCGTTGACATTTCTTTATCATAGTGCTCAAAAAGTGCCAAAAACAATAATTTTACTTGATATTTGATGTCAAACCGTATTTTTTGGTGACAAATGAATTATTGATCAACTAGTTTTAAGCTATAGTCTGTTTCATATTTGTATTGCGTTTTACATTAGAAACAAGGATGGACTCGACTTTTGACTTACTGTGAACAGAATATGTTATTTTCTGAACTTCTGCTGATTTGTATGTAAAAAGCACGTACACGTCTAGAGTTTGGATACAAAAATCGACTTTTAAACCTGACAATCTCGACACACGTGCTGTGATCGAAATTACCAAATTCAGTGAAAATGGACAGAAATGATCCCCTTCAAACATTAAAATGTTCACTCGAATGGCAAACTAAAAAAATTAGAATAGGCATGACATTTTGTAGTTAAAGAATAGTTTTCAATGTTAAAACACAAATATTTACACATTTTTCATATTTTGAAATGCTAGTCTGTTTCAAAAATGTACTTTTAGACGAAAATGGTTTCATTTAAAACTGTTGTTCAAAATTTACCGTAGTTGCTACATATCGGATCGGTTTTGGTATCAATATAATCAGTACTTGATGACATATAAAGAATCATTGGAGTAAGTGGACATTATCTTCAAGTCTTTTTTAGCAGATTTTTTTTCAACATTTTTCGACTGGGGTCACCTCTGATAAAAAATTGTGATAATTCAGAGAGTAATGCGAAAACGTTTTGAGGATGATATATGTGTGGCATATATATTTGTGCATCTAACGCACTACGAATTGCATGATTCTAGATAGTATTAAATACCGTATAGGTTACAATCAACCCTTAGATTTTAAGGGCGCAGCCATTTTATGAGCATAACATGGTATTCAGAATTAAGAGTATGGCTGATCCTGATTGGTCGATATGTGCGCCCGTTATTTTTTATTATTAGAGACTTCGCTCACTCTGCTTTATACCCAAGGCGAAATAAATTATTTTCCTTAGCCCTAACGGAACTGAGATGTCTTTTCAACGCTATGATGAGACAAGTGTTTTTAAGTGCAAAATTGATAGGCATGGGAGATAAGTACAAATTACGTTAAGAAAAACAACGCGAACCTATATGTTTTGGACCGAATAAAACTGTCCGAATAATTTTCTTTAATTCTAGCAAGGTTTCGTTTAAAAAATCAACTTTCTAAAGTCTGTATCTCGAAAAAGGCTATCATTGTCGCCTATGGAGAAATTAATTGTTTATTATAATCTCTAGTCATATTTATGATGACGTACATCGGTTCAACATATGATGCTTACACATTAGCCAATCGAACCCCAGCTTTGGTATTTCTACGAATGACGCCTATTTTCTTTCAACCAATCATGACACAACACATTACCGCATGTTTCTTATCCGCTCTCTTTTGTTAATAGTGCCTAACAGATTGCAGATAGACAAGGTTATTGGTTTTAGACAATCTCTTAGAGGATTTTTTTCGCAATTAGAAAAAACTTCTAGAAAAGGAGATTGATTTACAATCATTATATACCTAATAGACATACTTAAAGATATCATCTCTGAGAAGGCTTTTTTCGCAATTAGAAAAAAACTTCTAAAAAAGGTGATTGATTTACAATCATAACATACTTAATAGACATATATCATCTCTGCGAAGGCTTTTTTCGCAATTGGAAAAAAAAAACTTCTAAAAAAGGTGATTGATTTACAATCATAATATACCGAATAGACATACCTATAGATATCATTCCTGAGAAGGCTTTTTTCGCAATTCTTAAAAAAACTTCTTAAAAAGGAGATTTATTAATATTTTAAAGAAATTCACTATAGATGAGAGATTATCAGCAACTCAATGTCAAATTGAATCTGATCTACACAAGCATATCAATTCAAACCTGTTTTTACTAAAGTCTCGAGAGAGAAATTTTTATTCGTATGACCACAAACAGAGTCAGCAAACGCACGTCATTACAAATATAAAATAAATTGTACAGGATAGACTAAACCTTCAAGTATGTCTAATAGAAAGAATAGATCGCTCAAAGCTAGGGATAGGAAACGCAAAAGTGCCAAAAATAAAGAAAACGGAAAATATACAATATAAAACGACAACAAAAGATACGCCCATATAAACACACTGAAAAAGTACAGAGAGCTGCAAAATATGTTGAAATACTTACAAAAGAAAAATTATGTAATGCTGAAATTCTTGTTCTAGCGAAAGGACTAAAATTCATTCATTCCCAGTCCAAATTGTCGACATGCAAAGAAAACTCTCATAAATGACTTCAATGAACTATCTCGTAAAATGATGCAAATATCACTTTGATGATGGGTCTGGCAAATACAGTCATCACCCATTTCTTTCAAAAAGTGGATATAAGCCAAACTGGGCTAATAATGCAATTGAAAGCTACTTATTTTCAACACGAATTGAATTGGAGAAAATTCAAATTATCATTTAAGGACAACCTATCTAAAAATGAAAGAAAGGCATTGCAACCACTGCGTTCAAATGATCACATCATTATCAAAAAGGCAGATAAGAACTCCTCAACAGTTGTTCTCGAAAAGAGCTATATATAAAAATGGCGACAGACCAATTAAATGACAATATACACTTTGAATGAATTAACGAATCTCATACAACGGAAATACTGAAAAGTATCAACGCAATCATTAATCGTCTACACAAAGACTCGCACATTGATGATGTTACATTTAAATTTCTCATTAATGACCAGGGAAAACGATTAGGTAGACTTTACTTCCTACCAAAACTTCATAAAATTAATCAAGCGGATAGAGAAAAGATTAAAATTGATATCAATCATTTACAGAATGTAAACGTCCCAGGAAGACCTATAGTAGTATCCTCACGCAATAGCCCGTTAGAAAGAGTTGCACAATACATAGATTATTTTATTAAAACAGTTGTCAATCAATTTTGGACATACACACAAGATACAACTTTTTTTCACAAGCAAATTGGAAGGAATAAAAGCACATACGGACATCTTAATTAGTTCTTTTGACATTTCAAGTATGTACACCAATTTACATCGTTCTGAAATTGTTAATGGAATCGACCGAGCATGGCCACTAATAATACAATGTCAATTTGACATCCCAGTGCCCCCCAAAAAGAATATGTTAGAACTACCATAAAATTGCCCTCGCAAATAATGAATTCGAATTCAACGGGCAAATTTTCATCCAGAAAATTGGGGTAACGATGGGATCCCCAATGTCGCCTAGTCTAACTGATATTAGAATATACGAAATCGTTTGTGAAATATTGAAACAGTTTCCATACTCGTCCAACATTTCTCTTCTTTCTGTCTACAGGGATGACCGATTCTTATTGTTCAAAGGGAGCGAACAATCTCTTAATGAGTTTTACCGAATTGCAAATAATATTCACCCAGTATTAAAATTTACACATGAAACCTCTATAATAATCAGATACATTTTGGATGTTACAATATTTAAAGGAATTCGATTTGAAACTGAACAGATATTAGATATTAAATTATATCGCAAGCCTACAGATAATTTCCAATACTTCGAAAAATGGTCTTCTCACCCAGCCTCTGTATTCAAAGGGTTTATAATTGGGGAAATTATACGGTTCATTAGATCGTGTTGTAACAGAAATGACCTCGACACACATATCGAACTATTCACTAAGAGGATACAGGGAAAATGAAATTAATCCATTAATAGATAAAGCTCTGAGGAAAAATAGACAGAACACAGAACACATTATGTTATAAAACAAAAAATAAACAGAACTGTCCGCCACTAGTTCTAGCAACTAAATTTAATCCACTTTTAAACAACCTGGAAGAAAAAAAAGGAAAACATTGGCAGTTGATTGAAAATGACACAATTGCTAGAGATCTATTTCCCAGACCGCCTATCATTGCTTATCGGAAACACAAGAACGTGAAGAAGGAGTACTTGATATCGGCAAAATTATAACCACTGTAAACAATCAAAGTATAATTAGATAAGGAAGGACTTAAAAATAATCAGGTTTTTACAGATTCACCAGGTGTCGTGTCCCAAAAATATAACTGCATTTGATACGTTACACGATAGAAACATATTGGTTATAATTAAAAAGTAATTATAATCAAATGTTATAGTAAATACAAATTAATTAGGCCAGGGCACCTCTATGGCGTACGGAAAGGGTCAAAAGTAAATTGTTTTGCGTATGCTACATTAAATACAGCATATGCTATATAAATTACAGCTTAAGCTATAATTTATGTACCCTATGCTGTAATTAATGTCGCTTAGGCTATAATATATAGCATATGCTATAATTTATACAGCATATGCTATAATTAATACAGCCTATGCTATATTAAATGCAGCCTATGCTGTAATATACAGCATATGCAGCTTAAGCGCCCAGTTGACGTACCATAAGGTTCAAAAGAAAAATATAGATTACCCTATAAATGTTGAAATATGTACATAATACACATTTAAGTTATAACAGTCCTGAAAGGATCAAAAGTAAATGTAGCATAAGCTGTATTATGCCATATGGTTATAAGGTGGGGTTACTGTCAATCAGAAATGTTGCTAATATGTATTTACTGACTGTAGCATTTCAAAATATGAAAAATGTGTAAATATTTATGTTTTAACATTGAAAACTATTCTTTAACTATAAAATGTCATGCCTATTCTAATTTTTATAGATTGCCATTCGAGTGAAAATTTTAATCTTTGAAGGGGATCATTTCTGTCCATTTTCACTGAATTTGGTAATTTCGATAACAGCACGTGGGTCGAGATTGTCAGGTTTAAAAGCCGATTTTTGTATCCAAATTCTAGACGTGTACGTGCTTTTTACAAACAAATCAGCAGAAGTTCAGAAAATAACATATTTTGTTCACAGTAAGTCAAAAGTCGAGCCCACCCTTGTTTCTAATGTAAAACGCAATACAAATATGAAACAGACTATAGCTTAAAAACAAGTTGATCAATAATTCATTTGTCACCAAAAAATAAGGTTTCACATCAAATATCAAGTAAAATTATTGTTTTTGGCACATTTTGAGCACTATGATAAAGAAATGTCAACGCTGTATACGGTATTTAATACTTTCTAGAATCATGCAATTCGAAGTGCGTTAGATGCACAAATATATATGCCACACATATATCATCCTCAAAACGTTTTCGCATTACTCTCTGAATTATCACAATGTTTTATCAGAGGTGACCCCAGTCGAAAAATGTGGGAAAAAAATCCTGATTTTTTTAGTTAATGCGGTACTGCTAAAAAAGACCTGAAGATATTGTCCACTTACTCCAATGATTCTTTATGTGTCATCAAGTACTGATTATATTGATACCAAAACCGATCCGATATGTAACAACTACGGTAAATTTTGAACAACAGTTTTAAATGAAACCATTTTCGCCAAAAGTACATTTTGGAAACAGACTATAGCATTTCAAAATATGAAAAATGTGCAAATATTTGTGTTTTAACATTGAAAACTATTCTTTAACTATAAAATGTCATGCCTATACTAATTTTTATAGTTTGCCATTCGAGTAAACATTTTAATGTTTGAAGGGGATCATTTCTGTCCATTTTCACTGAATTTGGTAATTTCGATAACAGCACGTGGGTCGAGATTGTCAGGTTTAAAAGTCGATTTTTGTATCCAAACTCTAGCGTGTACGTGCTTTTTACAAACAAATCAGCAGAAGTTCAGAAAATAACATATTCTGTTCAAGAAAGTAAGTCAAAAGTCGAGCCCACCCTTGTTTCTAATTTAAAACGCAATACAAATATGAAACAGACTATAGCTTAAAAACTAGTTGATCAAAAATTCATTTGTTACCAAAAATTACGGTTTGACATCAAATATCAAGTAAAATTATTGTTTTTGGCACTTTTTGAGCACTATGATAAAGAAATGTCAACGCTGTATAGATTGTAATAAACAATTAATTTCGCCATAGTCGACAATGATAGCCTTTTTCGAGATACAGACTTTAGAAAGCTGATTTTTTTTAACAAAACCTTGCTAGAAATAAAGACAAATTATTCGGAGAGTTTTTTCGGTCCAAAAAATATAGGTTCGCGTTGCTTTTCTTAACGTAATTTGTACTTATCTCCCATGCCTATCAATTTTGCACTTAAAAACACTTGTCTCATCATAGCGTTGAAAAGACACCTCAGTACCGTTAGGGCTAAAGAAAATAATTTATTTCGCCTTTGGTATAAAGCAGAGTGAGCGAAGTCTCTAATAATAAAAAATAACGGGCGTACATATCGACCAATCAGGATCAGCCATACTCTTAATTCTGAATACCATGTTATGCTCATAAAATGGCTGCGCCCATAAAATCTAATGGTTGATTGTAACCTATAGACTCCCATAATCAAATTATTTGTCGGTTCATGTAATTAGAGAATATAATAATTAAAATAAAATAGGCAATCATTGCAGTATTAATACAATTTAATACAAAAATATGTTGTAACGATGGTAGTATTCAATGAAAATATTGATTACACTATTAAAATCTCAAATCTTGTTTCTAATCGCTATAAACGATTTACTATCTTTACAAACTAGAATAGAATAAACTGCCATGTTCACCTGCTGTGTATAGTCTCATATAATATCAATCCATGTTCTAAGAGAAAATATTTGATAAAATCCAGATCACTGAATACGAAGTTAATATTACGTAATGAAAATATATTATAAAATGAAATATAATGTTCCATAGAGCTTTCGCTTCACGTTATTCGAGTTTATATTGTTGTACCGAATGCAATGACATCAATAGCGTCTTCCCCTGCATCCTCCTCTATAGTTGTCCACAATATAATTACCCCGATTATTTCTATTGCTTGTTTTCATAGTTTTCCTTAAAGAAATTCATAGAAGACCAGTTGATTACCACAGATCATTAACGTTGGGAAAATCCTTTCAAATACATAGATGTGTAAAAGTTTATAATTAACCACAGAACAATCTATACCGGTAAAAGGTCGAATCAGGTTTTAACAGTTAAAGATAATATATATAAGTTAAAGTAAATATATATAAGCGAAACACGCTGTATATACGAATCACCAAATCATGCATTAATAAAGCAATAATAGAATAAACCTGTAATTTAAGACAAACATTTAAATGCATATAAAATTGCATATAACGTAAACACAGCGATACATGGAAAATCATTATAGAAACTAGATACGGACAAGAAATAAAATATCCTATAGGCAATAATATTAGTAGGTTTTGCTAAGATTGGTTCATGAACACGATTATTTATAAAAAGGCCTTCTAGCAATCCAGTGCAAACGACAAAAAACATTTAATTTCAAGATGTTATTTTTCAATGATTTTCCTTTGAAAACTTTTAATATAAGGATTCAAAGATAGTATATCTTAGAAATAAATAGTTCAAATAGAATATACTTCACTGTGCGTCTTAAAACTTTCTAATTTTTGAATAAAAAATATAAATGTCCTTTAAACTGAATCATGAGCAGAACTCGTGTTACTGGTCCACCAAAATATCTCTCAAAAACACCTTTTGTCAACAAATAATTATCCAAAAAATAATATAAAATTAATTATTTTTAATTTTTACTATAAAACACTAAATTGAATGCTCCTTTATCCAGCCAATTCTTTTATGTGGGTGGAATGTTTTTTTTTATTAATAAATTGTTTGATTTTAGATCTAATTTTTTAAAACTGACTTAAAATGTGTATAAGAAAAGGCCAAAAAATCTATAGATACATGTCCATCATATATTTTTGTATGCCAATTCAAACCTATTTATCTGGAATGTTTACTTTCCCTATTTTCAATTTGTACTTTAAATTTTTTTTGTTGATGATAATAATATGAGACAATAAGAAATTTACCATTAAACAATACACAGTTTTTATTTATGTGAGACAAATTTGAAGTAATTATTTTTTTTTACACAGATATCTACTCCTGACTTTAACAATTAAAAAAGTAATTATCAGCAAAGCCAGAAAGGGGTTATTAAACAAACAACATAACAAATTAACTCATTATAATACAGACATACTTACATTTCACCCTAAAATTGATATTTTTACCTAAGCTAATTAAATAATAAAACCAGGTAAAAATAATCCAAAGAAATATTCAAATACTAAAATCTTAACAATTTGTACAGCAATAATATTTAAGTGGGCTTTATCAACGAAAGAGGTCTTGCTAATTTCCATACACCTCACATATTTTTTGTATGTTGTAGGATTAAGTTATTTAACTTTCATTACTGCATTGTTCATGGTTCTATGTTAAAAAAATGTCTTGAAAATCTCTATAAAAAGACACTATAAAAGTAAAGTTTGTCATTGTAACAAAATTTTTAAAAGTTGGCATTGAGATACATTAAAAATTTAACCAATAGCTAATGTTGAGATTATATAACATTCTAATAAGGCATCTGAAATAACAAACAAAGCATTAGTATCACCTCCACCGACTATCAAATCAATATAATACTATATTAAAGCCTTCACAAGAGGTAAACTTACTAATATATAGGTTTCCTGAAAACAATCAGTGAATATAATTGTTCATGAACATTGATTTTAAATGACTAAAAATGAGTTTGGACCAGATTTTTTATGCAACCATAGAACAGAAGATAAAATAATATTGCAAACTAAATGGTAAAATAACATAATAAACATAAAAAAAATCAGATTAAACAAAATAAAAAGTAATTAATTTGTATGAATGCCAGCAAGAAAAGTGATGACCTATTCAGCTTCAATAATCTCGTCCAGGGAACTTGGCATTGGAAACAGGCAAGCCAATTTACCACACATATAAGAAGAAATTAAAAATGGAATCTTCTATTCAAATGACATGGGAAAGGTGGTGGACCATCTGTAATATGGTATAAAGAAATCTTCTCAAGCACATATTAATTTGTGAACTTCAACAAAGAAAAGTAAAAAAAAAAAGAATTCTACACATTATGTAGGAGTGGGCTTTTACTTCTATAAGAAGTGTTTGAGATACGGGGGTAGTGTCTTGGTTCACTAGCTCACATATAAAAGGTACTCCATTATTTAACAAATTGTTTATTAAACATTCAACAGGCATCCATATTAGTTCATATGATATAGGTTTGCAATAATACATATAATTCCAGAAATAGATGTTTCTATGGCAAATGCAATTCTAAAAGTGAATCAAACTCTAAGACCTAACTCTATAATTAAAATAACTGACCCTGTAGCCTATTACTTAATATTCAAAATTTATCTTAAGTATCAAACCTTTGACCCTTTTAATTACCAAATGGAAATGTTGAATTTGACAGAACGTATTTATATAAGAATCCTTAATGTCTCAAGTAGTGGTCAATAACATGTGAAATAAACAATTAATTACAATGAATTACTTTTCTGAACTACTGCTACTAAAGGCACTAAAATCAACATCTGTTGTTAACTAATAAAACTAAGCATGCAAATTCTTTTAACTTCAACATGAAATAATCGGAATACTGAAAATTGTCCAAAATGTAACTTTTCAACTTGTAATGTTAATTTTACTCTACTATATTTCCCTCTTGCTTTATAAAATTTTTGGTCTCCAAAAATTCAAATGCATTAAAAAAAGTATGAAAAATAAAAGTATAAAACCATCAATAATTATAAAAGAAAAAATACACAATATTTAACAAAACACAATTATCAAAGTTAAAGTTCATTCATTTTCACACGGTTTACTGTCATCTTGTATTTAAGTTCAAAGTTCAAATATGTCCAAATCTGTAAGCGACATCAGCTTACATTGTTAATAAAAATTGAAAGTTCTGGTAAATAGTTTATTTCACAAATCATCAAGTATTTAGGAACAAAATGTTAAAGTTCTGCACGGTTTCGGTTATTAAGCTGCAAATATCGTAAGTTCAGTTTATATAGGCATATCCAATCGGTTAACTAAAATTGTCATAGTTCATCATCTTAATTGTTGAAATAAGTTAAAAATGATTTTCAGTTCAGCATTTTGGTATTTATGTATTAAAGAATAGTTTGTGTCCATATAATATAATTATTGCGTGTCACCTTTTGGTTATAACTTGGGGATAGCTGTGGTTCCATTAGGAACCTAAATAATCCAGACTTTGTAAAGAGACTACATTTTATTGATGTTCACTATTCAAGTCAAATATCATCACTGAACTACATAACAACACGTGCAAGATTACAACTGTGTGAAAATGCTGACATACTCATATTGCACATGGTTAAAATAAACAGATACCGGATACATAAATACTTGCGGTCAGGCTGCTGACAGGCTTCAATTACAATTCCAAATGTCTGATAGTAAAAACATTCTTTATCTATAATTTCTCGACATGTGATATTAATTTCATATGAAATAGATGATCGTAACATTACCTCCGGTTTTCAAACAGAATACCACTCTCTGATAAATCCCAACATTTAAAAATAGAATAGAAATGAAAAAATAATAATTTTAAATCGTAGCTAAAAACAAATACGTAAAAGATCATTAGTTATCAATTAACTTTTCCTGTCTAAAAAAATCTACCTTCTAATCTAAATTTATTTCAAATAAAAAACTAACGCTACATAACCAAATAATAAAATATATACACAGTACGGTAAGTTTTCCACATCAAACTTCTAAACACGTACTATAGTCATTGTGTATAGAAGAAGAAGATGCTTTATTTCCATCAAATGGGCTACAAGGAGCATAATATAATATCATTATAATATTATTTTTACAAATATAATAAACAATACAGTATACATAGTTACAAACACAAATAAGAAACAACAGTTTTCACATATTCGTATATATATAGGAGTATATATAAAACCTTTGTCTCAGGCACACCTCTAGAAAGTAACAAAAAAAAAAAAAAAAGAATTCTGTGAGTAGGCTAAATATATCTAGCTTAACTGCAGGAGGCACCAAGGGACGGTGCTATATGGCATGGTGGGTGCATATTAAAATGTGTATCGGGACATTAACATGATTATTGATATGGTAAGATATTGTAAGAAGTTGCACATAACTGGTATGTCATCCTCGTGCCTGGTGCAGAGGAGTCAGTACTATTTAAAGTGACACAACTGCAAGAGGCACCAAGGGACAATGCTAATTGACATGCCAAAGTGCACATATTACGAAAAGATAAAAAATTACCAGTTTAATCAAGACATATCACAAACAGAGAGGTAATAGAACTTATACGATGTGTCCTGTACCCCACCATGCCAACCTCGTGCCTAGTGCAGAAAGCCTGATTTAAATATTTATCTTTCAAGTTATATTTTGTCTTCATCAACTAACTCACAGACAGATATCAAGATATCAAGATTCTCTACATTAAGAAGCCATATCAGTTTTTGGCTAGGAATCAAATGCGTAAAGTTTGGGCATAGTGAGTTAATTGTGGAATTTAAACAATTTCTCTTATCTTGAGATGATGTACACGAAAATAAAAATGTTTTCATCATCAACTTCATTTGAGGTGCACCTGAGACATATTCTGTCTTGTCGGAGAGTACCCTGATAGCGACCTTGTTCAATTCTTAGTCTGTGAGAAGAAATACGCAATCGAGTGAAATTTCTCCTCTGCTCAGGTGATTGTAATAAAGTAAGATATCTTTCAAGACCAAAATGAGTCTTAAAAGTGCTATAGCTACAAAGCGTCCCATCAGCACAATTGTGCATTTGTTTTCCACTGTATTTCATAGTGCTGATAAAAAACTTTTAAATAAAATTTTGAATCTAAAGTTGCTTGCAAAGGCTAAACTGTCAACCCCATTAATTATTTTTGCAAATAGTTTAAAGATCCATACCAAGAGGTAATTTTGATTCAAATAATAGCTTTGACTCTAAATATGCATCTTTTAGTAATGGAAAGGATGAACCCAAATTTTCAAGCCGGTGCCAGTATCTGATCATAGATTTGGTGATGTCAAAATGTAAAGGAAATTTTCCAAGTTCTGAAAGAGTGGCAAAGTTTGTTGCTCTTTTCCCCACACCTAGTAATAGTTTACAAAATTTCATATGTAATCTTTCAGAAAGAAGTTTAGGATAGGCTTGATCAACTTGATCAAATTTGAAGGGATTAAAAGCCCCAAATTTCCGAACTATACAAAAGAATGGGTTTAATTGTATGATCAAATACGTGGAGGCTGTTTTAATATTTGGATTCAGTGACAAGAAGTCCTTTCGTAGCTTGTAGTATGCTTTCAGTGCCTTATTGTACAATTCCTTCTGAGCAAAGGAAAAGATCCTGATGCACTAAATGTTATACCTAAATATTTACAATGTTGAACACAATCTATCAACATGTCATTAAAATAAAATTATGTTTTATATGCCTGCCTGCCTTGTTAAATACCATCACCTTAGTTTTTTTAGATTAATTTTCATACACCAATCTTTACAATAATTATTTAATTGATCAAGTTTACACTGAAGCCCCTTTTCCGAGGAAGAAAAAATGACAATATCGTCAGCATATAATAAACAATGAACTGGCTTTGAGTTAACCAAGACTGGATCAGGTGACTTTTCAAGATAATCAGGGAGGTCATTTATGAAAATTTTAAACAAATTTGGACTCAAATTATCTCCCTGTTTCACTCCCACCTTAGTTGGAAAAAGGTCTGTAACTCTATTCTTTAATCGAATACACGATTTACATAATTATAATTATATTATAAAAATTTGTACCCAGCCCGATGTTTAATAACTTGAGTTTTATACCTGGGTGAATGACGGTGTCAAAGGCCTTCTGGAAATCAACAAAACAGGCAAACACTCTACCTTCTTTAGTATGACAGAACTTATCAATAATGGTCTTAAGTATGAACATATGGTCAGATGGTCGTGCTTTTTTTGTGAAACCAATTTGGCTATCTTTAATGATCTAATATTTATCTAAAAATTTGCAAAGACGGGTGTCAAGAATTTTATTAAAAAGCTTCCCCAAAGCATCAGTAATAGTTATTCCTCTATTATTATTAGGATCAGATGCATCATTCCCTTTATGAAGTGGGAATATGTAACCAGTAGTCCAGGGTTCTGGGTATTTTCCATAAGAGAGTCAATTATTAAATTTTTTTAGTAAACACGGTAACAAAGAGGTTTGACCATATTTTAGCATACTGTTAGAGATGTTATCCAACCCTGCTGCTTTATTAACCTTTAAAGATGACAAAGCAGTAGATATTTCGGTTTCAGAGATCCTACTATCAAGTTCATTAAAGCACTTTCTTTGTGTATAGATTACAAATATGTAAGTTGCTAGTACACATGTGTCTAAAAATAACCTAGGGGTTTTCCAAACTTATCAACCCAATCATCGATGATTCAAACATGTAAACAAAGTTTTGTCTGTGAAATAAACAAATATAAATTCAAAACTTGTGTAATACAAACAATTAATTCTCCTTTTTACTTCTACGATCAGTAAATATTTTCTTATGCATGTCATTTACATATTTTTTACATTTCCCATTTAAATCTTGGTACTCTACCCAAGAATTATTTGTGGAGTCAAAATCCAACCACTTCACTCGGTAATACCATTTACCATCAACAAATTTCTTTCTCAAAATTTTCTCTACCTCATACAATTTTTCAGAAATACTATCATTCTGAGGGTCACCATTTTGAGACACATTATCCACACCCTGGGGTATTTCAGTATTATCTACAAAATTAGGGGGCATTTCTTCATCTGCAAGAATAGCGGACTCAGTGTCATCTACATTTGGAGTAGGTTCAGGGTCCTGCGGCCTATCATGCCATAAAAACCCATGTTTCAAACGGTTGACGTGAACATGGTTCTTGACTAGTTTTCCATCTGATTTACGGCGGATTTTAACATGAATGTCTGAAAGTTTTTGTGTAATATAGTACGGTCCAATCCACGGTCGCATGAATTATCGATGCTTTCCTGGAGTTACAACTGGCCGATATATGTACACAATATCGCCGACAGCGAACTGTAGTTCAAGTGTCTTTCTGTTTGCCTTTGTTACCATTTGTCGTTTTCATTCCTTGAGAATTTCCATGGCTACTTCTCGTGATTTGTCCAGATTTTCCAATAAACGAATTATATAATCACGGCAAGTAACTGGCAAATCAAAATTGTCAAGCAAGGATCTAGGATAGCGTCCATGTGTGAGAAAAAATGGTGTATATTCAGTACTGTCAAGACAAGGCGTATTGTTATACGAATATTGAATAAACGGGATAAATCGATCCCAATTGTCTTCGTCATCGTCAATACGCTTAGCAATAGAATTCACTATAGTTGACATCATTCGCTCGCTCTGACCGTTACACTGTGGATGAAAACTAGTTGTCTGTGTTTTCTTCACATCTAAAAGACGACAAGTTTCGCGAACAATGTTCGATAAATAGTTCGTTCCACGGTCAGAGTGCAAAGTTTTACAAATACCATGACGGCATATGACATTCTTAATAAAGGCGTCTTCTACGGTAACAGCGGTAATGTCTTTCACAGGTATAAGTTACACATATTTGGTCAAGTAACAAATAAATACAAGTACATATTTATTTCCATTGGTTACAATCTTTCGCATTGGTCCTAAAATATCAGTTCTAACGGCTTCAAATGGTTGGCTGGGGACAGACATGGACATTAATTTAGCTTTTGTTAATGTTTGTGGTCACTTACGTTGGCTGCACATTACGCAAGACTTTACCCAATCTATAACATCAGAGTTTAACGATGGCCAGTAATATCGTAAGCGCGTTTTAAATAAATTACAATTTATGCCACAATGGTTGCCATTTAACAAAGAGTCGTGTGTTAAATTTCTTCAAGGACAAGATTCACTAATCGTTTTGGTATACAAATTTGTAGGTTTATGTCAATGTTCTTAACTTTTCGTTTATCTTGAGTATAAATGTGAAATAAAGTTCCATTGTCTATGACATAAGAGTTGTGTATGATTAGAATATCCCTACGTCTCTTGGGATCGTCTGGAAGTGTTTCTGTTTCAAGATAAATAATTATATCTTTGTACCACGCATCATTTCTTTGATAACCACGAATACTGACATTAGATAGTACTACATTTTCTTCATTCACCGTTTCGGCAGCGGCACACGTGACTATGGTCAGTTCTTTTGCTGCATCGCTTGTCAATTCTTCACGCCTTTGTGTATCAATAATTGGTTTAGAAATACACTTGAAAGTGGGTAATTCATCCCAATTATCTGATTGATCTTCCTCATCATCGTAAGTCCGCCTTGATACGCCGTCTGCGTTAGTGTGAACTTTCCCTGGGCGGTATTTAATGTCAAAATCGTATGATTGTAATAATGCAACCCAGCGTGCAAATTTTCCTACAGGTTCATTCATTGTCAATAGCCATTTTAAAGAAGAATGATCCACAAAAGCTTCAAATTTATTGTGTCTTAAATAACAATCGAAATGTTTTATACCATATACTAAAGCTAAGCACTCTTTTTCACTTATTCCGTAATTCTTCTCAGAAGCAGACAATGACTTTCCTGCATAACATATTACACGTTCAATGCCATTTTGAACATGACATAATACAGCTCCAAGCGAAAACGAACTAGCATCAGTGTAGAGACGGAATAGTTGGTCGTATTGAGGGTATCCTAAGATTAGCGGTTGACTTAATTATTCTTTTAATTCGTCAAAAGCCGTTTGGCACTGTTTGGTCCACACAAAGTTTGTATCTTTTCTCGTTAGTTGATAAAGAGGTGACGCAAGTTTCGAATAGTTCTTCATGAAACGGCGAAAATACCCGGAAAGTCCTAAAAATGCTCTTAATTGCTTTAAATTGGTTGGTGTTGGATAAGTTCTTATGGCGGTCACTTTTTCGGGATCGGGGGATATTCCTTCGCTATTGACAATGTGTCCAAGATAGCGTATCTCCCGTTTTGGAAAGTTACATTTTGACGGATGCAGTAAGTCCTGCATTACGAAGTCTTTCGAAAACTTGTTTCAAATGTAATAAATGGTCTTGAAAAGTTCGACGAAACACTATAACGTCATCAAGGTACACAAGTGATGATTTCCAATTAAGTCCTCGCAACACTGCTTCCATGACTCTTTGAAAAGTCAGAGGGCTATTCTTCAGTCCCATTGGCAATCGTTTAAACTGAAACAACCCCAAATGACAACGCTACGCTGTAAGGGGACGGGAAGAGGGGTCAATTTCTAACTGATAAAATTCTGACTGAAGGTCTAAACATGAAAAGTACGTCGGTGAAGCCGACCCTAAGCTTTCTAACGCTTCGTCTGTTGTAGGGAGTGGATAAGCATCTAAATTTACAATATGTTTGTTAAGAGAACGAAAATCATCAACAAAACGATACCCATTGTTATTTTTCTTCGCAACGAGCAGACAAGGAGCACCCCAAGGACTAATAGACTCTTAAATAATATCTTGCTCAAGCATGTCTTTAATCATGTTTTCCAAAACATCTTTTTGACGTGGGCCTACCTTGTATGCTCGTTGACGAACAGGTGCGGTTCCCTGTGGAACCTCAATTTTGTGTTTCAAAAGTGAACATTTACCTAGTTTACTGTCTTTACCAACAAAAAAGTCATTATATTTGTCAACTAAATCTTGTAACTGAGATACTTCATCTACTGATAAAGTTTTATGAAATTTATCAGCTTGATTTTTAACATCAATACTTGATTTTGATACATTAAATACTCTACTTCCGGTATCAAGAGATTCAAAATCATACAGTTGATCATGCTTTGATAAACAAACAAATTTTCCTAAATAACATTGTTTTGATAAAGTAATTGGTTTATCAGTAAAATTACCCACACCAAACAAAATCTGATTTTTATCTACTTTACTAATTGACTTAGCAGTCCTTAACCCGGAAGACAATAAATTTGGCGATGCTGATGTTAAACCAATTATTTCATCAGGGAGAGAACTACCTCTTATTTTAGCTACAACTACTTTCTCGCTCATCGGCGGTATGACAGTGTCTTTGCTTAAAATCAGTTGACGTCTAGGGTCTACACGCATCTTATTATCATTAAATTCAATAACAATATTATTTGATTGTAAAAATTCTAAGCCCAAAATAATATCTGGCTTTATACTTTTAACAACATAAAATTTTATACTAAATATATGATTTCCAATTGTAATTGGAATATAAACAACACTATTTATTGACATTTGCTCATTATTAACGGCAGTAATTCTTGTCTTATCTGATCTGTATTGTCGACAATTTACAGTCTTGATAATTTGTTTATTTATAACATTAATGTCTGACCCTGAGTCAATAAGAGCATACTGATGAACATGTCCTACCTTAATGTGAATATAATTGTTTATCAAATTAATTCCAGTCATAAAAATATTTACATTGTTAGTTTCCCTGGGGCATGTAAAAGATTCATTCAGCCCAGCGGCTGCCCTCACACGGTTAGGCACTTCTAGTTTTTTCGACAGTTTCTCTGAATGTGTCCGACGGTACCGCACGGTTGAATTGTGGTAGAATGTGGAGGATTCGTTGGCAAATCTAGCCGTATGTAATGCTTCTTGCCAATTTTGAGGATTTCGTTGAATTACGAACATTCTGAGTGTTGCAGTTATTCCACGGATGAAACACATCACTTTGTCCTTTTCACTTTTCTGTAATAGTATGCACCGCTTTTCAATGTCATTGGCATAGTCTTCAAGATTTTCATCCTCGCGCATTCTACGGTCATAAAGCTGCTGCTCCAAAAGCCACTGTGGATGGATATTCTGAAAGTGGTCCTTGAAGGCCTTGAACAGGGATTCCGGATTTTCGATACAGCTAGCACTCGCGTTTTTTATCCATTCAAGTGCGGATCCAGCAAGACGTAACTTCATGGCGTTGAATATCTTAGTAGGGTCTTTCCAATTGTTAAAATCCACCCAGGCACGGAAACGTTCTAACCAAGATATTGGATCGTCCGTTGGGAGTCCACTAAAGAATGAGGGACAGAATCTCATGGAACTTCCACTTTTTTCCATTTTATTGCCTAGGGATCGCAGTACCGATTGAATGTCAGTAAACTGTTGATTTAATTGAATTGTGGCTTCGTCCTCTACGGTAATGGAAACGTCCGCCTTTTCGGCCATAATCCCTCTGGCATTTCTTAAATAATACTTAGAAGTCATTTACTGCGTTTGGTTGATCGAAGTCGGGTTCCTCCACCAGATATTGCGTGGCACCTATTGGTCATAACTTGGGGACAGCTGTGGTTCCATTAGGAACCTACATAATCGAGACTTTGTAAAGAGACTACATTTTATTGATGTTCACTATTCAAGTCAAATATCATCACTGAACTACATAACAACACGTGCAAGATTACAACTGTGTGAAAATACTGACATACTCATTTTGCACATGGTTAAAATAAACAGATACCGGATACATAAATACTTGCGGTCAAGCCGCTGACAAGCTTCAATTACAAGTCCAAATGTCTGATAGCAAAAACATTCTTTATCTATAATTTCTCGACATGTGTTATTAATTTTGTATGAAATAGATGATCGTCACAATAATCATCATCAGGCATTTATCAAGTTTTCAAATGTTTGTTGTTTCACTTCTAGTATTGTTCAGTAGTATAGTCCAAATGTTCTATAAATGTTCTAATAAGCATGCAAAAACTAACTATAAAGCTATCTATATGAAACTTATATACATTCCATGGATTTATGATGCCCTAAAATCGGCTTGATTTGACTTTCACTTTTCATATGCAATTTTTATTTGCACAAATTTTATCACATTTCACTTGTCACTAAGTGATTGCGATCCAGAATACCCGAATTGCACTATAGCTAATTTCTTGGTATTCTGAATATCAGAATATTTCATTTCAAAGGCTAAGAATGCACTTTGATACTCTTGATATGACTAACATATTTAGCATATACATGTATACCTATGTATGACTCAACTAAGTATTATGAACTCTACTATTGTTTTCACGCAACAGAACATTTGATGCACACACTACCATTTAAAACACAATGAAATCTTCTTATTCCATATATCACTGAGAATAATAAATACAAAAGTTCGGAAGATAGATGGTAAATAAGAATAAGTAAAGATAAGCGATATATGATATAAGATGAGTTATTATATCCCAATTTGAAGTAGTTGACATTGTTCCTCACAATAAAGGTTCATTTGTTTCATTCGTATTCTAACATCTAGGCAACGCTGCCTGTTCTGAATTTTTCTCGTCTTCATCTTTGTCATCATCTTCGACTTCATGAATATTTTTTCTTTAAAGGCCAGTTCTGCTACACTTGAAAGAGTTCCTTCCATAGTACGAAACAAAAGTAGGACAACTGTATTGACATATTTCAGCAGTCTCTTGTGACTATACAGGGAATTACAATGCATCAAGGAAATCTTGGCAATCTATCCACGCACAAAGAAACGTACTTAAATCTGTTCTCTATAAGATGAGGTCTTTTTTAATCAGCATCTTTCAAATGTAGAAGAAAAAACAAAATCAGGAACAAATACAAGTCACAATAAATTTACTACTATTGACTAACATTTCTAAGTTATTAATGTTTCGATATCCCAAAAAATAATATTTACATGTCCAAGAATTCACAAAGATAAATGGTCCCTCATAGAATATATGCACAAAACAGTTATTTCATTGTCATCATCTTCATCATCATCACTGTCCTCTGTTTCACTTGTAGTGGTTTCCATTTTTCTTAAATTTGGTCCTTCACTATTATGTAAGTGTCAATACTGGATGCCACATAATTATAGTTTTAGTTTTGGTCCTCCACCATTATGTAGGAAAGGTGTTTTCCACCATTATGTAGGAGTGGGCTTTTACTCCTATAAGAAGTGTTTGAGATACGGGGTACTGTTTTGGTTCACTAGCTCACATATAAAAGGTACTCCATTATCACTACAAAAGTCAAAAAGTCTGAAAAGACCAGTTTTTGTCTGAATTTGCATGAATTTTTACTCGACATTCTTAATTTGTCTAAATAATTTTTAAAAATTCTTGACATAGTATGAATTTGTCTAAGAAGGTTCTTGATTTTTCTTGACAAGTGTCTTGACAGTATGAACATTGTCTTAAAATTTCTCGACACTTCCTGTATCATCTGATAAGAGTCTGGATTAGTCTCGACCAATTCTTGACTGTCTTAAATTTGTCTCGATCTGTCTTGACATATTCTTGACATTCTTAATAATGTCTGAATATGTCTCGACACATTCTTGACATTCTAAATAATGTCTGAATATGTCTCGACACATTCTTGACAGTCTTAAATATGTCTTGACACTATCTCAACAGTATAAATTTGGCCTGAAATGTGAACAGACTTATTCTGCACTGTTTATGACATTCTATTGCTGTTATTTACTCCTTTTTATTATGGCTAAACTAAACTTTGAAGAATCAAGGATCAATTTGGTATAGTAAGATACCCTTTTGGTGCAACTAAGTTGGAATACCCTGAATAATTCCCCATGTAGTTTAATTTTGATTTATTTTAATTAAACATTAAATTAATTGTTTTCACTTGGAATATAAGTCAAAGTTACTAACAAACAGCATTTAGATTTTTGCTGTTCGCAAAACTGCCAGTCAAATTTGCTTTACTAAAATAGGTGTCTTATAGGCAGTTTTAAAATGTGACCATGTGTCTCTTTGGACCCCACAATTCATCTTTTGAGTTTATGTGGATAAAAAGAGGGGCTTTCGTTTAGGTCAAAGAATTTGTTCCCATCTTGATTCAAAACCTTATTCATTTTTAGAACAACCCAAAACATTTTTATTCAAATTTTAGTGTTAAATTTTATAATTTTTATCAAAATAAATATTTGTGATAACTCCTTCCTGAAAAGAAAACGAATGTTTAGAACTATATTGTGCATGTCTGTTTGAGATCCATTTCATAAGACCAATGATTTCTATAGAAATCATTGATGGAACCCATTATAAACACATTTTTTTAATTATTCCTGGAGTAGATAATAATTTTCTTTTAATCTTTGGGAATTATTCAATTTGTTTTTATGTTAAAATAATTAACTTCATAATTTTGATGAAAAAAATCCATTTTAATTCAATGTTTTTTCATCAAAATGATGATTTTCATTTTCATCTATCAACAAACTTTTTAAATTGTAGTGGCATGTTCAGTCAACTGATAAGTTGTATGGCTGATTACAGGTAAAGCAGTAATTTCTATTTGACAGTTGCGTGTACTCTTGGGTGTGGAATACCTTAATTTTATGGGGAACATCCTGTCCATGTGTAATACTTAATATATATATTCCAACAGATGACATTACACAAATTTTTCTTCTGTTAAATGAATGATTTGTATATCATCATAATTTGCTATTTATATAAACCACATTTTGGTATAATAATTATTTACCATATCAACATTGAATATTATGAATGTAGAATGAAATATGTCTACAGTATGATTGGTTTTAATCATTTAATTTATAAGATTTAGGAATCAAAATTTGTAATTATTTAAAACCCACATTCAAATTGTTTTATATCAACACACCCTTATTTGAATTATTTTATACTTTAGATTTCATAGCCATATTTGCATTTGTAAAAATATTTATATACCCAAATTTTCAATTATTTTACATGCCCAACTTTTATTTTTGTTGTAAGAAGTGTAACTTGGAACAACAGTATATCATATAAAGAGAAATAAAGATTAAAGTTATATCATGAATATTGGTCATGATTTGTAAAACTCAGAACTGTCAAGTAAATTTAAGACACAATTCAAAATGTTCAGAATGTGTCAAGCCATACTGAGAAAAAAAAAGAATGTCGAGAAATATCAAGACAGTATTCAAATGTCAAGAATTTGTCAAGAAATTTTAAGACCATATTCAGAATGTCGAGAATATGTCGAGTAAATTTCATACAAATTTAATATAAATGAGAATTTGTCAAGAAAAATTAAGACACAAGTCATACTTTTGGAGAATGTCGAGTAAATGTTCATGCAAATCAAGACAAAAACTGGTCTTTTCAGACTTTTAGACTTTTGTAGTGTATTTAACTAATTGTTTATTACACATTCAACAGGCATCCTTAATAGTTCATATGATATAGTTTTACAATAATACATATAATTCCAGAAATAGATGTTTCTATGGCAAATACAATTCTAAAAGTGAATCAAAACTCTAAGACCTAACTCTATAATTAAAATAACTGACCCTGTAGCCTATTACTTAATATTCTAAATGTATCTTAAGTATCAAACCTTTGACCCTTTTAATTACCAAATGGAAATGTTGAATTTGACAGAACGTATTTATATAAGAATCCTCAATGTCTCAAGTAGTGGTCAATAACATGTGAAATAAACAATTAATTACAATTATAACTTTTCTGAACTACTGCTACTAAAGGCACTAAAATCAACATCTGTTATTAACTAATAAAACTAAGCATGCAAATTCTTTTATCTTCAACATGAAATAATCGGAATACTGAACATTGTCCAAAATGTAACTTTTCAACTTGTAATGTAAATTTACTCTACTATACATCCATATTTTTTTTACACATCTCATGTTCTAAATTGTAACATATGTACATCTACACAGTTTAATTTGTTATTAAACACACTTTTCTAAAATCATTTGATTTTCAATGTCTCTAAGATAGAAAGAAAGATATTTGTACATTTGCATTGTCATGGACAAATTGTTTGCTCTATCATTTCCTAATTTACTTCTGACCTTCATTTAATACATAAGCATAACAGGAAAACCCAAAATAGTTACTCATAATAACCTGAATGCTGTTTGATTTTTATGAATGGGTTCAGATTACTTATTTCCAGGAGTTGGAATTGTAAAGACACTTTTAATTTACAGTAAAATTCACAAATCTGTGGTACAAATATACAATCTTTGATACTGAACAATCTAAGTCACAGTTAGCGACTAACATTTAATGCCTGGGTATGTGTGGTAGAATCAACAACGAGATCAATTGTTGCTGCTTTACACAATTTTAATTAAATTCATGAAATAGGTACAATATGTATCACAGTCTTGTCAAGAATTGCTCTTTAAAAAAAACCCATGTCAGCATGAATGACATTAGGAACAGCAGTTTATTATCCATAAATATTTTAATGAACCTGTCTCAGAAGCAGTTATTGTACAAAAGTCTTGCCAAGAAGTGTTGACTTTAGAAATTGATAACACCATAGCTGACAAATAGTCAAATGTCTAACCCTATGGACAACTTATCATGATGTCATTGTGGTTTTAACTAATATGAAGTAAACATTAAATGAAAAAATAAATCTGTATTAACTCTTGTTTGACATCCTAAACGGTCACATGTCCAACCCTATAGACAACTTATCAAGATGTCATTTATGACACTTTGAACTGGTTCACACATTTTTGTGGTACTCTTAATGGCCCGAATAATGTTCAACTGCACTTCATATAAGACATATGAGTTTGGAGGGGTGAGGTACATTGCAGTATATTAAGGTTGTGAAAGAAGGTAACTCATATAATAACAACTGGCTATGCACCCACATCCAACTTTATGTCCACTATGTTTTTTATGTTTGGTATCCTATAATGGTTATAATGACTTTAAGAAATGAACATATTATGGTTTGAATAATGTGACAACCTAAATTGTTTGGTTGGGGTTTATTTTTCACTAAGCACAAAAATAAATAAGGAAACAAGAATGTTAAAAAACTACACGACAATTTATAAACTTCAATAATGAGCAAAATCTATACAGTATTAAGTTTTAATAGCTACAAAAGGCTCAGGAATAAAAAAAAAATGGAAGCAATTCAATAGGCAAAACTTAGTGCCCGATATTGTGTTGTTTGGTTGATATCTCAATAATATATACCACTCAAATGGTTTTGACTTTTACCCTTCATGCCATGTTTGAAGTCAAGTGGTGTTAAATATTGAAACAGGATCTGTTTACACCTTTTTAGCACCTGAATTATACCGTTTTATTGATGTTCATATTGCCCAATCTACATTTTTCGGTGTAAATTAAATAAAAGGAGATGTGTGGTAAACAGCTATGTGACAGCAAACCAACGACAAAGATTTCAAAACGATATCTAGAGGACAACATATAGATACCTTTCTAGGAAAGACATGTGTTTATACAGTATGTCAAGCGGTCTGTATTCTCTCAAATCAATAAAACACATGGCATATATGTATATTCTGCTTCTGATAAGGAACATGACAAATTGTTTTTATAGTAGCTTTTGTTTGTCTACTCCCCCACCCCCCTTTTCCCCAATGGTCTTGCTTTGTCATTTCAACTTACTAGCCATTACTAACCCGCCCTCCCCCTTATATCTTATTTAGTTTTTCAATATGATAAATACAATTAAGAATGAATAATAAATGATTTAAATCATGTTGGTGGCAAGACCAAAAAATTGCAACTTCATTTCTGCATCGAACAGCTATTGTGCTTATCTAAAATAAAGGAAGAGCTGTTTGATTGCTTACAAGACAACTTTTAACCAGTGACCGAATGCAGGGGATGTGAAGGGTGGGGTTTAAGATTATATAAAATAGTTTTGTGTTGCCTAGTACAAGTAGTTGGTTGATGGCAATGACCTGAATGTTGAAACAATGCAAACATTAATATTTAAACATGACTAAGGAACTAACAATGTATCTGTTGTGTGTGGTGGTAGAGGCAAGGGGAAGGAGGGGTGGTAATTTTTTTTTTGTAATTTCATGAAAAAAATATATTTTCTTCCACAGTTGTTAAAAATTAAAATGTTTCTATTCAAAATAAGTCAAGTAAAATAACTACTACATGGAGAAACATGGAATTGGATTTAAAACAAGGAGTTCAGGTATGATTGCCAATGGGACAACTTTTCAAAAGAGTCCATAAGCAGCAGAATTAAAACAATTACTGTTCAGCCTGTAACAATGAGCAAAACCCATGTCTTAAAGTCAACTATGAAAAGCACATCTAAAATTTGGAGAGATAATTAATTTTTGTGAGTGCTCAATGATCCTACCCTTACCCAGGACAGTAGTGTAACAGAAAAATTTAAAAAGACCAATAAAAACCAGTCAATGACTGGACTTACCTTATTCATAAGAAACACAAAATTACAACTAACATGAGTACAAAAGACACATGACACCAATCAAACAGTACGCATAGTTACTGAGAGCTAGTCCAAAGCCAATATATATATATATATATACGCAGTGATATTAAGGCACTTTACAAGAAAAATGCGTAAAATTGCATGTTATATTGAAGTGCATATCATAAGAAAATGGCAAAAAATCAGGAAAACAGAGATCGTAGAATGAAACATAAAGACCTATATTTAATATTGCATGGGTGTTTCATATCGAAAGTGAAAGTAGTCACGAGACCCGAGTCGTCACAGAAGGTCGTACATTACATTTTCAACTCAAAAGTCCAGCGTGTTAAAGGAATCTTTGAATGTGAAACAAAGTATCAATACATTCGTTTAAATGTATATTTTCTAAAAACTGCTATTCAAAGATTGAACTATACTGTCTTACGGTAAAAATTAATGTAAATCCGATGAAAAATGTGATTTTTTAACGAAATCCCACTTTGATACTATGCTATCTCAATGATATGAACGCATACCAGTGTTTGGATAGCAGTTTTCTTTTAAAAGAGAAATCGGTCGTTTTAAATCATGTCCAATCAAGTAAATCCATCTTCAGTAACACACTGGACTTTTTAATTTTTTAATCGTGTACCGTTTAATATTGTTTTACGTTCATTATCAACAAGCGCTTTGATGACGTGATCGGCTGTACTCAATAGAGTCGATCCGGGTAATTTCGTACAGGCGGGTAATTACCGTACATATTAAATAGGCCCCTTCACGGTTAGTTCGGCCATATTGGATGGGGGCAGATTTTCATAATGGAGGTAAAAATAGTGTGAAAAATACGAGAAAACATCGTTAAAACAGAGCAGTTGCTTGGAAACATGCATATGGTTCCCATACTTTCATACTATTTCCACCTCTTTCAAAAAAAATCTGCCCCTATCCAATATGGCCGAACTAACCGTGAAGGGGCCCCTTCACGGTTAGTTCGGCCATATTGGATAGGGGGCAGATTTTCATAATGGAGGTAAAAATGGTGTGAAAAATACGGGAAAACATCGTTTAAACAGAGCAGTTGCTTGGAAACATGCATATGGTTTCCCATACTTTCATACTATTTCCACCTTTTTCAAAAAAATCTGCCCCCTATCCAATATGGCCGAACTAACCGTGAAGGGGCCTATTTCGCTTGTTTTTATAATAAAATTGAGAAATAAAATGTGTTTTTATATTATTTACTGATAATAAGATACTAATAACCTTGTATGTTAACGTTTTTACGATCTTCTATCAAAGAATATGTACTTTGTCATTGGTCGGAAATTTTGTTCTAAGGCGTTTTGGAAAGATGATGTTGTCCAAAAAGTCACCAGATTTGTGTAAATTCTAAGTTTGGTTAATTTAATGTAAGATCTTTACACTTTAATTGAAATTAAGAAAACTGAAGGAAACTGAATGCCAGAAATAGTTGGCAATTGACAGATACTTTTCCATGTAGTATAAGTGAAATCATTTCCTTTAAAAAGGACTGGGAGTGGGTGTACGGTATTACCCTACATGATATTTTACATACAAATGTAAGGAGTCTAATATCGTACACGTCAGCTTTTAAATATGTTAATTTTCATTTATTGATTAAGAGACGTTCAATGTTGACTTATCTTTGCTTATGTCAATGATTTTTTGTTACATAATCAAACTAATTGCAAAATAAAACAAACAGAAAAAACAAAAAACAAAAAACAACCCTAAAACAACATCAATTCGATATAGGGAAGAAAAAGGTAAAAACTATGTTATTTTCGATTCTATGAACCATATGTCAACTGCCAAATGCGTAATAGAGATTGAAATTGGTGTGTCTTCAAAGTATTTCTCGTTAATTGTGAGGCACGGTCCTCTGTGCCAAGGTGGTCTAAGTAGTTCATCTACTATATTGCTAGCCAGTCAACAATAAGGTTATGACTTCGAACCCCGCACATGGCAGGTGTGTTCGAATATTAATTGACTAGGATTGTCAGTTTTCCTGCCGAACAATAAAACATAAAAAAAAACTATATACCACACAAAGTTGGAAAACAGCTATGAAAGATGTTAAATATATGTTATTAAGACAAGTTTCTATGAAATATTTCTGAGACAAAAAAGATGATGCTATAAACCAGGAAGACCAACTGACTTAAAATTAGTAAAATTTGATGCCTCTCAGCTTATAATAAGGGACTTGATTTTAAAGACCAGTTGGGTCAGAGTTAAAATTATGTCTGGTGACATATCTTTCTTCGGACTGTGAACTAGAACGTTAAAAACCGGATGAGCGTGTCTGTCTATAATATAAATCGGGGTCTAAATTCATATATCAAACTAAAGTAATGCATGTCACATAAACCGTCTCATGTTCTCGTCCTGATATCAATGTATTATTTGCAACTAAACGCAACTGTCTGAAACACAATACCGTCATAATCGTATCTAAATCCATACTGATAATTTAATGAAGCTTGAAAACAAAATTTTTTAGGACACTTGCCTTTTGGTTCTCCCAGGAACATTGATACTGTTCCCAGGTTCTCCTTTTGTAATTTTTGCATAAATACTCAAATTTTGCCAATAGATAATCAAATTGCAGCTTTGAGTTATCTTTGTTTATAATGTTGTATTCTGTTATTAAAAATACTATTAGAATACGGGGGTACGGTCATCAGTATAAAGTGTAATGTTGACTGCTAAAATTTTATAGCCCATCCAAGATTCTCATAATGACTATTATCAAAATACAAAATTAAGATATCGAAACGTTCTCTACAAATGCTAATTCTTGAACTTGAAGAAGCTATAAACGTAAATAAAAGAGCTAATCTGGCCAATAAAAAAAGAATAATCTATGAAGGTGGGAGACTTTCTTAATGTTAACTGTAAAAAATAATTCTTCATTCGTGAAATATAAAAAGAAATCAAAATTTGGCTATGGCACTGTCCCAAGTTTCGTTAGAACTCGGTTTTTTTTAATTGTGCAACACCTACCTGATTACAGTCATAATTCTTATTTGTATGGATATTTGCCTGGATTACAGTTGACCTGCATTCATATTATAGTCTGCATTTTTTCGACAACAAAATTTTCAGCAGACACCACTCTCAAAGTCAGTGTGAAATATGTACTTTGATAAATGTTTAAAGTGGCAGAAATTGGTAATGGAAAAGAGAATACAGGGAAGAATCACGCAACTGAGCTAGGCTCTCAGAATATACAAATTGTTTGCTGTACTATAAACACCTCCACAACTAGTTCAGTTGTTGTTTTTTTTTTAATTATATTTTATACTCCACTGATCCAGCAAAATTTACACTGCTCAAGAATTTCAATAACACACTGAAATCATGTGGTCAATATTCAAGCGAGATTTATGAAATTGTTCTATGCTGTGTTCCACTTCTCTTCCAGGTTAGAGTTTGAGCACTCACAAATATGTTTAACCCCACCACATTCTTTATGTGCCTGTTCCAAGTCACAAGCCTTTAGTGCAGTTGTTGTCGTTGGTTAATATCCGTCTGATGGAATTATATCACATTTACCAGACTGTGGCCTTTAATAGCCGATATTACAGTATGGGTTTTCTCATTTTTGAGGGCTTTACAGTGGCTAAGTATATTTGCTTACACGTACATCTACTTTATTTAAACTCTTGTGGGTAGTTGTGTCAATGGCAATGATAAGACATCTCAATCTTTGCACTGTATGGAGGACAAAACATAATATGTTTTGTTACTCAGCTCAAACAGGATAGAAATGAGGCAGGCGAGAATTCAAATTATACCTGTGTTTATGTCTTGTACAAATATCTTGTTATCTATTTTGAGACCATGTATATATATATATATATTTGATCTACAATGTATATTTAGCAATAATGCACCTTGATCAAGTTAACAATCACACCATTGTCCTTATAATAGATTTTTAGAGATCCTTTCAGTGGCAATCATATCACCTTATGATTTTCATGCCCAACCAATATCAATAAAAAAGTACAAAGTGGATATAATATAAGCAGGAATTATTGGTATGGGTTTTGCTCATTGTTGAAGGCCATACAGTACCCTGCAAATGTTTTAAAATTTCTGTGTCCTTTTGTCTCTTGTGGAGTGTTGTCTCATTTGCAATGATACCATATTTTCTTATTTTTATAAGGAATGCAGATAATAATATGTGACATGTCTAGTCGTTATATTTTTCATACAAGGAAGGGGGTTAGTAATTGATGATATGTATTTTGTTTCTTGTATTTACATTTTTGATACAACATATACATGAAATACCATTTTACTCCATAAAGAAAAGAAAATCCATAGATTTCTATTTCAAAGACCTCCACTCTTGGTATTTAATTTTCTAAAGAAAACAAACAAACAAACAAACACTGTTTTTCTGAATCATTGATCATGTTGATCATAAACAAATATAAATGCATTTTTTTAAAAATGAAGTAAATATCATTATAACAGATAAATAGGGTCACAATAACTTATGCTATAAACTAACTATTCATTGAGTAATAAACAACTAAGAATGTCCAGTGTCATCTTAAAATTAAATTGTAGCTAATACGTCTCCTGGTTTAATATATTATCGGAAAGCTTTAAAGTGTCGCTTCAGTTTGAAACATTTCCAAAAATTTACATCTGTACAACAAGCATATAGTTGTATTAGTTCTTGATCCTTTTCATTAATTCTGTCTTGAACGTTACAAAGATGTTTTTCTTCTGTAGAGTTGTGTCTAATTCTATCTGACCAGTGACAAAGAAGTGTAACAATATGAAATTTAGGTTACACATCAATCATTGTAAATAGTAACTGGAAATGTTCACTTAGGTATTGAGTAAATCTGAAATAGAAAAAATACAAAAATTACTAATCACATAAACGTAAATAGAACATTATCCCACAAGCAATAAACAGAATGCAAGTACAGCAGTTTTAAAATAAAAGTAAAAATCCAGGCAATAGACCAATAATGTGTCAATAGAGCATCAAAATATAACCCCAAACTGTAGATGTTATGCCCCATTCAAAGAAGAGTATGAGGAAAGTGATTATTCTTCCAATGTTAGTCCACCCTACATAGTGTTACTGGTTTTTTCATTGAGGACATTGAGCAAGTCCTCATTGTTAAGACTAGAACTTTTTACATAATAAACATGATAAAAGGCATAAGTAAATATATTTATCATATAACTTAGTGTAGCATGGTAGATATGTTTAATGACTTCACATAAGAGAGTACAACATACAGATACATCTAATAACCCAATATAATATAAGACCAATACATGACATCCCCCCTTTTTTGAAAAGAGTTATTTGTAAATTTGCTGTTCAACTCAATTTAAATCAAATTACAGTTCTCTCTTTAAGAACAAAGTCTGATTCAATGTATGCAATATAGATAAAGTTCTACTGGATTTCACTGTTAAAGTTTTAGTTGTCACATCTTAATCATTGTTAATAAAGTTCGAATGGATTGCACTCGTGGTATAAATTGCCACTTCTTACAATGTCTTAAATCTTTGTTTTTGGCTTCATCAATTGTCTCCTTTAAAGCAATGTTAATACTGATATCAATCATAACAATTAACTATTAATGTTATTGTTATTGTTCTTAACCATGTCTATTTTTCAAGATAAAACAACTATTCTCCTGAGTATTGAATAAAAAAAAATGACTGGATCTACTGACTAGAATTACTAAATAATATGACAACAATATTTCAGAACTTTCACTAATTTGACATTTGATATCTTAGATTTCACTTGATATCTTTAATTTTCACTTGATATCTTAGATTTTCACTAGATATTATAGATTTTCACTTGATATCTTAGATTTCACTAGATATCTTAAATTTTCACTTTCTTCACAACCTTATTGACATTTCTATTATATTTTATATGCACATATTTTTGCTATTTTGCTTTCACTTAGATTTCACATACATTTTGCTATTTTGCTTTCACATATTTTCATATGTATTTTATATGTATTTTGCTATTTTGCTTTCACTTAGATTTCACATATTATCTTAACATAAATTTCCTTTCCTTCTGAATTTACACTGATTGAATTACATACATAATCATTATATTTGATCGGCACTTTAATGGATCTTCCTGATCTTGTGCTACAAGTTGGTTCAACGGATTTCCTTTCGATCTGAGTTTCCTGATTTTGAACGGGTTTGTTTACTTCTGTTGCTTGTTTGAAATTTTCAGTGATAGGATCATTTCGGATTTCTTGTTGAGGTGTATTTACATCCAAATGTTGTTCAATTCCAATTTCTGGTTGAAATGTTGCTTTTGTTGTTTTAAGATGTTTACGGTTTCTTCTTAGGCGGGTACCTCCAAGAGTTTCAACTATATAGGATCTAGGTGTTTCATGTTTACGGACAACCTTTCCTGGTGTTGACTGATTGTTGTGTTGAATCATAACTGTTTCGTTGTCTTTTAGTTCTCTCAACGGTTTTCCACTGTTTGTTGAAAAAGTATTCTTGAGTTTGTTGTCTTTTGTTATATAGTTTTTTAACTTTCTGTTCATTTACAAAAGTTGGTTTCAACAGTGGCGCTGATGTTGGAAGACTTGATTTTAAACGTCGTCCAATGTGCAATTGTGCTGGTGATAGTTCGATTTCATCTTAAGGTGTGTTCCTGTAATCCAACATAGCTTTGTATAGATCTTTGCTCTTCTTGATAAGATTTTTCACGGTTTGTACAAATCTTTCTGCTTGTCCATTTGCTTGTGGATAATATGGACTAGTTGTGGTATGGACAAATCCATATTCTTTTGCAAACTGTGCAAATTCTCTGCAGGCGAATTGCGGACCATTGTCTGTGATCAACTGATCAATGTATTCAAATCTAGACATTTGCTTTTTTAAGTAGCAAATTGTATTTGATGAACTTCATTCATCCAGTTTATCGATTTCTGGCCATTTTGAATAATAATCAACTGTTATTAAATAATGTTCTTCTTTGTATTGAAACAAATCAGCTGCTAGTTTAGATGAAGGTCTATCTGGAAGCTTTGACGTTATCATAGGTTCCTTGTTGTTAGTTTTCTTGCTGTTTACTGCGCATGTTTCACATTTTTCTACAATGTCTTGTATATCGGACATCATTCCAGGCCAATACATGAACTCTCTGGCTCTGGTTTTGCATTTAACGATTCCCATATGTGTTTCATGGATTAATTGTAACATTTCTTTACGTAAACTTGTTGGTATTATCAGCTTTAATCCTTTGTACAATAGGTTATCGATGCAGGTTATTTCATTTCTAAACTGCCAATACATTTTGAGATCTTCTGGTAACTCTTCTTTTTTCATTGGCCATCCTTCTTCATTTATTTTCTTCATTTGTTGCAAAATTTCATCACTCTCTGTTTGTTTCTTAAACAGTTCATATTTCTCAGGTGATATTGGAAGATGAGCTTTTAACTGAATTTCATTAATTTCTATATCTGGTGCCATTTTTCTACTGTTTCCTGTAAGTACATTCTTGACAATGTATCTGATACATACATAGATTTTCCTGACTTATATCTTACGACAATGTCATACTTCTGAAGCTGTAATACAAATCTTTGTATTCTTGGTGGTGCCTCATTTAGTGGTTTACTAAATATGTTTTCTAGTGTCTTATGGTCACTTTCTACTTCTACTTGTCTACCGTATACATAATGGTGGAACTTTTGACATCCAAAAACAATAGCCAAAGTCTCTTTCTCAATTTAAGCATATCTTTGTTGAGTTGGAGTAAGTGCTCTCGATGCATAGGCAATAGGCTTGTCATTTTGGAGTAACACAGCACCTAAGCCTTTTGAGCTACCATCAACGTTCAATGTTAGTGGCTGTTTTGGATCATATATATAGTAGGATAAAATAGGTGCATTAGTGGCCATGTCTTTGAGTTTATTAAAACTAGTGTCTTGTTCTTTTTCCTCATTCTTTTCTTCTAAAAGTACTCTTAATGGAGCACTGACATCTGACATATTTGACAGAAATTTACTAAGATACGTAATAAAACCAAGAAATGTTTGTAGTTCTTTCTTGTTTTCTGGTTTTTTCTACCCATCTTTACTGATAATGTGTCCAACATATTCAACTTCATTTTTTCGGAATTGACATTTTGATTTACTAAGTTTTAAATTGCATTGTCTTGCTCGATCTAAAACTTTTTACAGTCTCTCATCATGTTCTTGGATTGTAGATCCCCAAATGAGTATATCATCAACGATAACTTCTGCTCCTTCAATATTTTCCATGATTTCAGTCATTACTCTTTGAAATATTTCCGGAATTGACTTTATTCCAAACGGAGCTCTCAGGAAGCGATATCTTCCAAACGGTGTATTAAAACATGTCAGTTTGCTGCTGTCTTCATCTAGTTTGAGATGCCAAAATCCTGACGTTGCATCAATTTTACTAAATACTTTAGCATTCGGGATATTAGCTACTACTTCTTCTACAGTCTTCATAGGGTAGTGTTCCCTACTAATCGCTTTATTTAAGTCCTTCGGATCAATGCATATTCTTACATCTCCATTCGACTTAACTACACTTACCATACTATTGACCCATGCAGTAGGTTCTTTCTGACTAACGATTACTCCTAGTTTCAACATTCGGTCTAGTTCAGTTTTGATTCTACCTTTCAGTGAAACTGGCACCTTCCTTGGTGGGTGTACTACAGGGGTACTACTATCGTCTATATGTATTTTATGTATTCCAGGTAAACATCCAAGTCCAGTAAATAAATCTGAATATTTGGCTTCTAGTGTATACACTCTTTTGATTAAGCCTACTTCTGAGCATGTCGCAGCTCCTAATACTGATTGTGATTTTGTATTAGCAACATAAAATTCTACTTCATGTTTCTGGTTTTTTAGTGTAACTGGTAAAGTTATTCTGCCATCACACTCTATGTTGTGTCCCGAGAATGATTTCAATCTTGAATCTGGTTTGCTTAATACATTATTTGTCTTCATGCGTCTAAAAATCTGTACGATTAAGAACATTACACCGTGCACCGGTGTCAAGTTGAAAATTAATACTGACATTTTCAACTGTGATATCTTCACACCATGTGTCACTCTAATTTTTTTTATAGTTGAGTACACCAACAAATAATGTGTCTGAGTCACTTGAGTCATAGTACATGTAGTAATTAGAACATTCTTCTCCGTCTATCTCATGTACCTTTTTTTCCTTTCTGGTTTTGCACATTTTAGCAAAATGATCTTTTTTGTCACACTTTTTGCATTGTTTACCTTTGGCTGGGCAATAACTTCCTGCGTTATGGTCATAATCACACCTCTGACATACGTGTAGTTTTGATTTGTCTTGTTTATATTTAGGTTTACCACATTGTTCATATTTGTGCGGATAACTGTTGTTTGAAGTTTGTTTTGAATATATTTTCTTTCTGTTTATACTGTTGACATTTGGGTCTTCCCCAATTTTCATTGTTTGTAATTGTCTTTGAGAAAGCTCATAAGTTCTTGCTATATCTAAAGCTTTCTCTAATGTAAGTTCTGACCCTTCATTAATTAATTTTTCTCTAACTTTAGATGATTTTGTTCCAAAAACAATCCCGTCTCTGACCATTCTATCCGGGTTTGCATACTGACAATCTTTTACCCAAACTTTTAAATCTGTTACAAATTCTTCACAAGTTTTATTTGTTTTTTGTAGTCTACATTGGAATTTATAGCTTGAGAAGACTTGGTTGGATTTGGGTTTAACATAAGCTTCAAAGTTTTCATAATATTTATCAAGTTTTTTCTGGCCTTCAGCTGACATATCCCAAGTACTGTACACATTCCTGCCCTTTTCGCCAACCTATATCATAAGATAAGCGCATTTCTCGTCTCCCTGTTTCTTTTTTAACGGCCCTTGGAACATAAATTCGCAATGCGTTTTAAATGCTTTCCAGGTCCCTGGAAGGTCCCCACTGTCCCAGTTCATACAGGGTGTTCTACCGTTTATAACGTCTGCCATTTCACCTCGATGCATTCATTTGACACAAATCTAAGTGTTTATACTAATGACTAGGTTTTTCGGCTTCTTTCTGGTCCTTATTTCATGATTTTCGTGGACCGACATCTGACACCATATCATATAACTCAGTGTAGCATGGTAGATATGTTTAATGACTTCACATAAGAGAGTACAACATACAGATACATCTAATAACCCAATACAATATAAGACCAATACATGACAATATTACTGTTGTACATTTTATCAGGATTCATTGTCTTTCTTTATATTTTCCTCAAATCACAGGAATTTGAACTTTGTCATTTGTTTAAATTTGGTGAAATTATTCATGCTGGGTACCTGTATATGGTTTTTCAAGCACACACTTCATGCACTTGCAGTTTTTAAATTAGAACGTTACTACTTTGCAGGATGTTTGTTCTTTTAACAATACATATGCAGATCAATAGTTTGTATATAATAAGGATTATGATGTTCCTTTAATTTTCCACAAAATTAGAACTAGTAATTTTCCTAATGCAGTAATGAAAAGTCCTGTATATTCATTTGTCCTACATGTAGCTATAGCTAGTAAACAAAACAAATCAAAGCGCCAAAGCGCTGTAAAGGCAGTTAATTACAAGTTGTATGTATTTTTAGCCCAGTTATATCATCATCTTACATAGTACAGTGTACTTATCAGAGGTTGCTTTCAGTATTTAAGATTAAGAGTTCTCGAAGGATATTGAACAAGTTTTATGAATGTCACATTCTGAGCATTATATGAAGGTGATTGTTCTCTCTTGATAATGAACTAGTGCATTATGTCCAGTTTGTACCTTGTTCATCTATGTTTATATTCAAATACTGTTTAATATAGTTGGGCATTTTCTTTTTAGTAATAAATACCAGCTATCAACTGTATTTTATTCAACTTTGCAAGTGTGGTTTGTTACTAGTAAGCATGGATGATAGTTGTTTCATTGGCAATCATACCACATCTCCTTATTTGTATAATGATCTTTTTTCAACGACCTCAGGTATAAAAAAATGTACGTAACTTAACTATGATGGGAAATCTTTGACTTCTTTCTTTTATATAAACTTTTGATTTGGTACCATAGAACTATGTAGAATAATCCTGTTGAACTTATCGTGCACAGACTACTTTGTCTATCTATCATTTTATATATGTATGATGGTATTTTCCTGCTATCCTAGGATTCCACAGCTTTTAGGAATATGGTGAACACATGTGAATATGCCATGTATATGCAACACAGCTCATGGTAAAAGTATGCCAACAAGAATATTGGTACTAAATCTCAGTACACTTTGATGTTTATGAGCAATTTGTATGACTGTTTGATATAATTAACTCGCACATAGAATATGTGTCTATCTGTGGATTTACATATTGGATATACCAAGCATATATTTTGGCATGGATGATGATAATAGATATTGTGGCAATATTATAAAATTTTATACGGATATGCTATATTAATTTTATTTGTAAACTATGGTAACATACAGTCAATCTCAAGATATCTATTCTAATCTTAAAAGCAATGTAAATTTAACAATGGGGTACACATTGTCTTCCTATACTTCAGAAAATAAAATTGAACCTTGGTGATAATCACCGTATTAATATGATTTTCTGTACCTCTCCATGGTTTGCACTTTTAAGACATAAAATAATTTTTCCTTATATTAATATAAATAGACTATTCTTTATTATTGAATGTATTAGCATATTCAATGATTTCCATCCTAGGAAAAGTAGTTCATAATGATTGCTTAGTCACTGTATTGTGTGTATTGCAAGAACACCAAGTAACATAATGTTAAATGTACATTGCAACATGTCAACTCTTTCCATGACAATTATATACTTTTTCTAGAAACTATTACTCCAAGCAAAATTTTTTCCAAGTATAACTTCAAGAAACTTTTTCCAAGATAGATCAATAACTAGAGTTAGTAATTTTCAATACACCTTATCGCTATTTGTCCGCCATTACTGGACATCACAAAAGTTCCCGTAAAATTTTGAAGTCATAATAGAAAATATCTGACACCACAATGGAAAAGGGATTGTTGTATGACGTCAAAAGTCAAAGCGGGACAGATTTCCAAATAGTGATAAGGTGTATTGTCACCTATGAGGATACCTGGTCCCATCGTATTTTGTATGTATTCTTTAGAAAGACAGGACGTTATCACTTGCTTCTTACTAATACTACAATAGTACGCTTGTACTTAATTTACTCTCATTAGGAAGCTACTGAGCTAGCAGTGTCACATGTACAAGTTCTTTATTGGTATTGCTATCACAGTCACTGGATCTTGGCATGTATTTCGGATAATTTGCATTCACGAGTGTGTGTGTATCAATTTAGGTCAAATTACATGTCTTGATGGATAAAAAAAAATACTAATTGAGCCTTGTGTAATAATATATCTTCTCTTTTCTAGTAACACTATAATTGTACTACACTACAGTTTACAGTATAGAATTGCTGCTGTCAGGAATAATTAAACATTAATAAATTTTATGAGCAAGAGAACATCATTTCGCCAGAAAAGATGCGTACATACAACCTGTGTTGATGTGTAAGATGAACATTGTCTGGTATGACGGCGTATAAAAAGAAGAAGAAAATGGTATATGTATTGCGTACGTTACTTTCTACATAAATTCACGTGGATATGTTTACATATTTAGACTTGACCCAGTTTGAACCGTTGCAGTGTTTTAAGTTACCACCGTCGTTTAGACACTTAGAGTCGTGTATGATACAATATAATAATAAAGCTTCTACTAATTGTGTGAAGAGAATCTTTTTATTTAGTACACCCCACTTTAAATGTTTTTAATTATCTATTTCCATCTTGTTCTGTCTTAGTTTACAAACTCTCCAGCCTGATGCACGTGTAGTGTACGGTTCTGTTAGACGCCACGATTTTTGCATAATGTCAAAGTTTTTAAAATGCTATTTTAGTTGTTTTCCCCTTAAATAAAATTGAGAATGGAAATATGTTTACGAAGATCGTACCAATCGAAAGCGCATCATTTGCAGATTAATTTCATCTGTTTTTTATTCAACATTTGTACATAAACACGTACCTACCTTACGAATGTTTAAACTCGGCGACGTTTCCGAAATTTACACGCGGTATGAAAGATGGACAGCGTTATTTTGGAGCGATCTCGACTAACATTTGCCACCTTCGCCCGTTTGTTTACACATTTAAAATTAACCTAAAATGAAAGCGCGTATTTTAAGCTTTATTTTCGTATAACTTTATCGAAGATATTATAGCTTTATCAAATTTCAAAAATAAAAAAAGAAATTCATTTAAAATTTTCAAAAAATATTTGATGAAAGTTATCATGGTTATACGATTGAATTTAAAACTAGCTCTTTCCAAACAATAACTAGTTAAAAGATGCGAAACTAAAGCGATCAATGAAAAAAGGTCACGACCTTCAAATTGCGTATTACTGCGCCCGGAAGTGAAGAAATTTCGACAAATCCTCGTATATTATATATAATGTTATTCTCTTTTTTCAGAAATCCATTTTGTCAAAATAATATCATAATTATCAAAACTAGAGGCTCTCAAGAGCCTGTGTCGCTCACCTGACTCTACTTTGGTTTTAGAAATTATGTAAAGATAGATTAAAATCTTAACAGATACCCAAATAATGACTGAGGCCAAATTTGGTTTAATATTGGTCCCGTTATTTAATCAAATATCCTGGTGACCATCTTGAACAGTAAATCAGCAACAAAGTAGCAACACTTGGTCAGCACCTCATAAGGAACATTCATGCCATGTTTGGTTTCATTCCATTCAGTGGTACTCTAAAAGAAGACATTTGTATGTATTTCCCATAGGGTCCTATGTTAAACTAAGTCCCCCTGGCAGCCATCTTGGATGATGGATCGGCTGCAAAGTAACAACACTTGGTCAGCACCTCATAAGGAACATTCATGCCATGTTTGGTTCCATTCCATTCAGTGGTTTTCTAAAAGAAGACATTTGTATATATTTCCCATAGGGTCGTATGTTAAACTAAGTCCCCCGCTGTCGGCCATCTTGGATGATGGACCAACTTCAAAGTAACAACACTTGGTCAGCACCTCATAAGGAACATTCATGCCATGTTTGATTGCATTCCATTTAGTGGTTCTCTAAAAGACGAAATTTGTATGTATTTCCCATAAGGTCCTATGTTAAACTAAGTCCCCCGCTGGCAGCCATCTTGGATGATGGATCGGCTGCAAAAAAACAACACTTGGTCAACACCTCATAAGGAACATTCATGCCATGTTTGGTTCCATTCCACTCAGTGGTTCTCTAAAAGAAGACATTTGTATGTATTTCCCATAGGGTCCTATGTTAAATCAAGTCCACCGCTGGCGGCCATCTTGGATGATGGATTGACTGCTAAGTAACAACATTTGGTCAACACCTCGTAAGGAACATTCATGCCATGTTTGGTTCCATTCCATTCACTGGTTCTCTAAAAGAAGACATTTGTATGTATTTCCCGTAGGGTCCTATGTTAAACTAAGTCCCCTGCTGGCGGCCATCTTGGATGATGGACCAACTGCAAAGTAACAACACTTGGACAGCACCTCATAAGGAACATTCATGCCATGTTTGGTTTCATTCCATTCAGTGGTTCTCTAAAAGAAGACATTTGTATGTATTTCCAATAGGATCCTATGTTAAACTAAGTCCCCCACTGGCAGCCATTTTGGATGATGGAATGGCTACAAAGTAACAACACTTGGTTAGCACCTTGTAAGGAACATTCATGCTATGTTTTGTTACATTCCATTCAGTTGTTCTCTAAAAGAAGTCATTTGTATGCATTTCCCATAGGGTCCTATGTTAAACTAAGTCCCCCTCTGGCGGCCATCTTGGATGATGGATTGGCTACAAAGTAACAACACTTGGTCAGCACCTCATAAGGAACATTCATGCCATGTTTGGTTTCATTCCATTCAGTGGTTCTCTAGAAGAAGTTCAAAATGTAAAAAGTTAACGACGACGCCGGACGATGGACACCGGACGCCGGACGTAATGTGATGAGAAAAGCTCAATTGGCCCTTCGGGCCAGGTGAGCTAAAAAGTTACGATCAATTATGCATTTGCATTTTATTATATAGAACATTTTTGAACTATTTTCCCATAGCTGTTAGTCGGTCATTTTGGCGGGAATTTATATACACTTGGAGGGGCTCCTAGTGAAAGAGCTTATACATAGACCACATACATAACTGATACCGAAATCGAAAACAATAACGTCCTAAGGCTTCACCTTCATAAACCGAAATGCACTTTAAATTGTATAATATGCAATATAATTCATGTTCAGTCGACCTTTCATTGTTATATCAACGACTGAAATGATTTAAAAACATCTTTAGATTGCAGATAACACTCGAAATTAACCCGACCTCTTTCCACACGGAATTCAAATAATTCTAGTTTGTCAATCCGTTGACTGCTTATAATGCAAAATACAAATCTATCATAAGTTTTTAAAACTAACAAAACACACTGATCGTTTCTTATTTCCCAATGTCAATGAAATGAAACGAAAAACATTATATATCACAAAAAGTAAAGGAAAGAATTCAACACTTCCGGATTTTTATTAGGGTCTATTGACCCCCTACGTAGACATGGCGGAAGGAAATATTAACCCGGCACCCATAAAGGCATTAAAGCACTGCCTTTAAAAAATAACATACAGAGGCACATTTTTTAAGATGAAAGTATCAAACTATAGAACACCAGAATCAAAATTGTAAATAAGAAAAACATTCTTCATAAATTGTTAATGTGCAAAACATGAAATATTGCTTATTATGTCAAATTTTAAAGTCCCACACTCTTGAACGAAATTAGTGGAAATTAATGCAAAGCCTAATTCTTTATAATTTAGTAAAATTAAAAGTTAACAAGATTTACTGACCATGCTGACTATGATTGTTTTTCATTTTCTGTCAGTTGACTGACATATTAAAAAGAAAGGGTGTCAGATAAAACACTCATGCACTGTACTGTAGTGGTAAAACAGGGTATGTCATTCGACCTGAAAAGTTCTCAATTCGACCCTGAAAAAGGCAAAATGTTTTTAAAGTCTACTTTTTTTGATGTCTCTATTAAACAACAAATAAGTATAACATCAAACTTTTGTTACAACCACTTACCCTTGAACAGTCACTAAGTCCAGATTATGGAAATGAATGTACTAGCCCATCTGACTCCTTAGGTACATTTTTCGCAAGAACGCTCAATCATCAGGTTTTCAGATGAATTGAAGAGGGATCCAAATCTTCATTCATTCATATCTGTTTCCTAAAATAAAAGATGTTATAGATCATTGCAAATCACTGTAAAAAATATTATCTTAAACCAGATTTAAGCATATCTACTAGTATTACAAGAGCCTTTATGATACATAATCTATGTAAATTCAGAAATTATTGCATGCGTTTATTATTGCGACTATTGAAAACAGAACAAAAGTGCAAGATAACTATTGCTCTTTCAGGAAAAAATGCATACAGACTGTTTAAACATAACTGTTTCCAAGCAACAGAAGCAGGATACCAGAAGATTAAATATTCCTATACTATAGCTTTATCTCTCTAGATTATCTGTACATCTGTTTTTGTATAGTAAAATGTTCAATAATATTTAATTATGGGCTCCTGAATTTAAACCAAATCTATTGATGTAAGCTGATGATTTTTTTGTATCACAAACATGCCTTTTCCATAACTTGTAATTTACAGTTTGTTCCTATGTTGTAATGATACACTACTGTCCAAGGTTAGGGGAAAAAAGGGGGGCTTTTATAGCTTAATATGGTATGGGTTTTGCTTCTTGTTGAAGACAGCAAAGCAACCTATATATAGATGCATACATCTACATCATTTGGTGGATAGTAGTCTCATTTGCAGTTATGCCACATCTTCTTATCTTAATATTACATGTATTAATAGATTTTCTTATGTAACTATTTGTTATATGAATCTTATGCTCCATATTTGCATTATGCCATATAGGTCACTCACTCACTCACTGTACAGCCTGATTTATGTACATGTACAATAACAATAAATGAAAAAGAATATGATATACAAAAACAAATGATAACCAGTTTTAATAAGGAGCAAAAAGTAAAATGCATCAATTTACCTGTTCAAATAATAAAGCTTTCCTAATTCCAACCATTTTAAAGCTTTTAAAAATTCATCCATCAAAGTGGGACTGGCACTCTGTATCTTGTATTTGACAGGTCAACTGAAAATAAGAGAAAGTAATTATTTAATACATAAACAGATCCTTTTTTTTACAGACATACATGTACATGATGTATAAGGACTGAAGGCTTTATTTTGAACATTTCTTATTGATCTGTTTCAAATACTAACTTGTCCACTAAGAATTGACAGAATCTGATTTCGTGGCTGTCATGGTTTAATTTTAGACACTGACATCTGGACAAAGAGTTCTAGAAATCTTTTTTCCCTGGTGGTCCTTAAAGAAAATCTGCTGGTCCTCATTTTATTTCTATTGCAAAATACCAAACTTGCATCAGTGTTTTGAAAATTATTGGTAGTCAAAATCTGCGGACAACCACTTTATGAGAACTCTGGTAATTTAATACTATTTGTAAGAATTCAACCCTACACCATGTACACCAACCTTTGTTAAAATATATATTTAATTTAAAACCACAGCAACCATAAATAATTTCCTAAGGGAGCAACCATTTAACTTTCAGGGGGGAGGGTTATGGTTTTCGCTACCATTAGCATCAAATGAGCCTTAATTTTTTTTATCTCATAACTCATTTTGTTGCTACTTGGCATGAAATGGAGTAAAATGTTTATCTTTAACGTTATTTACACAAATATTTTATCTCCATTCGCCATTTGAGATACCCCATTCTTACCCTCTTAAAGTCCTGTAACTCTAGAATGACACAGCCAAAACTTTTCAAAATAAAATCTTGATATTGTTGTGATCAAATTACAATCAAATTTAATTTATCTTACAAAGTGTTGACAGACAGATGGACATTATGGACATTAGTACAGTTAATATGTGCCGTCTTCGACAAGCGTATAAATAGTCAAGTGTTTGAAAATTTGGTAACAGGAACCATGTCTAGATAGATCATTTTGGAACAAAAATCATTCTATAATAAAAGAGTGGACATGAATGAGAGCAGGCTATAAAAACACCCACAGATTCTGATTGTAGCAATTCATGTGTTCAATGTAATTTGTTTGTTTAAGGGAACAACTTTAACCTTTACTAAGATTATGAAAAACTCCCAAGCACCTATAACATTTATAAATCAACTGCTTCGCTGAGCGCAGCTGGATACGCCCGCAGAGGTCCAACCCTGAACAGTTGGGGCAAAAATGGACACAAAATTTCTGAATAAATCTGGTCAAAGAACTTGAAATTGGTTATATGAATTGAATTTATATTCAATTAAAGATTTCTTGCTGTTGTGCATTACACTGTGCTGTTGCCCAATACTTAAGTAAATCTGTTGTCAGACTATAAACAAATCAAAAGGGAGCTTACATCAATAGATGTTAACAATTCACCAGATTTCGATGAGAATTGCTGAAAGCACTTTTGAGTTATTGTTCGAAAACTGGAAAATCCCCCCTTTTTTAATGAATAAAACCCCATAACTCAGAAATGTTAAATCTAAAATTTATAAAATTCTAAAGGGAGCTTACATCAATAGATATAAACAATTCATCAAAGTTTCATGAGAACTGCTGAAAGCATTTTTGAGTTATTGTCCAAAAACTGGAAAATCCCCCCTTTTTTATGAATAAAACCCTGTGATTCGGAAACATAAAATCAAAAATTTATAAAAATCAAAAGGGAGTTCATGTCAATGGACATAATCAATTCACCAACATTTCTAGCAATATAGTGAAAGCATTCTTGAGTAATTGTCCGAAAACTGAAAAAATCCCCCCTTTTTAATGAATAAAACCCCATAACTCGGAAACGTAAAATCTAAAATCTATAAAAATCTAAAGGGAGCTCACGTCAATAAATATATACAATTCACCAAAGTTTCATGCAAATTGGTTAAAGCGTTTTTAAGTTACTGTCCGACATGTTGATGACGGACAAACGGAGGGACAGACCGACGGACGTACAACGATATACCATAATACATCCCGTAAACGCGCGTATAAAAAGTACTTCATTTTTAAAACCGTTTAACAAAAAATTAACACCCACAATTTCTGTTGCATTGTGAAGTCCAAAATTGTCTGACTTTTGTTTTATTATATGGCAACACAAAATAAATGGATAGTTCCAGGCCTCATTAATCATGCCAATGAGACAACTATCTTCCAGAGACCAAATAAAGTAGATGTTAGCAACTATATATGTCACTGTATATCATGTACTTGTATAAATTTATTCTGTAATTTGTTGGTCTCTAGGGCCTATAATGTTTGAGGTCTTCCAAGAACTATATTAAACTAAGAAAAAAATACCAGCAATATTCATGATATTTACAGAGCCGGATTTAGAGGGGGGGGGGAGCTTTTATGTGAAAAATTTGGTTGATTATATAGGGAATCACTGAACATGACTGGAGCAGGCCCCCTCTTAGGCAGTCAGTGGGCCCCCACTTATGAAAATTTCTGGATTCGCCACTGATTTAGTGTTAATTTACAACTACATGTACATCAACATGCTCAAATAAAACAAGCCTACATTGTTTGTATTTAAGCAAAGACTCTGCTTCATGATTCGATGAAATTTTCATTGTTCAGTATATATACCCAGCTAAAAACTGATTGTACCTAGATAGAACCTCCCCCCTCCCCCAACAAATGAAATAAAGATGAATGGTTGGTACATGCATATCCAATACTTGCCAAAGTCAAAAATTAAGCTTTCTCTTGATCTTTCCTGTTCATAAATCCTGAATTTTAATGCCCTACTTTTTCCAATTCAATAATGGCAATATCAGATATTTAGCATGTTTAGTAATTGGATTTTCAGTAGTTGTTGTTTGCTGATGAGGTTCATAAGCATGATAAGTGTTTTTTGTTTCTTGTTTTTTGTATAGATTAGACTGTTGGTTTGTACCGTTTGAATGGTTTTACACTAGTCATTTTTGGGCCCTTTATAGCTTGCTGTTCGGTGTGAGCAAAGGCTCCATGTTGAAGACTGTATATATCTATAATAAAATATTATAGTTGTTTCTTAGAATTTTTACTGTAAATTTTTAAATTATTGTGCATTTATTATAGAAAGGACAAAAATAGTGTGATACTTATCCAGTCGCTTTAGGGAGCTACCATTTGATTTTTATGGGGGATGAAATTTGAAAAAAATAGGCAGGACAGGAGTTTTGAGTAAAAAAAAAGGCAGGATGAGATTATTTGCCAAAAAAAAAGGCAGGATGACAATTTATGTAAAAAAAAGTCAGGATAAACTAAAAATAAAATGCTCCGCAAGGCGCAGCTTGATACGACCGCAGAGGTCGAACCCTGAATAGTTGGGGCAAGTATGGACACAACATTTAAGCTTGATACAGCTCTGAATTTGGATTGTGATTAAATATTTGACACAGCATAGGTTTCTGACACAGAATGAATGTGGTCTAAGAACTAAAAAAATTTAAATTGGACATTCACCTATTATGGTCCAATATCCAAAATCTAAATACATGGTTAGATTCAGCATATCAAAGAACCCCAAGAGTTCAATTTTTGATGAAATCAAACAAAGTTTAATTTTGGACCCTTTTGACCTCAATGTGGACAAAGTTGATAACAGGCCCAAAAATCTAAATACATGGTTAGATTCAGCATATCAAAGAACCCCATATATTCAATTTTGTTGAAATCAAACAAAGTTTAATTTTGGACCCCTTTGGCCTCAATGTGGACAAAGTTGATAACAGGGCCCAAAAATCTAAATACATGGTTAGATTCAGCATATCAAAGAACCCCATATATTCAATTTTGTTGAAATCAAACAAAGTTTAATTTTTGACCCCGATTTGGACCAACTTGAAAACTGGGCCCATAATCAAAAATCTAAATACATGTTTAGATTCAGCATATCAAAGAACCCTAAGAATTCAATTTTGTTAAAATCAAACTAAGTTTAATTTTGGACCCTTTGGACCTTAATGTAGACCAATTTGAAAATGGGACCAAAATTAAGAATCTAAATACACGGTTAGATTCGGCATATCAAAGAACCCCAATAATTCAATTTTTATGAAATCAAACAAAGTTTAATTTTGGACCCTTTTGACCTCAATGTGCAAAAATTGATAACTGGGCCCAAAAATCAAAAAAAATCTAGATACATGGTTAGATTCAGCATATCAAAGAACCCCATATACTCAATTTTGTTGAAATCAAACAAACAATGACAAAGTTTAATTTTGGACCCCAATTTGGACCAACTTGAAAACTGGGCCCATAATCAAAAATCTAAATACATGTTTAGATTCAGCATATTAAAGAACCCTAAGAATTCAATTTTTGTTAAAATCAAACTAAGTTAAATTTTGGACCCTTTGGACCTTAATGTAGACCAATTTGAAAACGGGACCAAAAATTAAGAATCTAAATACATGGTTAGATTCGGCATATCAAAGAACCCCAATAATTCAATTTTGATGAAATCAAACAAAGTTTAATTTTGGACCCTTTGGACCTCAATGTGGACCAATTTAAAACGGGGCCCAAAATCCAAAAACTTAATACACAATTAGATTCAGCATATTAAAGAACCCCAAGAGTTCAAGAATAAAACCCCATTGAAATTGGTCAAGAAATAAGCAATTTATACAAAGTATCTTCTTTTGCACAATACTGTGCAATTGAATATTTCGTGCAATTGCGCAATACTGTGCAATTGAATATTTCTTGCTATTGCGCAATACTGTACAATTGACAATTTCTTGCTATTGCGCAATATTGTGCTATTGGATATTTCTTGCTATTGCGCAATACTGTGCAATTGAAGATTTCTTGCTATTGCGCAATACTGTGCAATTGAAAATTTCTTGCTATTGCACAATACTTATTATATGATAATTTACACATCCTGTTTGGTGTGTATCTCCTGCCATATCATTATTATTTGTATTAAATATAAATCAGAAATAACCAACTTAAAATGGAAAATTTTAAAGAAAAAAGGAAAAAGAAGAAACCCCCAAATTTTTAACCCCTTATGATTCATCACCCCAAACTCAATCCCAGCCTTCCCTTTCAGGTATGGTACCTTGCAGTACAATTTCAGAGAGATCCATACACTTGAACACAAGTTATTGTCTGGAAACTAGAAAATGCTTATTTTGGCCCTTTTGGCTCCTAATTCCTAAACGTTTCAGATAATTACCCCCAAACTCAATTCCAGCTTTCCTTTGTGATATGGAACCTTGAAGTACAATTTCAGAAAGATCCATACACTTACACACAAGTTATTGTCATCAAACTAGAAAATGCTTGTTTTTGCCCTTTTTGGCCCCTAATTCCTAAAATTTTGAGGCAATTACCCTGAAAAATTAATCCCAGCATTCTCTTTGTGATATGGAACCTTGTGGTACAATGTCAGAGAGATCCATACACTAACACACAAGTTATGTCTGGAAGTTACAAAATGCTTATTTTGGCCCTAATTCCTTAACTGTTGGTACCATAACCCCCAAAATCAATCCCAACCTTCCTTTTGTGATATTGAACCTTATGGTAAAATTTCATAGAGATCCATTCACTTAAACTAAAGTTAGAGTGCGAAAACCAATGCGTCTTCGGACGATGACGACGACGACGACACCAACGTCATACCAATATACGACCACAAAAATTTGTTTGCGGTCGTATAATCAAAGAGCTGAAAGCTCTGAGGAAAAATGACGCCACTGTCTCTTATATTGTGATATTTTTTATGCAAGTCTTGATTTTCACATATCGGAATTATTCTAACATTGCAACATGTCTCATAAGCATATAATTGATATTCGTATATGTGTGTGTGTGTGAAGTGAAGATGACAACTGGCTGTTTTTGTAGTACAAATGAATAGGTCAAGACTACCTGAATGATCTACAGTATTCAATGACTACTGGTTGTTTTTTTTTTTGTATAAATAAATAGGTCAAGACTTCCGGAATGATCTACACTATCCAATGACTACTGGCTGTTCTTGTGCACTAATAAATAGGTCAAGACTATTTGAATGATCTACAATATACAATGACTACTGGCTGTTCTTTTGTACATATAAATAAAGACTACCTGAATGATCTAAAGTATTCTAAGTAATGTGATTTTTTTCTTGCAATTACATTTTTCTAAATCAAGAATACAGACCTAGTATCCTTTTCAAACCAAATGATTATGAAGAGCCTGTTGTAAACAAGCTCTTATACCCAACATACTCATTAAATAAGTTACTAGTGACCTAGTTATTTCTGTTACTTGAAGCAAATGCCAATACAGCTGGCCGAAGACCAATAACAAGGCCAATACAGAAATACACGTAATAGTATCTTTATTAATTAACTACAGTGTTACAATATTTTTTTTTATTTCATTTCACAAGAGATAAACATTTTTACCTTGAAGTGGAACTATCCAAATCTCAGTTTCTTTTTATAAGATGCAATATCTAATGATCTGGTGCCGTTTCCATGTATCTTCAGCCTTTTCTCATCTGCTGAATTTTTCTACCCTTTCCAGTCACTATAAAGTGTTACAACTTAAAATTAGACACAACACATAAATAGTAATTGGAAAGGTACTGCCATTGCATGTGTAATGCAAATATAGTTTTAAAAAAATAATGTAAGAGTTGAAATTGATACAACTATCCATAAGCCAAATGACCAAAGAACGAAGATTCGCACAATTGCAAATGATTGCAGAATGCATATGCCTGGTTTGGGTTTAAAAATAAAAGACCGTTTACAAAACATGAGAAGCGAAAGTAAACAGTAAAAATCGATTTGTACCATCGACATCGTGAAATTATGAGGTCGTCAAGAAATGAACTTTGTGATAATTTACTCGTTCCCCAAACCTGAAATAATTCCATCGTCTGCTTTCAAAATGCTTTTTAAATGAATGGGACCGTCTTTAGCCTAAAATATATGCCATACTGAACGTTTCAGCTTGTTTATGGAGAGTAAATAAAAACTGTCTTACAAACAAATGTTTACTTGCAGTTTGAGTTTATCGTGACTTACGATCTAATAACTAGAGACGTTTCGAAATCCTGTTTTGGCCGGATCAGAACTCGGCCAATACAGAAAAAAATCTATATTGGCCGAGTTGACACCTTATATTGCATAGGCAGTTTTCATCATATTAAGTTCAATAACAGTGTAGTTAATTAATAATGATACAGTTACAGACTCTGCTGCTGTAACTTTGTAAACAAAGATTCATACGCACCGCGTGGGTACAACCGTATTATTGATTTCCGATTATTAAAATCTTCGTAAATCTGGATAAAGACCAGTATCCATCCAATGAGATTATTTCTTTTTTTAATGATTGTAAAGTTGAAATGGCATGAAAGGCTGACATTATTTAGAACTATGTTGTACAGCAATTGCTGATCATTGGAGTGTAAAATGTCACACCATAACAATACGGATCTATTTATACATACCAATTGTTTACGATTGTAAGACATGTGCATAAAAGTGAAAGCTCGAATAAATATGAAAAATATAACAAAGGGATAGCTCCAAATACCATTTAATAACAAAAAAAACATGGACAGGTCAAGGTATTTTTTTGGTAAATAAAATAAAGTATGTAAACTAGTTTTGTCCGACTACAACACTTTGTTCGAGTGTAGCGTTATACAAGCAGATTCCAGTTAGTATGTAAAATAGTAAATATGAAACCGAGTGCTGAAAGCGGAGAAATATAATCGACATCTGTAAGTTCTGGTCAATGGTATCGGAAACATGCCGCTGATAGCGTCATTTTCCAAAAAAAAGGCAGGACCGAATAGAATGAAAAATAAAAAGGCAGGACCGAACAGAGGGAAAAATAAAAAGGCAGGACAAAATTTTTCATCCTAGCCTCCCCCATAAAAATCAAATGGTAGCTATACCTTATTCACATTCATGAAAACCTCGCAATTCTTTCTGAATTTTAAATTTACAGTACTGAACAATTTACTGCCTTGACAATGTTTGCTATAACTAAGTACATACATGTACTACATGTATATAGATATCATCTGCATGCATGCAGTGTTATTTTTATTTAAATACTGATGATAACCATAGTCCAAATATATATATAGCGGACGAACTTGCGGGTTGGACGAACTTGAGTGGTTGAAGGATAATTATGACGTCTTGGAAGGCTATTTTAAATTTTTGCTTTGACGCCTCGATGTAAGGAGCCAGTGTTAAAATTTACCCGACAGGATGCCTACAAACCTTTTACACCATATTGATACCCGTTTTTAATTCAAATGCATGTATGTAATTTGTTATCATACATTTTTTACGATAGACGCAGTTTTCCAGCTCATCGCCATTAAAGGGGGCAAAGGGTTTAACTGTTATGCTGTTTTGGGGCAATTTAATTCATTGTTATCTGTTATTCTGAAAATATATTTTCTGTTAGCTGTTATTGTCTTATTCCTTGTTAGCTGTTATTGGACTTTTTTTTTTTTTGTTATCTGTTATTGTGAGAATGTATTTGCTGTTAACTGTTATTGAAAATTGGAATGTTAGCATTTTGACAGCCAATCTTCAGTAGAAATTGAATTGGGATCTTTCCACTAGTAACATGGTAGTCCCGTATTCGGAGAAGGATTCAATTAACATATAGACATTTGAATGAGTTTACAGTACACTAGTCATTTTTGGGGCCCTTTATGGCTTGTTGTTCGGTGTGGGCCAAGGCTCCGTGTTGAAGACCGTACTTTGACCTATATTAATGGTTTACTTTAACAAATTGTGACTTGGATGGAGAGTTGTCTCATTGGCACTCATACCACATCTTCTTATATTTAATCACAGATCATCACATAAACATTTTAATATTAGTTGGGTCCAGGACCATTACAGTTTATATTATTATTATCCTTTGTAATAAATTCCTTTTCTATGAACATTTATTTAGAATTATCTTGATTTTTACGTATAGGGATAACGATCCTTGTTTCCTGTAAGTGCATATTAAATTCGAACAATTCTTTTAAAATATTACAAAAATTCGTAGTCATTTTGGGGCCCTTTATGGCTTGTTGTTCGGTGTGGGCCAAGGCTCCGTGTTGAAGACCGTACTTTGACCTATATTAATGGTTTACTTTAACAAAATGGGTAAAAGTTATTAAATAATGGGAATGTGTCCATGGGACACAGATTATGCTCCGCTTGCATATCATATACAGTTATAAAGGGACATAACTGAAGAACAGTAAAAGTGACCCTACCCAAATTTGTACTTGATCTGAGTTTTGTGGTAATACGTATTGTGTATAAGTTTCATAAAATTTAGTTGATGCAAACTTAATTTACTCGGAGAACGGAAACGAAAATTCAGCAATTTTTCCATTTGTAAAGGGCATAACTCTAGAAAATTTAGTGACAACCCCAAAATTCAAACTTGATCTGTACTTTGTGGTAATAAGCATTGTGTATAAGTTTCATTGCATTTGGTTGAGGCAAACTAAAGTTAGAGAACGGAAACTAAAAATTCAGGATTTTTTCATTTGTAAAGGGCATAACTCTAGAACGGTTAAAGTGACGCCCCAAAATTCAAACTTGATCTGTATTTTGTGGTAATAAGCATTGTGTATAAGTTTCATAGCATTTGATTGAGGCAAACTAAAGTTAGAGAACGGAAACGAAAATTCAGCAACTTTTCGTTTGTAAAGGCATAACTTTAGAACGGTTACAGTGACACCACCAAAATTCAAACTTGATCCGTGTTTCGTGGTAATAATCATTGTGTATAAGTTTCATAGCATTTGGTTGAGGCAAACTGAAGTTAGAGAACGGAAACCAACTTTGGGACGTATGGACGTACGGACGGACGTATGTACAGACGGACAAGGTAAACTTAATGCCCCCTCCGCTACGGCGGGGCATACAAATTCCTCTAGATACTATCTTTTGATTGTAAGAAGCTTCTGTCCAAGTTTGGTAAACATCCAGGATGGTTTATGAATCTAATAAATGTTTTAAAACTTTAACTGCAGACTGTATGGAATGTTAACTGAAAGAAAAACTGATTAAAGTCCATTTATACAATCATGTTATAAGTAAAATATGGAATACAAGAAATAAATTTTACAAAATTTCCTTCTAGATACAAGTTTTTGATCATAAATAAGCTTTGGTCTAAGTTTGGTAAAAATCCAGGATAGTTTAAGAAAGTTATTAAAATTTTAAAACTTTAACCACAGAGTGAATGTAATGTAAACTGGCAGAAAAACTAAGTCCATTTATAAGTAAAATACGTATAAATAGGATTACATTTTTACAAAATTTACTTCTGGATACTATTTTATGATCATAAACAAGCTTCTGTCCAAGTTTGGTAGAAATCCAGGATATTTTAAGAAAGTTTTTCAAATTTTAAAAACATTAACCACAGAGTAAATATTTGTGGATGCCCCTGACGACGACGCCGCCGACGGAATGTGTGATCACTATGTCTCGCTTTTGCGACAATAGTCGCAGACTCGACAAAAGGAAAACATATGGCCAGGGATACCTGATGAGGATGGCATTTAAGTCCTAGTTCCATACGACCAGTTAACCTAAACACCTTTTATATGATAAGGAACACAGACTCAGCTCTGTGATTCTTTTCTAAGAATACACTCACTATTTAAATTACAAGCATGTGTGAGCTTCTTTAAAAGTACAAAAATAAATGCTGAAAAAGTATTCCATAACAGAAAAATATTATCATACACTGAGTAACCAATTCTAGATATATAACTCTAAAACATGTTCATAGAAAATGGAATTCATTACAAAGGATTATAATAAGATATATACTGGATTTGTCCTGGACCCGACTGATTTTAAATTTTCAATTACTGTTTTCTGTTTTATCCCTTTTCAATTCCTTGTTATCAGTTATAAGCCAAATCAATTTGCTGTTTTGCTGTTATTGGAACCCCTTGCCCCCTCATTAAAGAATATTTAATAAGGTCTTTGCGGAGTTACCTCCCCCTGACCAAATCTAATCGAAATTGCCTAAACATCACCAGGAACTTTCTATACTAACGTTATATACTGTCCCTGACATCACTAACTAAGAATTAAATCATATTCTCCCAGACTAAAGAATAGGTTTGATAAAAAACTGTCACCACAGACCATTCAAGATAATTGGTCAGTGCCTTATTGTTGAAAATAATTAGTGGTAGGTTAAACCAGTACTGGCAGATGAGTTTAATACAGGAAATTATGTAGTTTTCTTAAATAAGGCCAATTATAAAATATTGTACGTTACCCAAATAGTAAATGTCTTAATTTCACATAGTTTGGTCATGTTGGTTGGAGAGCACCCTGGCACGAAAAATGATGAGTTAAAAAATATATTATCAAAATTAAGCCTTATTTAAAGTGTTTAAAATTTTTGGGTAAGACATATATAGTCTATCTTAAAATGGATGTGACTCCTATTTGATATTATTCAAAATTTTAAAACTTATTCACAAAAAATATTTAGTTTTCTTTACTTTTATTCCAATTTTTTTTTTGTAATTTTTATATTGGGAAACACACAGTATTTTATATCAGAACTTTTGGGGTCATTGTTGAAGACATACAGTTTCTTTAACTAAATCATGTACATTTTCTCATGTACATTATACCACAAAATTAAATCAAAGGACACTCATAACAGCACCACGAAGACTATGGAAAAATCTTCGTGTACCTTCAACTTTGAGATGAATCCCATCTGACATAAATAGTTTTTCCTGGGCTGCCAGTCTGGACTTATGATACCAAAACCTGACTGACGGATGGTCGGAAAACCTAAGATAAAAATACTGGTCAATAAGATACTACCCATGGTGGTATACAGTATGATCTGGCTCTCTAAGACTCAGCCTGGGGAAAATCTCACAAACAACAACCTTCTTTGATCTTCTTTACATGGTATGTTGTCTGCAATATACCAATAAACAGACGGACTTTTTCCATGTATTCAGCAATATCTAAATTTAAACGATCCAGGTCATTGCCACCTATTTGTAAGATTACAATTTCTGGAGGAAATCTATTCATTTCATTTCGCAGTCTGTTCTGCGGGTTCTCCAGAAGTCTATCAATATTGCCACCAGGAAAACCGAAAAACCTAACCAGTACACCTACATGTCTGAGATTTAAATGCTGTACCAAATTTGGTTTCCAGCGATTTAGGATATCCTTGTACAAGTGTTTAATAAAGCTGTGCCCAAAATTAAAACTCTAGTGAACATATTATAAAACTTACAAATTGCTGAATTTAAATCTGCAAAAAAAAACAACCAGTTAAAAGTCATGTTTGCGGTTTTGTAATTTTAATATTTGTTTTAATGACCATATACATTCAACATCTAGGTTGCAATCCAAATTATCCAATGTAAACTATTTAAGTTAGCATTGGGTAATGAAATGACTCTTATAACGGAGGAACAGATTACTCAAAAACTACATACCGTATACTTGTAGTGTCTTTTATAACTACAACTTAGGGCAGCTCTTGTAAAAGGATAGTAATAATATGTAACATGTACTTTTTATTCATAAAGCTTTTTTTTTTTTGCCGAAGAAAACAAACACTACAAATCAACAAAATACAAAATACACAAAATGGTAGGGACTTTCAAAATATTACTGTGTGTGTTAATACTCCAATGTTAAAACTAAATATATCATTTTAAAGTTTAAAAATTAAAAAAACTTGCCCTGAACAAAATTTTTCGAATAAAGTAAGAGTTGTCTTCCATGCAACACTAAATGTGCTTATTTACCAGTGTCATTTTAAGGTAAACGGAGTTATCTCCCATGTCTTATTGATTTTTAAATTACTGGAAAAGCAAGGATGAACTTTTGGAATGAAACTCTTATTTCAGTTGTTTTGAATTGGATTGTTATAATGTTTTTAACTATTCGTGGGCTTTTAAAAGCGATCTGAAATTCAAAACATCAATTCAACCATTTCAGGAGAATATTGTACATCCAGAAATTCATAACAACATTCTAGAGAAGTACATACAAAATGTTGGAAGTAAAATAAAAGAAACAATTTAATTATCAGATTAAAGCACTCATTTACAAAAGCATAATTACATAAATAATGTATATAAGAATGATTATAATAAAGATACATTAAGTCTTTGTCAGTCACTATTAAGTCAGGAAAATGCCAAAAACATGATGGACCAGGACATGCAATAAAAATGTCATTCATTTTTACAGTTCATTTATCTAATATTGTTCTTCATACAGCAAGTTTAGCTGTGCTTGGGCCTAATAAATATGATCTTAGAAGGATCTGAATCCATCATATTACTTTAATTAAGGATAGCTTAGAAAAACATATAAAAATAAGGCAGTGTGGTATGATTGCCAATGAGACAACTATCCACCAGAGTTCAAATGAAATGGATGAAAGCAATGTTAGTATTAATGTGAATTCAATATTTAGGAGAAATAATTAAAAATTTTGTCATCTTAAGAATTTTTAAATGCCTTCTTTCTGTTGAAAATTATAACTAAAGGTCCATGGTCATTTGTCACATGTCAATTGTTGATCAGTAACAATGTTAAACCATTTTTTTTATTACATAAGTCATTTAAAAATGTTTTAAAAATGATTTTCCTTCTTTTGTGTATAAAAAAGTTTAAAAAGATTTAAAAAATAAAATTTGGAATTTACAATAAGTTGTCTTGAGTTTTGTGTTGTATGAAATAGTCATACTATAAACTTGAATTTATTGCTATTGGCCATGGGTATTAAAATCATAAATCATTTGTTGTGGCCTTATATAATATATTGTATGAATGTGCATAAACGAACATGATTATTTTCTTCACCTAGTATATTAATACATGTTGTAACATTTTATTTTAAAAGTTTGCAACTGATAAAACACTTATTAATTAATGCTGAAATCAATTGTTCCAATTTAGAAATGTTATTCATGGGTACTGGAAAAAAACAGTTAACAAATAAACAAATATACTGTACATGTGGGTAAATCAGATACATGGTCTTAATCTTTATATTGTGTCCAATTAAAAAAAGAAAACTTCATATACATCCTCAAATTTATAACCAATTAACATGGAGGGGGCTTTAAAGGGTTATGCAACTTTAGATTGAGGATTTCAAAAATATTCACTGATTGAAGCTTGATTACAGGATGTTATAAGGAATATGAAATTATTCCAGAAGGAGGTACTTACATTAAGGGGGACTCATCGGGGAATGTTTACTTTTTTATCTTCAAAATTCAAATAGGTGAAATAAAAAATCTTTTGTCACTTTATATTTTAGAATCAATTATTTCATTTGTACTCAGAAGCCCATTGAGACTGAAAAGGGAATTTTTAAAGAAAAATTGTTATAGTCTCATAAGGAGATTTCTATATAAAAAAATAATATAACGATATGAGGAATGTGATCTTACAGTTATAGGACTCAAAGGGAAAAATCTAAATATTAAGTTCATTTTGTTTAAATTTTTGTTTATTTTATGGGGCTCTTTAGGGGTTAATAATAAAATATTTGATACAATCATATTGATAATGAATGTGATCTTAATTATGGGGGATCAATGGGGACATTTTAACTATTCATTCTATTTTATTTTATTTGATATTATAGGACAAATTATTTCATTTTAACCAGAGGCACACTTAGACTTAGAGGACTTCTAAAGGGGGTTTCAAAGAAAAATCGTTAGGGTATATAAGGGTATTTCTATAAAAAGATATTTGAATGATATTATAATATAAGGAACATGATCTTACAGTTACAGGGCTTGAATGGAAAACATTAACTATTAATTTCATTTTGTTTTATTTTATGTTTTAGGACTAATCATTTCATTTCATTTTAACAAGAGGCCCACTTACATTTTCAGGAACTCAAATAGGGATTTATAAAATAAAATTGATAAAGTCCTATAAGGAATTTGATCTTAAAGTTAGAGGGGCTCTTTAAATGAGAAATTACATGGGGCTTTCAAGGGAGGTGGGGGGGGGGGGGAGGTAATAAAAAAATAATTGATTATAATCCTATTAAAAATGAATATGATCTTAGTTATAGGGACTCATAGGGGGACAATTTGACTATTCAATCTTGTTTTATTTGATGTTATAGGATCAATTATTTCACCTTAACAAGAGGCCCACTTACATTATGAGGAAATTGAAATGAAAATTTAAAAGAAAATTATTAGGGGCCTGAATAAAATAAGTTCATTTTAATATCAATTTATAATAAAATTTGAAGTTAAATTTTAAACAAACTTAGGATTTTGTCTCATTAAAAAGAGAAGTACAATACAAATGTTAATGAAGTACAGTATGCAGATATGACATTTGATCAATCTGTAGGTAATGCAAAAATGTAATTCTCAAAAATGTCCCAGTAGTTTATGTAAGTAGTAGATGTATTTCTAGATGTATCTGCTGTGAACTCATTAATGTCTGTTTCAGAATCAGAATCATATGAAATGTCTTCTCCATGTTCACTGTCTTCTAAATCAAAATCTGGATCATCAACAGCCTGGTTCGGGTTAGTTGGCAAGTTAACACAGTTGACACACTTGCAACCTGGTGAGCAGTACTTGTTTGAAGATTTTTTACAACTACATCTTAATGTTGTACAACCACTTTTACAGGAACAGCCCTTGGTATACCACTGTATGGTATCATTCACTTTTTTCAAAGTTATATATAGTGACATAAAGTTGGTGTTTCCTTGTTTCCAGTACTGCATTACCGAGCAACATCTTAGCCAATGCAATTTCAAAGCCTCTGCATTGGGAACCATTTCGACCTCTGACATGACACGCTCCAACATCCTCTCACGAAAATCCTTTAAAATTGCAACATGCTTATTTAAGGCACTTTCACAAATGGTTTTGTCATACATTTCCTTTACTGCACTGGCTAGTTGAAATGCTGTCCTGTGCTTTAAGAAATATACACATAGAATAAGGCGAAAAAAGCACACAATCCTTGGATGTTACCGTCATCACAAATGGAAAGATCACTTGAAATGAAGTCGGCATTTTGACGAAATACATAAAAAAATGTTTTCTTTCCATATCCATGAAAAAAGGACACAAAATCACATCCACTGGCTATGTACACCATCTGCAAACAATCCGCAGATTTTGATAGGCCTTTCAAACACATATCATTGGACATTTGCAATGAAAACATTCTCATATCTACAAATTGATGGTCAAAGCAAGAATCTTTAAGCTGTAGATATATGGTCTTGTCACCAATAGAATCAATGAATGGTAGTCCAACAATAAATTTGTCAGTATCGGGACTGTAAATGATGATACGTTGTGATTTTGACTGTATTGCATGCAACCACACTCTTGTATCACCTTCTTCATGGTTACTATTCAGATGATAACATTCAACAATACTTCCATCACCAGCACCAAGTGAACCCAAAGCCTTGTCTACATTTACATCATCAAAACCTCCAGCTGTAACAACAACACATTCATGGTTTTGCAATCTCTGTAACGAAAGTGTTATAAACTGATAACTCCGGTAGTTCACCAACTTTCTTTTCTGGTCTCGAACATTAAGGAAATTTCGACAGTTGTTAGGCAGAAGCATATCAGATGAAACAGTATTGTATGTTTTTTTCTGATACAATATCATGTATTCGTCTTGATCTTTCAATATCCTTAGGACTTGAACCATTTTTATTAAGATGATCGAATACAACATGAATCTCCTGAGCTTTAAACTGAATTTGCGATTTCACAATTCATCATTTAAACAAAAATTCTGCATAATCAATGAATGTCCTATGTGATGAAAGCGGGATTGTGTTGATCAGAAACATTCCTTCAAGAATTACAGTACTCTGAACTGAATCATCAATGATTGGAAGTGAAGTCAGAAAAGCAGCTTCATAGGTAGATTTTATCACTTTCAACGCATTCGATTTTGTACCTTTTAGTGGTTGGCCTGAGGCATCACTTATTGCTCTTGGAAGTGAAATAAACTGATCCAAGTCTGTCACAGGTTTCTGAGTATGCTTTGAAAATGCAATCTGTTTGCACAGGCAAGAAATCACAGTTTGGTTGTCTTTGATTTTCTGTTTCTGTTTATGCATACTAATTTTCATTGGCGCAAAGGTTTTTAAATTCATTCTCTTTCTCCCATTCATCTGTTTATCAGATAATTCAGTGGATTTAATAAGAAAGCATGTTGTATACTTTTGCATGTCTGTGATCCCATGCTCTTTATAATTTAGCATGCAGTCAGACTGATCTGTTGTTGCCACTGTTTTTTGAAAATATGCACAAGTATACACTCTGAATTCTCCTTGAATAATGAAGTAGTGTTAAGTTCACTCAAATAGTGCCTAACAGTAAGTTCTTCAGTTTCAATGAATGGTTTGTTGGTCTCCCTGTATTGTGAATCAGTTTTTTCTATACACAACTGGTTCTTAATGTTGTGCAATGTTTCAGCTCTATATGACAGGTAATGTGTTAATGAAGCCAGAGAGATTGGGCTAAATGAATTTATTGCCTGCTTGGTTTTCAGATTAATTTCCATTTCATGAGCCTCATCATAAGCAACACAGTAATATTTTTTCCAGTGATGGAAACGGAAAACATTGCCTCAAAATGGTCTAGAACTGATTGAGGAAGTGGTAAGGAATCATACGGAAGTAGTTGTGTCTGTCAAATGCATAAAATAAGCATGCCAGTTTTTTGAGCAACACATTCCGTAAATTCCAGTTTCTGCTTCTAATTCCAATATATAATCCCAAATAAGCCATAAAATCAGTGTGGACAAATGTGTCCCAGAACTGAAATGTAGCACTGGCTGTACAGTTTTAGAACCTCCACTGATTAAAATTAGTGCACACACCACCAAGCAAGGTTTCAAGTGTAGATTTCTTTTGTTATAAACTTTTCCATACCTCAAAATCTAGAATATCTCCTACACACTTTTCACTGGTGTCGGGTGTATGATCACAAGAGCTCACCACAATATGCAACACACTGTCTAATTCTTTACGTCAATCAATTACTGCCTCTTGATTTTTATATGCATCTATTTGGCATCTGAGCATGGCTTCCCATACATGACAAAACAATCTGTGGGTAACACTAAACTTTGTACACTCAGTCAACACTTTAAGTGTAGCACCATGATGGTACATTCCTGCTAATTCTTTCAGTCCGGCATCACAGAAAATCTTGATATATATTGGCAAGATGTTTTTCACAATATGCCAGTCTCCCGGATATGGCAAAACCCAGTCTAACTCACACCCATATTCTGCTTTCAGTTTAATGCGATGATCATATGACTTGAACAACTAGGTATTGTAGATTTTTTCCAATCTGAAACCGGTCATGCAAAATGTTGGGTGTTTTGACAACTGTCTCCTTGGAGTCGGCGGGATCATCAAGTACTGCAATTGAATGAAACGTTGAAGCTTCAGTTGTCTTTTGTGAATATGATAAATATGTTTTAGACCTGGTATGATAATATGCTGTTCTTTTACATGATCCTTAACAAAGCCATAGGATATCAACATACTCTCAAACGTATTCCATTGATGATTTTCTACTTCAGATTCATGAAAATCCACCAGTTTTAAAGCTTGAAATTTATTATATTTGATCTCAGATGGTTCACCAATTAAGTTGTTGGGTTCTTTCAAGGATTTGATTATGTCTGATGGTAAGGTTCTAAAGCTAGACATTTCAATTGGTTTTCTGTTGTCTGGTTTTTCAATATGTTCATGTGATGCAATATCTAGAGTTTCATTCTTTTCCCTTGGCTTAGGTATCACAGCCTGACTAGTTGTACCATGAAAACCTGACTTGTCTTTTCCAGATTCCACTAATGCATAGCTTTGTTTTTTGTTGAGGTTATCGAAAGAAGCTAAGGCGAAACTTTAAGAACTGATGGCATTATCTCTATTCAGTTGCATCACCCTGTTTGTAATGAATCTCTTTAGTGTGTCCTTTGAAATTCCGGCACCAAGTCTGAAATTGATAGTCAAAAGATCAGATGAAGAATTGCTGTACTTATCTAATATATCAGATGTTAGTAAATGAAGCGGCTGAACACAATGTGAGCTGTTGGCATGAAAGATACAACTGGCAATGTAAAGTCTATGACAAAGCCTACAATTTTGCTGCCTATCCTCCGTCATATAATGCTTATTCCATGAAAAGTAACTTTGTCTCCAAATTTTCTCTTCTTCATCATTAGATGTTAACACATAGATTAAGTTCCATAATGGTCCATGAAACACTTATCAATTCAAAATTTCAAAAAGTTTTCAAATTTTATTTGTTTGGATTTTTGATCAAAGTTTTAAAATATCAAAATTCCAAATTTTTTATTTTTTTTCGAATTTTGAAAATTTCATCAAATCATTAAAATTTTAAAATTATAAACTTCGTTTTAAATTTTAATAGTTTAGATATTTAAACAAACTTTAAAAATTCTAAACTGAACGTACAGTTTTGATCATTTCGCTTTTTAAAAGTTTGAATTTTTTTTATTGTTGATTAAAATATAGGAAAGGGGGAAAGGACTAAAAAGTGGATTCCTATTACAAGTGCGAAACGGATTAAGAATGGAAGGAAACGAAATGAAACTTACCAAAACAAATCAAAACGAAAACAGTATTTTCTGAAAAACTAAATTTAATAAAAATTATAAAACAAGAGGCTAACTTGTAACCTATCGAATATTACCGGGTTTGTAATAACATGAGCAATACGACGGGTGTCACATGTGGATCAGGATCTGCTTACCCTTCCGGATCACCTGAGATCACCCCCAGTTTTTGGTGGGGTTCGTGTTGCTCAGTCTTTAGATTTCTATGTTGTGTGTTGTGTACTTTTGTTTGTCTATTGGTTTTTTGCTTTTTTAGCCATTGCGTTGTCTGTTAATTTTCGACATATGAGTTTGAATGTCCGTCTGTTATCTTTCGCCCCTCTTTTGTTTGATCTACAGGGTGAACAGGAGAAATATGTTTCTTTTAGGTCTAAAAAATAATTAGTAAGACCAGATTTCGACACACTTTGATTCTCTAACTAAATGAACAATATACAGAAATTACTTGTCGACTTTGTGATTACTACTATTTCTAAATAGCGAATAAAATGAAATGGGATATTCGATTTTTGAAATAAGGGATAGTTCCGTATTTGTTATTTGCACTTTTGTAAGTTATCGTGCGACAATCAACTTTGAGCAAAATACAAGTACGCAGCTACGTCCAGTCAGAATGGGGTGTGTAGAGAGAGTGCCACGCTCTCTGCACGTTACGAACCGTAACAACAATTCTTTAAGTGGTTCGTTGATTGCAAATATCTGTCGCTAATCAATATACACTCATTTCGAGTGGCTATCTAAATTTGACGACCTCCATCCTGGACGGACTCTATTACAGGACCTACCTATTGTATTTATTGTTAATTTGTTATCCTCATCGTAATGAACATGCATGAAATATTTGCCACTGGCAAACAACAATAAATCATTTAAAATAGGCCGTTTATATATAAATTATAAAGAAACTCAGGTTTCAACTCCATCGGGCAAAGTTTCCCTTATTATGGATTTTGTTATTTTTAATGTCCTTTTTGGCCATACACCTCTTCAATTGTTTCGGTTCTTTTATTTACTTGGCTTCCAAATATTCAGCTTTGAGCGTTCCGGATGTAGGTAAATACATAAAAGCGCTTCGGACGTATGCAGTCAAGTTTTGTTAAATTTTTTATTGGATATTCCATTCACTTCAAATGTTATTGTCAATGGGAAATAGTACTAGGGCGGATTAAGGTTTTTTTTACTGTAATCTAATTTATTGCAGGGAGTTCTCTTCAGTAGAAAATTAGTTTTTATGTTATTTTTTTTTTTTTTTCTGATTTTTCAATGCTATTCCTAAGTTTTCTTATCCCTATTTTTAAAACTCATGAGTTCGCCTCTGTAATATGTATCAATCATTTTATTATTGACTGTGCATATAAAGTTAGCATGAGATTGAATTGAGAAGACCTATACTCGGTGCTCAGTACCGTTTTAAAAAGTACCCGGAGATTTCTTATATATCGTAATACTACAAGGTTATTGTAAAATATTTTCAGTACAGAAAGTTAACATTAAATCGAAAACGGTTAAATTTTATCAATATTGAAATATATTTTGTGACTTCATGGGAATATATAATATTGTTCTTCACTATAGATAACAGTTGAAATCTAGAAAAAAAAATAGTTTATGCAAAGAATGCCTTTTTTCGTATTCACATTTTTTCTTTAAAAAATCCCAGCCCGTTTGTTAAAAAACTAGGACGTTTAAAAATTTGCTCTGGAAAAACATGATAATGTAAAACGCTGAATTTTAAGTTAAATTCAAGGACATAGTTTCTGCCTCCAATATTTAAAGCATTCAGAATAAGATGAACAGTCATACATAAATCATTATACTAAAGAAATAGCAGTTAATCGATCTGATTGCATTTAATATCACTCGAAAATACAATATCTCAACCGGACACTTTACCTATAGTTTTACATTTGACATACTAAAATAATACAACCAAGGACCAAAATTATGCTAAATCAATAACGGAAAAGAATATATGACAAAAATCAACCAAAATGATTTACCATTAAAATTGGTCACTTCAACTTTCTTAAATGTGTATCGGTGATGTGAACTTATAAAACATTATATCATTTAAATTGCGGTTTTGTTGAACAATGTGTTTTTCTTTTTCAAAATATATTAAATTGGACTGGGCAACAGACTAAGTATCTGCGGGCCTCTCTAATAGAGAGAAAACATCACATAAACAAACTGATGACAACACAAACAAATATTTCATTATTTATAACATTGCACGGTGTTGCTCATGTAAATAAAACTGAGGTCACGCATTCATCAAAATGCCCACAGCTCATATGGATAGAATTGAGCTTTACGAACAGCGTCAACTATTGCATGAATATTCAGACTGAAATATTTATGTGATATGAATTCATTTAACTTTCAGAAGACTATCACGCTGAGTTTGATATAAATGGTGTACCTCTTAGCATTATCCTGGCTCCAAGCTTCTAATAATTGGCCTAAATCTAAAGACAGCATGTATAGCGGACGTGGCTGCGTACTTGTATTTTGCTCAAAGTTGATTGTCGCACGATAACTTACAAAAGTGCAAATAACAAATACGAAACTATCCCTTATTTCAAAAATCGAATATTCCGTTTCCCTTTATTCGCTATTCAAAAATAGCAGTAATTACAAATTCGACAAGTAATTTCTGTATAAAGGGCGAAAGATAACAGAGGGACATTCAAACTCATATGTCGAAAATAAACAGACAACGCCATGGCTAAAAAAGAAAAAGACCAATAAACAAACATGTAAACAACACACAACAAAGCAAACTAAAGACTGAGCAACACGAACCCCACCAGAAACTGGGGGTGATCTCAGGTGATCCGAAAGGGTAAGCAGATCCTGATCCACATGTGACATCCGTCGTGTTGCTCATGTTATTACAAACCCGGTAATAAGCAATTCGATAGGTTACAAGTTAGCCTCTTGTTTTATAATTGTTATTATATTTAGTTTTTCAGAAAATACTGTTTTCGTTTTGATTTGTTTTGGTAAATTTCATTTCGTTGTCTTCCATTCTTATTCCGTTTCGCACTTGTAACAGGTATCCACTTTTTAGTCCTTTCCCCCTTTCCTATATTTTAATCAAAAATCAAAAACTTCAAACTTTTAAAAAGCGAAATGATCAAAACTGTACGTTCAGTTTAGAATTTTTAAAGTTTGTTTAAAACGAAGTTTATAATTTTAGAATTTTAATGATTTGGTGAAATTTTCAAAATTCGAAAAAAATAAACAAATTGGAATTTTGATATTTTAAAACTTTGATCAAAAATCCAATAAACTAAAATTTGAAAACTTTTTGAAATTTTGAATTGATAAGTGTTACACGGACCCATAATGTGGGATCTATTTTTCTTTATTTCCTCATATAAACCAAAGCAGTGAATGTCTGGTAGTTGTGTCTTGATTGAATCTTGAACGTAAAGCTTAACATGAGTTTTCATAAGTCTGACAGTCTTATCCAGGCACTCCATTGTATTTAAGGAAGAGCTTGCTGCTATGTTACTGTTTACTTTTTTTCCCAGAGCACTCATCTTATGGTTATGCTCATCAATCTCTTTATGGTGGTCAGAAATAGTGGAATGTAAACACTAAAGCAAGTTAGTTCCAAGCCTGTAAATCATTCTTCCTTGTTTGTTTGCTTTGTGCAACATGTAAAACAAGATTTCAATATTGTAAAAAGCCAAGTCGCTGTAAGCTGTATTATTCTAAGACGATCATCATTAACAACTAAATTGAAGTCCTTAACTGCTTTGTCCACCTCTGATGCATAAACATTGAATACTCTTAGTAACAGTGGTTTATATGATAAGAAACTGCTGACCACATATTTCAAGATGTTTTGATAGCAGTATGTATCTATGTTTCTTATATCACACTCAATAATATCAATACTTGAGAGACAGTCTGTCAAATATTTATCTGTTTTGGCTCTATTTTGATTTATCCCGGTCATCAGACTTTGTGTAATTGTTAAAGGCTTTGTAGCATGAAAGACATACAACTGGTTTTCCATCTTCAATATGTGTTTTGTTTTGTAACTCCTCTTTCATATATACCTTAAATAACTCTAGTCGGTCCTCTACATTGACCCTTTTCAATTTTGTTGTGCTTCTTTCACATATACAGCAGTTGGATCTTGCAGCATAATTTTTAAAATGCATATAGTAAATGTGACAAAGATCAATTATTACTTGTTACTTGTTCAAGTCCAGGTTGGAGATATTTCTTGTCGAATGCTACATGATAGCAAGTTTCAAAAGATCCAACTTCAACAGTGGTTGTCTTAAGTTTTCATCTGTGTTACACAAGTCCTCTTTAGCAAGACAGCACAATGCCTTCTTCTGACTTGGCGGACATTCATGTGGAACACACTGTTGTTTCACTGGAGTAGCTTCATCCTGAATATCTTGATTTTGCTGTTCATATTTCCTGATGAATTTTTGTTCACATTTTCTGCAAATGCAACCTTCATCCTCAATAAGGTATATTTTTTTACAAAAGTGTAAAACTCAGGAGCACTTTCCTTTTTCTGTACCAGATGGATATATCGGTCTGTTCTTTCATGTAATCTACAGTGAACACATGGTCCAGATTGTCTGCCTTCATGTTCAATATCACAGTTCTTCTTGCGTGGCATATTTACATTTGAAAACAAGTCGCCAAAAAAGAATTAAAAATTGAAAAAAATATAAACAAAATAAAAATTAAATTATATGATTAAAAATGAAATTTTAAAATGATATAAAATTATTTAAAACGAAAAATATTTTATGACTATCAGTAAATTATAATTATCATAGATTCAAGTGTAAACAAAAAAAGCAGTGAAATCTGGTCAGATTATAACTTATATAAGTTGTGGGATGATGTACCCTAAGCAGTACAATAACAGTAAAACAAAAAATTGATGGGCAAGAAGCTCCTGAAATGAGTAAATATTAAAATGCAATGTAATATACTGGGGCAAGGCTACCAGACTTTCATAATACACTTTAATTACTATATTATATCTGAGAGTGGGACTATTAATAGTACTATATTATGTCAGAGACATATAAAAACTACTGGTATATTATATGAATATTATGTGTAAATTAAGACTAATGTTAGCTATAAATTTGAATATTATTTACCAAGCACTAAGAAATGTAATGTTTGTGGGGTTAGTGAAATGGGAGTGAGTAGAAAACTACTGAAAGAGTAAACAAATGTGCTCACAATATCTATGAAAAGTGCCCAATATATAGCTTTAATATTATATTTCGTTTCCTTATACTTTACAATGAGTTACAATTGCGTTTTGAAGATAAAAATACAAAACGTGTAGCTAAACTTTGTATGTAAACAAGCCTTTTCAACTGTGACCTCTAATCTGGACTACGTCATTGGTGCAGTAAAAAGGGAAATTAAGCGCAAAAAACTGACTTGTGTCAGTGAAATTTTAAGAAAACTTCAAGATCTCTACATTGGTTAATGCTTTGTACAGTAATAACTTTGTTATAATTCCAACTGTTGTCGTACTGCTGAAATAATGAGGGAGAATTTTTTGTGTGACATTACAGTATTTTGGATGTGGGCGGAAAGGCCGATTGCGCATTTACATCGCCTGGTAACGTCATGTGACCATACTGTAGCTATTCTCCGTGTCTCAGTGTACCCAAATAACCCAGTCATATTTATTTTCACTAGGATAACCGGCGGTGTGTCAATTCGTTCTGAGCAGAAAATTGGTCAACGACAGTCGAAGCGGAAAAATGGCTGTTGCCAAAAGTGAAAAAAATAATCGCTCGAATTTATTATCTGGCTAATGTCACATCAACTTCTTTTGAAATTTATTTTGCTTAAATACCTTTGATGGAAAGGAGAAGGTCCGGTAAGGGCTTATTTTGGCCTAAAATTTGAAGTACATCTGATTAAAGATTTTTGACATTTTTTAACGCTTAAGTGTCTTCTTCAGTCGATTCAATTAGTATTTGTAAAAGATTTTAACTGATTTGGTCATTAAAGACGCCTAAATTCAAGCTTAAATCTGAAAAATCTATCAAATATGCCACAAAATGTCACTTTTCAGATGGTTTTTGTCAAAAATGAAAGTGACCGCATTCGTGTTCAGTCTCAACCTTTATATATGTTATGTATCATCATCAAATACAACATATATTTAAATATTAAGACTGAACACAAGTGCGGCCACTTCCATTTTAAACAAAAACCGTCTAAAATAAGCACAAATGCTGGAATTGTGAAGATTTCAGTAATTTTGCAAGACTTAATGATGCTAGTACCTGATGCATGTGCATTGTATTGTCAAAATAACCCATATTTATGTAACAAAAAGTTTTTAACTTTCCAAAATAGCTTAAAGTTTTCATTTTTAACAATTTTATGAAATGCTATATTTTGGGTCCAAAAAGGGGTCTTACCGGGCCTACTCCTTTATCCGACAGGACTATTATTCCGTTAAGATAAAATAGAAAAATACGATTTTTAAAGGTGTCGTTTTCGTAAGCTGGTTCTCGGCTGACTATTACACTTTGTTCAAAGACAGCCGGTGAAATCCGATATATTGTAGAATCTGATTAGTCATGAGACTTTTTCCATCATCCAATCAAATCAGGGGTATTGTACCGCAATTCCCATTGTAAACATGAAATTTTATTTATGCTACAATCCAAGAAATGTTATCGCAAATCAACTAATAAAGATTGAAAAAATATTCTCTTTTTCAAACCAAATCAATTTTATTTAACAATGTTTTCATTGGCTAAAATTTACTGTCAAATCCACAGTGGACATATCGTAATAGCCTCGAAAGTTTTCATTTTATATGACGTCACGTTTACATGACATTTATGTGCCCAAATCATTCATGGAATTTAGCGGAATTTTATTTGATTTCAAATTGATGCCTTTTTTCAATATCTATTTTCTTTTTATAATGAATTAGTTTATTTAAATTTAGAATAGGAATTAATTTTACGAATTAATTTTATGCTTTATGCAACAACAAAAAAAGTGTTCTGTTTGTTTACATTTTCGGATATTGTACGTTGCTTTGTAACAAAGTACCGTCAAATCTCGTTAAAATCTCAAGGGCAAAATTTTCCCTACAAGATTGGGCCGTACCGGTTGTTTGAGTGTAGCGCAATACAAGCGGTTTCCTACATATCTTTTTACCCTTTTATCTATGACTATCATGTTTTTAATGTTATTTAATATTTAATTTTTTATTATTTTCAACTAAGAAATTTGAATATCGAACCGACTGCTAGCAGCCGGTTGGATATTGAATATCGAATAACGAATAATGAACCGGCCGCTAACTTCACATACATGTTATTTTTGAATATCAGTCTGAGTACTGTTTAACTCTCATTTAAGCTGAATCCGATTTAGACTCGTCCATTTTAGGGGAACTAGGCTTCTGCAAGTGCTTTTTTGTGTATTTTTCTTACGTTTTTGACGGTTTTTAAGTCAGTAAAAGTCCAATGACAGATTAATATTGACATTAAAAGACCTCCTTTCAAAAAGGACTGTTTAAATCCCCTCGCCCTTCGGGCACGGGAATCTTAACAAACCTTTTTGTTCGGAGGTCTTTATATAAATATTAACTTATCATTGAACTTTTACTATTACTTAAAAGAGTAGTTATACTGGCGAATCAGATCAATGGCCAAATGATTCGATCGCCACTGGTAAGACACATGCGTCTAATACAAAGTTATAAACCTAGTATCTTTGACGAGTTTTTATAAAAGGATCACTCAGAAACTGGTTTGACTGGTTAGTCACAATATTTACAAAAACTGATCAAGATTTCGTGGTGGACCTAGCAAACAAGCAAACTTGCGAGGTACACACTAAAACAGATCAGCTGTAGGAAACTTACCATATTAGACCGTTTCAGAACCACGTTTAAGTTGCTATTGTTGAAACACTTGATCAATGTAAATATTTTATTATTCAGCATACTTACTAGTGGAAGCTTTCTTTTGTGTTTGATATAACCTGAAACCAACTTTTTAAAAATAATATGCTTAAAAAAAGAGAAAAGAAAGATATGTTTACTGGATCGTGGGCTTTTTCCTGATGCACGCTCAGTTTATTTGAACAGTTGAAAGAATGTTTAAAAATACATTGTAACTAGGACTTTAAGGTCAAGGAACAGTAAATTGGCTATGTCACAGATTTTGGTAAAATTTTACATACAACCCGTTTTCGTACAATGGGTGCCACATTTGGAGCAGGATCTGCTTACACTTCCGGAGCACCTGAGATCACCCTCAGTTTTTAGTGGGGTTCGTGTTGCTCAGTCTTTAATTTTCTATGTTGTTTGTCTGTTTGTCTTTTTCGTTTTTGTCCATGGCGTTGTCAGTTTATTTTCGACTTATGAGTTTGAATGTCCCTCTGGTATCCTTCGCCTCTCTTTTGGCTCGTTGAACTATAACTGAAAATCGAAAGAAATAATGCATTTATCTCTTTTTTTTTTCTGAAATATATCTAATTGCTTTCTTTCAAAATAAGTGAAGATTTGTATAGAAAGCACATAAAATCGGCAAAAACGTTCTGAAATTTGTCTTAAAGTCATCAAATCTCCAATTTTAAATACATAGATTTTTTCTTAAAAAATTATATGTGGTTGATAAATAAATTTCCAGTTTTAGTTGTCAAATTTTTCCAAGAATTCAAGTCAGATGTATAATTATTCTCCCTTAAAGAATTTTGGAGGAATGAGTTTCGATTGACTTTTTGTTCCCTTAAATAATCTCTATCCTAAATTAAAGTTTTTATAAACAGACATTTCATTTCTTGCTTAAATATATTTTTCACATGCGGGATATTTTTTGTAAAAATTTATTTTTTTTCGAAATTCTTGTAATAAACATTGAAAAGCTGTTCCCAAATTTCCGATTAAAAGATTAAAAAGTCTTTAAAGGGTTTCCAGAAAATCAGTGTATGAATAAAAAACAAATAATGACTTTTGGAGTTTATGCAATTCCCTCCGTTTTCCTTCTTTTACCCTGACATGCTTGATTAGTATCTTCGTAATGAATTATGAGATTTGAACATCTGAACTACTGTTGCATCTAATCCAGCAATGTGCTGTTCTTGGTCACGCCTTCATGTACGTTGATGCTTTCCAAAATTTATCGACAGTAAACTGATTTCGTTATATCTAATTTATTTTCACTTTGGAATAGTATTTCACAAAATGGGATAACACATTTAAAACTTAGTAAAGGGTTCCCAGGAGTCATGCGTCTCGGATGCGATTGCTGCTGTCAGTGTGAATGTGTTATGTTGACTGCCAAATAAAAAAGTAACTTAACCTATCAGGAAAAAGAATATAAAACAAACCTGTGCGCAGATCCTTTATCTATCACTTGATAACTTAGAAGCTTCGGTCAAAGTTTTGTAAATTCCATGAAGGTTTAATACCGTTATTAAAGTTAAGATCATATGTATCACCAGCCCGGTAGCCGGAAATGTACTGTTATAGCATTTGAGAAATCGTTCTTAATCATGGAATCTTTCTCCTTCATGCAGAGCTCTGATTCCTTGTCCGGATTTTGCAATACTTCAGATCGCTTTTGGTTTTATCAGCTCTTGCATGTTTGTATTAAGTTTTGAGGTTTAAGTGTTTTTTGACATCGAGCACCATTACTTATTGTCGAATGATATTATTTATTAACAGTCTGTACCTAAATGTTGACCCCCAAAAAACACAATATTAAAAAAATCCAATTAATCTAGATTGCATCGCGTGATTAAAAAAAAATGCAAAAAAAGCGGAAGATACCAATGGGTCATTCTAAACTCATAAAAAAAAACAGAGAACGCAACGTCATTGCAAAAAAAAAAAGAAGTCCTGAAAACACTATATAGACAGCTAAAAACTGAACAAAATTGTACAAGAAATGCCTAAATTAGGGTTTGAAAAAGGTTATTGGTGTTAAAAAACTTTGAGAACAGACTTTATCGAAAGGCTTACTGCAAAATCAATAAAACAATCCATTTGTAAGAAAGAAACAGTAAAACTATTAAAAAAATCTTAATTTTTCTTGAGATGCAATTTCCTGTTCATAAGGTTCTGTCTTAGTTTTCTAAAATTACATAAACATTTACACATTTATTGATGTCCAAAAGACATTAACCCCAGATTGTATGTAATTATTAGCTGCAAAAAAAAAAAAAAAAAAAAAACAAGATAATCAGTCAGTAAAATAAGGAAATAGAAAAACACTGCTTCATAGGTTATCCCTTAAAATGCAAATAGCTTCGTTCCAAATTTCATAATATGTATCGAGAAGTGTCAAATTACTAATTGTAATATCATGTTTGAATTGGCATCTTATAATGGAAAACGGCTACGTCAGTTTATAGATGCAAGTGAGCTATATGCTGTAAATTGCCTCATGGTTAGCCAAGGATTTTGTACACGTATTCTTAGCAACCAAAGGTTCGCGATGGACTACGTTCTTCTCTTAGAAGCCCTTAGTCGCAACGTTACACGTGTCATTATAGATGAAGATAATTTTTTTCAATCTACATAGTGACCATGTTATAATACGGACTGAAATGAACATAAATATGTGCAGTATAAAAATAAACCCCACAAATCTGCTTTCATTTGGAAAATGAACGATTATACTGATTGGCACACTTTCGAACAAGCCCAAAACAAAAACAAAATCAAGGCATCAGAGCCTATTTTGAAAATGTCTTCTGATATCAATACTATTTTGTGTCAAAGGAAAAAGTCCGATCAGAAAAGCAAGCAAATTAAAGCGCTACAGTAAGTTTTGGGACAAAGAGCTTGACATTTAAACTAAAAGCAGAGGAGAAAGTAACTGTCTAAAAATAATTCACGACAAAACTCGTGACTGTAATAGCGAGACGGACAGGATTTCGAGTAATACTTATAAGCGCAGGAAAGTTAAAGTCCAAGAAGCTATTAAGAGTAAGGAAAACGCTCTGAAATTAAAACATTTTCATGATGAAAATGTTAATTCCTCCAAATAAAGTTAAAGACTTCTATGACCTTTTAAAAGGTAAAAAAAAAGAGTACTGTCGCCCATCTAATTATGAACCTTATGAGTGTTGTTTTAAGTAGCCACTTTAATTCCTTGGGTAGAGATTCCTCTTTAAAACGTTATATGCAAAATGAGGTTAAGGAATTTCTTTCGAGTATAGAAAACAATCAAGTTATGAATTTGAAAATTTACAAAATACTTTGCAATGAAAATAACAGATAATGTTTTTAAATATTGTTTTGCTTCCATATTGTATAACTGAAAATGTATCTTGATTTGATAGATTATCATGTATGAAATATAGTATCAACACAACATAAAATTGATGGACAACACATATTCAAAGAATTTCCACACAGATGTTGAACTATGACTTTTCATATTTTTATTTCTTCAAAATATCGAAAATGGCCAAAAGTAGTACAGAGAAATATAATGGCTAGTGTTATAAAATTTTATTTAAGTATGAGTTTTCATTTACATAACAATCGTTATATTACTTTATTACAAAATATTGGTGTTGTCATATTAAGTTATTAAATTAAATAAGGTAAACATCAAGTTGAAAGGCAATGGAAATCAACGGTTTGAAAGGCAATGAAAATCAACGGTTTCCCTTAATTTCCCTTTACAGCTTTGTATCAGTATAGCTTGAACTCAAAATGTTGTAATTATTATAAACTCGTAAAATTAATACTTTAATAATAATTTTATCTATTGCCATCCAGTTCGTATAACAAATAATGTGCGTTATGGAAGAAGGAAATGATTTATAAATTCATGATACAAAATCCATTTACGCATTTGACAACACCCAAAGTAAAGGAATACCGCTTTTTTGATCTTCATCTTAAAGTCATTGCGTCAGAATAACAGAAATCAAAAGTTATTGTTCTACGAGTGGCATTTGGGTTAAGTATATTAAAATTAAACTTAGTTGATGTAAAAAGTAAAATAACAAAAATACCGAGGAAAATTCAAAACAGAGTGTCCCTTAACAAATGGCAAAATCAAAAACTCACACACATCAATCGAATGGAAAAAACTATCATATTCTTGACTTGGTACAGGCATTTCCTCCTGTAGAAAATGGTGGATTAAAGCTGGTTTTCTAGCTAGCTAAACCTCTCACTTGTATGACAGTTGCGTAAAATTCCATTACAATGACAACAATGTGTGAGCAAAACAAACAGACCTAATTGGTAAAAGTGTCAAAATTTGGGGTACAGCAGTCAACATTGTGTAATAATTTTAATCACTATAAAAACAAACAACTATGTCAAAAAAGAAAAACAAAATGGCATGTAGACATTCTATAGACAAAGCACATAAGCAAGAATTAAAAGACAAGAATACAAAAAACATGGCAATAGCACAATAACACAATGGTGGGATATATAAATAACGATCCATGCCAAAAGGATATTACCAAAAATGAACTTAATAGTAAAGGTTAAAAATATACAAAGACAAATAAAAAGGACACTTTAACACGTAATTAAGATGATAAACAACGTCAGTACCTAGAATCTATACTTCAAGACCATCATGTATTATTTGTGAAGTTAATACTGAATATTTATCAACAAGGTCTTGGTATCTTCCGATGAACTTTTTTAGAAAAAGGACGAGACGTTCTTTGACATAACTTTGGTTCATCAACTTTCTGCTCAGACACTGGTGACGTTTAATAAAGTCTGAGTAGCAGCTGCAAACTCTCGAATACCAAATGAGTTATGAAATATATATCCCTTATGCAGGTGAAGTCGGTATATTGCTGCTAAGGTGGCGGAAATTTATAATTTCAAAATTAAAATCGTCTCGTTTGTCATAGATTTTGATACTGAGATGACCGCTTATGTCAAATTCGAGGTATACGTCTAAAATTGAGGCGGAGGAAGCCGTGTCTGTTGTTTCTTTAATTTTTAGTTCTTGAGAATATATTAATGGAACTCAATCAGAAAGGTGTGGATTGTTAATAGAAAGAACATCATCAATATATCTGAATGTGAAATCAAATGACCTGGCTTCTTTGAGTTCTTGTTTTTGAGAAGTGTCTGAAGGAACTCCAACTCATATGAAAATAAGAAGAGGTGGGCAAGGAGAGCCGCACAGTCTGTTCCCATAGGCATGCCGACAATTTGTTGAAAAATTCTACTTCCAAAAGCAACACATATGTCAACAAGAAACTCAAGCATACTGATCACTTGTGCCTCAGTGTAGCATGTTTTACCTTTTTGTTCACTTTTAACAAAATATGTCGTATGGTATTCCAAAGGATTAAATTCATAGTGTATGCTACCATTTTTATATTGGAATGCATTGTGGATTATTTCTTTTAGACGAAACATGCAGATGAGCCGGCACTGTACCGTTGTTTGTACGGAATTTTGTGAAGCTTAGGTATCCAATACAAACAAAGTCCTCAGATTTGCTGTTCAATGTAATGTTCATTGAAGCCACGAAGGATTTATGATTCGCCAAAATCTCATCCTTGTCAAATGATATGTTCTTGTATGTGGGATTACCCGAGTGCTCATTTATTCCTAATTCTTTTACAATAAACTCGTAGTAGTACGATTTAAATACAAAAACAATGTTATTTGAAGCTTTGTACCTAGGAACAACATTTTTATCTTAAGGAGATGATAAACATTTCACAGCTTCTTCTACGGATACGGACTTTGTCGATCATTTACACAGTTTTTAAACTTTTGGATTCTACGTTTTAACAGAGACCTGATAGTTTTAACCCATTCTGACAAAGTGTCCAGTTTAACCACTTCTCGTTTAGCACATGCTCTGGCGTAGTCCTCAATGAAATCTAGAACTATTTTGAAGTTATGATTCCAATTGATGTGTTGGGGTTCTCTGAACTTAGGACATTGATATATCACCTTTCTGAGATGTTCACGTTGAATTATGTTTAGATCCCCAGTAATGACATAAGCTCTCGTAACTTGAAAGTGGTGCATTACAGTATTTCAACACAATCTAAATTGTAAAACATGTATGCGGGTTATTATCAACAAATATCAGACATTAACGTTGGTTTTCTCGTTTAAACTGTTTTACTTTTGTCATTTCGGGGCCTTTTAAACCTTACTATGCGGTATGGGTTTTGTACATTGTTGAAAGCCGTACGGTGACCTATACTTGTTAACTTCTACTTCATTTGGTCTCTGGTGGAGAGTTATCTCATTCACAATCATACCACATCTTCTTAATTTTATATATATTGACGGGCAACAAGACCTTATAAAAACTGTCGTAATTTGCTATTGGCAATTTTAGGTGTAAATGTGTAAATAACAAACAAAAAGACAAACAGATAGGCTGAAGATACAATTGCTGGCACAAAAGAAATATATTGAGTAAATGAGTAAAAAGTATAACAAAAATACCGAACTACAAGGAAATTCAGAAAGGATGGGGAAAAAGGGGAGTTTAGTCCATATAACTGGCAAAATTAAACGCTATCAATCAACGGAACAAATGAAAAACAACTGCCATATTCCTGACTTGGTACAAGCATTTTTCGAAGAAAATAGTGGATTAAACCTGGTTTTATAACTAGCTAAACCTCACACTTGTTTGACAGCTGTTTATAGTTAATATAACTATAAGATTGTGCTTTTAAGAATAAAACAATATAATTCCTTTCAATTGTATACATAGAAATTATGTACGGAAAAAGTAAAATAACAAAAATACCGAAATCCAGAGAAATTAAAAGCGGATATTCTCTTATCAAATGGCAAAATCAAAAGCTCAAACACATCAAACGAATGGAAGTATTCTCACTTTCCTATGCAATAAAAGCTATTCTAATGTAGATTTTCCCTTGGTTTCATGTATTTTATCTGTTCAGTGTTAAAGTAAAGATATTACAGCAAACAAATTTAAAACAAAATAAAAGAGGCAGCTTAAATTTGTTCACTGTGACTATGTTTACTGTTTAAGATTTTCTAGTGTAAGTGTTGTCCGTTCTGGGGTCTAAGTTTTTTTATCCGAAGAAAGAAATGTTACAACTGTTTTATGTTATAGTGATTCAGTTACAAAATGGAACTAAGAGCTCGTCATGCAGTGTGTGGTATTGCTCATTGTTGAATGTTGAACGTTGGTTGACCTTGAGATGCTAATCCTGGATTACTTGTTATGTTTCCACTCTTATCAGCAAAACCTTCATATCCTTGCGTTCGTCGTAGCCAAAGGGTAGATTGCTGTAAAGTTTTAACAAAGGAAATCGACGAACTTTAATCAAAGTAGTTGAACGTGTACTAGAAAGATATTTAAAGTTCAATCCATGGCATAAGCTGGTTCACTCAGCAGTTATAAATACAATACTGCTAGCATCTTAACAATTAAAATTAACTTCATACAAATCAACTAGAAAACAAGTTGTTGGTTTTGGACACTTAAAAGAAAAGGAATATATATTTATTGAAAAAAGGTTAAAAAATAACCCTTTATAGGAGTTCCATATCAAATGTTCAGATGATATGGAACAGAAAGTAAGTCATGGTATTAGTTAAATGTTACTTTTTTTATTGAATATATATGTACATAAAGCTGGACAATACATGGATGGAGAAAGTAACATTAATAAAATTGCTGCTCTTTTTTAGCTTTTAAAATAACCAGATAAATTTTGATTGCACATTTGTCTTGAATAATGTTATAGCTAAGATGCTGTAGATAAGACATATTATATATGTGTATAAATGTAAGCAAGTTAAGATGTAAATGGTTAAACGATTTCAAACGTATAACATAACAGTGAGAAAAATCTACAGATTTCATCATCATAAACTTTTACGGGATTTTATTCAAATATAGTTATTAGAAATTCATTGTGAATAAAAGAAAAAGAGAAAAAAAAAAACCCAAATAAACAACAAACGCTAAAGGCGGCCTAATATTTTGACCTTTAGGGTAACTTAAAATGAAAGATGAAACGAAAAAGATTGACAACACAAAACAATAAAAACTAAAAGACAGAAATGGCGGCTTAACTCTTCGACCTAAAGTTTATAATGAATTCATTTAGTTTGAAGTTAGGGAAACTCATAGGATGCTCAGTTCTAAAGTATAGAGATAAATGAGAATTGACAGTGCATCTAAATCATGGTAAAAGATATATATGCGTGACTACGTTTGACATGTAAGTATTTAAGAATTCATGTTTTTGTGGCTATGGGATTTCCTTTGATTCTCATATCAATTGTTTGGGACAAAAGAAACAATGAATGTTAAAATGAAAACAAGTAAAAGAAATAACAAGTTTTGTATAGTAATAATAATATTTTGTCAGAAATGTATTTGAGGTTGTTAACTTCTATGTCATTTGGTCTCTGGTGGAGAGTTGTCTCATTGGCAATTATACCACATCTTTTATATTGAGGTGTATATTTTTTTCAAAGGATAGAAATTTAGGGAGTTCTAGTCGAAACGTTTTCAATACATTGCCTAAGAAAAAGACAGATGGTTTATATATATAAATTGTAACGGACAAGTTCAATATCCAGTCAACCATTTTATAAGGAAAAAAATGAAGAGCAGTACATATAGAATACCTAGTATACAATCTATACCATTTTTTCAAGAACATCTATGGATTACATAAGGGGTTTCATCTCAGGCCCCAAAAAGAGATAATTTTTACAAGAGCAACACTTGAAAACTACTATCCTAACTCACTTTATTTAAGTGTTAACTTTACATTTATCTACTAATATTGTCAACATTTTTATGAATACAGTTTACGTCCCTTTTTAGTCTTATATCATTAGTTGTTGTTTCTCTCTTAAAATAATTATTAATTTACAAACTGTAGACACATGTCTAGATTAATTTGTTATACATTGTAGCCCAAAACATAGATAATGAATGTTTATAATATACACAGAGAAAAGGAAAACACTATATAATACTACATACATAACAAAATAAATCAGCGTACACCATAACTTATATATATATATTGATTTCCAAAAAATCAAATCTGAATATTGTCAAGTTAGAAATAAACTAACGCTAATCGATTCAATCCGGTTTTTTTCCTTCATATACGTTAAGTTTTGCCTAAATCATATATCATTCGTCCTGTAGTACTGCCTGATTTACAGATCATTCGTCCGGTAGTAATATTCTTCACTTGGTCCTTCCTGGAACATGTTTGACAGCTGATCCTTTACCGCCGCAAAACCTGAACGTTTGTTTGGAGCATAATGCCAACATTTCAACATGATCTTATAGAAGCTGAAATGAATAAATACGATATATTTTATTTAAGGAACATTTCATCATCAACTATTAATTGTCCCTGAAGGAAAATGAAAGGAATGATTTATATATACCAACATATTGTTATTTAATATGGAAAGAAGATATCTGGCATTTAAATAAAATATGCCTACAATTTTTTTCTAGAAACTTTTGGCAGAAATATAGATATAATCAAACAGACATAACAACGACTTCTTTTATGATACTTGTTGCTGACATTAAAAAACAACAACATTTCCATAAATGGAGTTCTTTTCAATAGAGAATGCTTTATGTATCAAACACGGCAAATATAAATGGGCCCTTGTTTTAATTTTGAGATCCATACATTTGAGAGATAATACGACTTTTGGGAAAAAAAAGCAGGTGTCACTTTTTTAAAGAAAATAAAAGAGAAGAAAGATGGTTTTAAGGAAATGAAATAGAAAAATGATTTTTTAAGAAAATGAAAAAGAAGACAGTTATTTTAAGGAAATAAAAAAGAAGAACAATTATTTTAAAGAAATGAAAAAGAATAAAGGATTGTCCCATTGTATCAAAGGTTATGTAGAAATATCAAAAAGAGTTTGAAATATTATATCAGAAGAAAATATTTGAGATATATTGGCAAATACAGAGTGGTGGATTGGCAAAAGAGGTAGGTCCAAATTCATCTGCATTTGTTTTTACTCACAGGTTCGAATCAAAAACTGTCAAATTCTATTAAAATTTGAATATCAAATAGTCTAGTTCATTTACTTACAATACTTGTCTACAATTTGACATATTTTTGGGAAATCAGAATATAATCCAAAGCTACATGTTGATGTTGAATACATTTTGATACAAAATTGCAAATTTACATGTTTGTTTTTTAAATTTTGCCCCGAAGGACGTCTGTAACCAAAATGAGTTAAATTGTATCTGAAAGACAATGTTGAGCTTTAATACCAACATAGTTTAATTGTTGGTTAGATATGTTTTTCCAATGAATTTTGTTTTGTAAATACTAACAATTTGCCAAAAACTCTTAGTATTTCGGTTTTGAGATATCTCAAGAAAGTTCTTTTTCGTCTTCTTTTTGGTTTTAAGCCAAACTATTCTTAGAACAGAATAGTACATACACACAGCTTTACTAAAGCGAATTTTAGTAGGTATTGTTTTTATTTTTAATGTGACTCAAGTGTGAAATAAATTCATTTCAATGTTTTGGTCAATATAAATGCATATTTGTGCCAAAGTAATTTGAATTTTAGATATTGAATACACTCACGCATCATCGCAGTACTCTGGTTTTTTCATTTTGTATCCTTGTTTAAGTCTAGTTGCAACTTCCCTGCTTTGGATTCCAGGGTAAGGTGTATCTCCTGCAAATTAAAAAAGTTTTTTCTTTCATTTCACGGGTTTTACGACGAAAATTCATGAAACATTCAATGCATATTTTTTCCTTACTTTTGGTCCTCCTTGGTCCCTTTTAAAATAGCCACCAACCATACCACTGCCTAGGTATTATTATTTAAACAATTATGGAGAAGATTCAAACCCATATGCTTCCATATAATAATGCTTGATAATCTGAATTTCACTTCACAAGCACAAAATAAAGATAACTATATTGTTACTGATACCAGAGACATTAAAACTATATATATTTATGTATTCAATAAAGATACTTGTATTCATATTCATTTTCTAACCTATTAAGATTTTTAAGAATAAAAAACATTTCACTGCAAAAACTTGTTCACATGTTTGATAAGAAATATTTTACCTGTACAGGTAAAGTTATAATGCAGGATGACATTTTCACACCTGTCTGACCAACATACCTGTAGGTTTCTAGAATTGATTGACTACCACCCTATGTTTTATGAACCCAATTTTGGCCAACACCCCAAGTTTAATCCCCAATAAATAGTCACCATTTGATGGTGAACATCTCTCAGAGTATGTCACAACTTGTACTGTACATAAGCAAGCTTATAAGCAGTGAGCATATTTCTACACTACTTTTCAAATTGCGTAGTATTAAAACATGAAGAAACATGAAGAAAATAATATATAAATTTAAAGAAGTACAAAATTTATCGCTTACCCAATGAAAATATTTCCCACATAACAATACCGAAAGAGAAAACGTCACTCAATTCATTTGCATTCTTTGTTGATTTCATACATTCTGGTGCCATCCATTTCAGTGGTATACGTTCCTAGATAGAAAAAAAAAAAAAAAAAAAAAAAAAACATCAAGATGAATTATTAGTGTAAAATGTATTACACGTTTGGTACACAATATAGAAGCAACTTGTGTCTGAAATCTAAGTGATTATTTCGAAAAACATGAAATCTGAAGGGGAAGCAATGACAACTGAAATCAAGTACAAGGTATATGGAGACTATATTATAATTATCATTCAAAAAGTAATTTTATCTGCATTGTGCAATTTCTGAACATTCACACATAATTATTAAAACCTTCTTTCAGTCTCGGTGAAACAAAAAGAAACACAATAGAAAATAAAACCTCATTACACACATCAATTATTTCTATTCATTTTAATTGTCTCGAGATACCTGTGCGTGCATCTGATGAAAGGCGACATTTTAGAAAACTATAAAAAAACAAATACAATAATCGTCAAACTTAGTGCAGATATTACAAGATTAATGACATATGAAATATTCAGATATAGAAGATATCATTGAAACTTACTTCACCCTCTTGTTCCGCTTCGGGTTCTGGACCAAATCCAGTTATCTTTGGTTCCAACAAATGATCCAAAAGAATATTTCTGGCTGCTAATCTTCTGTGAACAACCTATCACAGAAAATAAACTATAATTCACTTTAGTAAATAAACTGTCGATACAGAGATATATCTTGCCTGTCGGCATAAAATTCAGAAAAAGACAATCCGATGGACAGCAACATGACCGAGGTGGTAGGGCCTCAAAATAGTCGCCAAACTGATATGAACTGATAGTAATGCAATTTCATACAAAATATCATTGATCTATCACAAGTAGATCCTATCAAATTAACTTAAGCAGGAGACAAAACATTGAAAATTATTAAAAGTCACAGAATCATGTCCTAGGGGGCAGGGCCTCAAAATAGTCATCAAACTGATATGTACAGATAGTAATGCGACATCATACAAATATTATTGATCTATCACAAGAATTTCCTATCAAACTAACTTAAGCAGAAAACTTAACATTGAAAATTCCTAATTAATTCAAAGTCACTTGACTATGACCTAGGGGACAGGGCCTCGAAATAGTCGTCAAACTGATATGTACTGATAGTATTGCAACTTTTTATCAAATACCATTGATCTATCACAAGTATTTCCGATCAAACTAACTTAAGCAGAAAACTTAACATTGAAAATTCCTAATTAATTCAAAGTCACTTGACTATGACCTAGGGGACAGGGCCTCGAAATAGTCGTCAAACTGATATGTACTAATAGTAATGCAACTTTTTATCAAATACCATTGATCTATCACAAGTATTTCCGATCAAACTAACTTAAGCAGAAAACCTAACAATTGTTGAAGCCATCGCCGTCGTGAAAAGCAATCCCTATGTCTCGTTTTTGGCGAATTTCGTCGCAGGCGAGACAAAAACTGAAAAACAAAATGGCATTTGAACTGAAAAAAGTCAAACTGTTCGAACAAGGTATATGTATTTATGTAAGCAAAGAATTGCATTGCAGAATCCATCACGTTAACCTCGTGAATTTAATTTGTATGTATAACAAAATATTTCAAAACATTTAATTATGCTCTTTTATCATGTTATTTGTTTACCTTTTTCGATGATAAATAGTCCATTCCAAGACAAACTCCAAATACTATTCTGAACAATCTTTCTTCCAAATCAACATTAATGTCAGACTTCTTTGACACAAGGAACTCCTTCAGTACCCCACTATCACAATATTCCAATACCATAAACGGTCCCCCTGCAATTATTCATCAATGTACATCAATGAAGATAAGATGAAACATGTGTATATGCTTATTAGAAAGCTTAGAAAATCAGTGTTCATAATCTGGTAATCCATTGTAAATTTTCAGGCAACATAAAACCTTTAGCAAGGTAACTGATTGTATTTAATAAAGGCTGCTATATCAAATCTATTGACAACTCTTGGCAGTTAATCAAAAAGCTGGAAATAGAATACAATTGTCATTTCATTCAGATGAACAAATTGTTAAAATTAAATGAAATTAATTCTTTATAGTTTTTCCCATTATTTGTATTTAAAGATGTCGTTTAAATTTTCCCCCTTTTTGTCTTTTCCTTGGGTTATCCCCACACTTCATCATTCAAAACGACAATTTCCATTTAATTTATATATTTTGATTATATGTTTGAAGTTCATCTACACATCTATGGTTGGTGTTTCAATGACAAAATATATACCTAGCCGTGGTATTTTTGTGCGGAGAACGAAAGAAGGTTACTCGATTTTTATGATTGTCAGATAAGATAACAGTTAAAAAACAGGATAAACAAACACTTATCTGATACAAATCTAACTACTTTAAACAGGATTCCTGACCCAGCCTGTCTATAATAATCGGTATTACTTTTAAGTACTTCACTATCACTCAGATTTTCTAGATAAAGGAGTCGTCTTCTACGAAGACGTATCGACTGAATACAAACGTAAAAGACAAATGAAATGTATCTTGCCCAGATAATGCGACTACTTAACTTAATTTCGATTAAGGTGGTGATAATTAATCCAATTAGAAAATTAAAAATCTTATAACAATATTATAACTTATGATTTGACAAGGTGTCTCTGTAGCTTTTTGAATTTGTATACTTACTAACATCGTCTTCTACATATCCTATAAAATCCACAACGTTTTTGTGATGTCCGACTTTTTCGGTGTAAAAGTTTATTTTAGCCTTCATCTTCATAACATTTTCTTCCTTTTGGTCATCTGTAGTAACATCTTATAGTTTAAATACTATTCATAATTGTATACTGATTAAATATATTAAGTTATGATATCACACACTGTGTTGGTAGTGACATTTTTTAATGATACACTTTGACTTACCTATTAGTAATGAAATAATTATACTAAAAAACATCAAAGATACTAGGCTTATAAATCAAAACGTCACACGTGAGTTTCATCTACACAAGACCTATCAGTGCAGCTTGAACCAAAATATAAAAAAGAGCACTGAAAACACAAACAAAACCACTGTAAAGCTATCCCAGCCAAAAATAATCTTGGGCAGATTTTAATGTTCTGATTAGACTTTTTCGATAATGATGCTCAAGTATACATTTGAATTCCAAAACCTTTTGCCTGGACAACTCTGGTGGAAGTTGCTGCATGAAAAAGTATTATATCAACTTAAATTGCTGTACTGCATTATACCTTCATTACAGGTGGTACTAAATCTTAAGTTTTGCGCTTATGGTTTAGGCTGATTAAAAGTATTGACAAGACTTATGTAATTATTATTAAAAGAAACCTAATTACGTTTGGTTTATTATGTATAGTGCGGTCTTGAGCATACTCAGTTTTCTGTAGTTGTTAATTAGTAATTGTTTGCCGACACACTAAGAGTAACGAAAAAGACGCTATAGTTTCGTGTGTCCGATGCGCTTTTCTTGATTAAACTTCATCAGGTATACTCAAACCCCAAAATTTTAAATCTTAGAATGTAAACGTACTTGAATTCTTGAGGAGCTCTGGTGTCTAATGATTTTCAAAAATCCCCATGAATTACTCTATGGGTTATCATCATATACAAGTGTTGGTCATCGATGCGGCGTAATATAATGCATATTTATTTAGGAAAGCCTTAAGCTTATTGATGATACAGTTTGTGACTGCGGATGGTTAATCGAAGATTTAAATCACATTTATTTGAATGTAACCGCTTTACAGGAGCAAGGAATAGGGCCTTTTTGTTATTGTGCACGTGCAAAATATTGTGTTTCCTTTGTTATAACTTTGCCAAAAATATATTCAATAAAACGGAGAGGCGGGAGGGGGTTGCTCAACCTATACATTTAGGTACAGACGTCCGGCTGAGGTTTAAAAAATACCCCCATTCATATATTGATTTATGCGAAAATCCCTACCCATTCATATATTTCATTAGAAAATCACAACCCGTTCATATATATTTCCCAGCTATCATGACATCTTATTTCAATGCGATGTTAACCACATGGAATCCGTGGTTCATATTATGAGATAAAAAGATCAGAACACAGGTTTTACAGACATCTTAACAGAAGATAAACATGTAGTATGACCTATTGACATATAAATTCTACCCATTGATATATTACTTCCGTGAAATTGCACCCCAGCGACACGTCTATGTATAACTTATATAGGAAGACCCCCCGTGTTGAATATAATCTTCCTGATATAAATTCTAATCAAAATACCTTTTAAAACTTTAGCAGCAACGGTCTGGGCGTCTCGATGGTTACCATAGTATTTGGCTAAATAAATTGTTGCAAATCTCCCTTGGGTTAACTCGGATTCAAAGGATATGTCTTTTCGTGAAATAATAAAATTCGTAGCTCCAGAAGATTTCATTTGTCCGTAGTAGTATATGTCATCATCAAACTTTGAGCTATACGCCCGATTCTAAAATACAAAATATATTGGTGTTAATTTATAATCCTAGCCGTGTTCCGTGTTGGAATTTACAGGAAAAATTTCCACTGTATAACATGGGCGAAACGTTTTCTAATCCGACTGAAATTCGTATACTAAAGTTTTTACACCACATACTTTAAACGTTTTTCAACAATTTCACATATTTCCACAAAACCAAAATACTATTCAACGTTACGTGTTGCTTTTGAAAACTCATTTTGAAAAATGTTGCATTCAGGGATGCCTATAACCAAAATTAATTGATTTGTATCCGAAAGTTCAAAGATATATTTAAATCAAAAACAATATGGTTCTGGTTAGGAAAGTCTTATTTATAAATTTTTTCATAACTAATAAAAATAAATCTGCGAAAATTGCTGTTTAAGCTATCTTTAGGTAATGTTGATTAAACCTTGAAGTACACATATGGAGCTGTGATAATATAAATTCAAGTAGATTAGAAGACTATTTAGAATGGTCCTGGCGTGACATAAATTCAGGGAAAATTGGTCCTACCTCTTTTATGTAAATAAGAAGTAATGGTTATGAACAAAAGGGAATGTTAGGTATACAACAATACCAACAGACATATAGGGGGCAATAAAAGTCTTCACTAGGCAGGTGTCTACATGATATACCAAGCTCTGAATCTTTCCGATTCTATATAATTTGTGAATAAATATACCAGTTACAAAAAAAGATCTGACAAATTTTTTTTGAAAATTTCAATACCAAACTTTTGGATATGAGAGCAATTGTCAACCAACCGCCTTTTTTGATCGGACCAGCCAGTAGAAACATTTAAACCATTAAGATACAATTATTCTTCTCTGCCTTATTTTTTCGGGCACAAATTATGTTCAAAGTAATAGAGATGCCAATACGTTATCTACACCTACTATGTAAGATGGAAGTACATTTACAAACGATTACAGAAGTTCATAACACCGGATGTTCCTTTTGGTATGATTACATTGCTAGGCTAGTTACTGTTATAGTCATAATTACTGAAGACATTTTTTTATTCGTGCGTTTTCAGAAAGAAAATTTGATTTGGAATTATTCCTCTATATTGATGTATATACTCTATGAGCTATTTATTTTCTTTTACACCGTTCGGTGACTCTATTTCAAATAAACCTACACTACACTATATATAATCTCATAGTAAGATCTTTTTCATTCATTATAACAATATTATTTGTATATTTAAGCAATACGTACATTATATCCAGCATTGGTATGCGAGCGAACACGGATTGTATTACGAATAGTTCTTATTCCTTGTGTCATTCTTGCTTTAGCAGGCTGTAAACGTCCAGTACGTCCAAGGAATAGCAGGACTACCACAACAGCAATCAAAAGCAATATGAACCCTGAAAATTGGGACTTTAAATTAGTTACTATTACAGTAAACGAATAAAAACGAATATACATTTATTAAAGAGAACGAAAGTGAAACATAAAATGACGAAGAGACAATTAAAACAATCACATACAAGGAACACAATACCGCTTGATGTAATGATGGTGTTAATAAAAAAAGTTATAAAATAGGTTTCCACATGTGTAAAGCAAACGAGAAAATACTCACCGGCAGATAATCCTGCAACACCACCCGGTGGAAATCCTACAGCTGAATAGATAAGAATTAATATATGTTTTTTGAAACAAAACGATTTATAGTATAACATTTTGGGTGAAACAACAAGGTAACAATTCCTGACACCATTACTAGTATGTTGAATAGTCGTCTTATCTGTAATTTAACCAATTGTGTCATATTCCGTCGACACCCCATTTCTCGCTATTTTTGGAGTTCATGCGATTGCCTCATCGTATATTTGTTACTTTGATCTGTCTCTTGAATTGAAACCCGATTTGAAAATCGGTAAACTACTGTCACCTTAATTGATACTGGAACAGCAACTGTTTAAGATTTCTAATGTATAAAAAAACCGTAACAAAAATTTAATAACTTTGTTTTGCTTTCCACTTCTTTTTCCGGATCAGAAACTGGTCAAATCAATGCTTCGAATAAAGTATTTGTAAATGCATTAAGCTTCATAGATATTTTTACATTAATACAAAATCAACGCGCAGCTTGTTTTCATAACTGAAATATATTTGACATAAGCTCTAGGTGAAAAAATCAACAAATTGAATATTAAAAGGTTTTTGATAATATTTTGGTCTAATTTCACTTACATGCCTCAGCTGTTTGAAATTTAAGTATTGCAGGAGATCCGCTCATAACAAAGTTTGAATCATTGCCATATTTAGTAAACAATTTAAACCAATAATGGGTTGTAGGTGACAGTCCTGTTAGGTCAAACGTTGTTGCATCTTTATGTACTTTAAAATCCCTTGTTGAATTATCAGGTCGAAATAACCGGATGAGAATACCAGCACGATCATAACAGGTAGGAGCCTGAATCCAGCTTATACCCAAACTGGTGTCTGAAGTCTTCAGTATAGTAATGTTTGATGGACTATAATCTGGGAATAGAAACACAGTGGTATATAAAATTTGACGAACATATGTTATTTAAACTATATAACAATGAATTAAAACGCTATATCCATCTGATTCATGAAGGCGACATGATTGATAAGTGTTGGTTCGTTCAAAATATACCATGAGTTTTGAAGGCGAATGTTTTCTTAAGATCAAACGCCTATCCAATGTGTATGTTCCTTAAAATCTATTGTTGTATCGTCCTTTCGAAAAAAAAAAACATTGGATTCCTTAACCCAAGTTTTGATTATAGATTATTTCCCTATCCTTAGTTATGCATATCTTATATGAGATGGTTTTTCAAGGAGTTTTGCCTATCAATGATTTGTTTTAAAAGTACTTAGGAGGCTTCAGTAATCAGTATTGTATTTGTGCTAAATTGATTTATTTTTGGAATGCTCATGTTAATGTTAAAAGTAACAGTTTGAAAACATGAACCGATAGAATTTGAATAAAGTAAAGTCTAATGGTTAGACAACAGAAATGTACAAATCTCGTATTGCATGCTGTGTAAAAACCTGCTCTGGCTCATTAATGTATTTAACCAGAGTTACATTAGCCGAACAGAAGCACAAGCATTCACCCGGATTTTTAATGGTTTTCGTGTTGCTGAGTCTCAATTGTTCTGTTAATTATTTTATCAACGTGTTTTTCCCTTTAGTAACTTTCGCCTGTCTTTGATTTTTCTTAATACTTTTTTTTTGACATGTTTTTGAAAACTCCAAAAAAACGAAATAAAAAGAACAAAAATGAATTATGGAGATGTGACGGTACGACTCAAAAGACTCTGCATGAAGTCGTATTGCAAAAAGTCAGTTGTAATTCCGCAACAAAATTGTTCAACTCAATTTGTAAGTCAGCATTATTCACTAATGTACAACACAAATCAGAAATAGCTCTGCAGACTTTACAAAAATACCGTAAGCCATTGTTCAAACGGAACGAAACGTAAACTCTATCTTCGAGTCATCAGTATACACTGAAGTACTAAAAATAGCTACATAACTGCAGGCACTACAACACGTATAACGAAAAAGTCCGAACAGTTTAATTTTCTTGAAAGTTCCAAAGTCCCAGGCCGGTAATTCTGTCAAATCTTGGACAACCGAAACAAAACACAGACTCGTTCTGTAAGTCATCTTATAAACTATTGTACCAAAAATCAGATCAATATCTGCAGACATAACACAAAAAGTCAAGACTATTGCTTGATGTCAAGAGGACTGAATGCGGGAATGACGGATTGATTGAAAGACGGACATGTGTGCTCCTTTATGCACCGGTCATTTAATGGCAAAGTCATGAAAAGGGGAAAACGATCAATCGAATTTACCATCTTACAGTGTACAATTGTTGAATTTAAACATAAAAACCACATAATTTCTAAAAATTAATTTTTGTTCACATGAATGCTGGTAAACGATATACATGTTTAGTTTTTAACAATTTCAATGTTAAAATATGAACAACACTATTTTGAACTATGTTAGAAAAAATATGAACCACTATTTTGAAATATATAAGAGCAACATGTACAGGCACACTATGATATCGTTTTAAAATCGAAACAATAAGTCGCTCAAAGGTTTCGTCGATGTTTATACAACATTCACTCTTTTTAAAAAGTCTTCAAGATGAGAGTTCAATCTTCTATGAGGGTAAACAAAACATTGTAAACGTCAATGTTAAATTTCGGAACCATGTGATATGTTTGGATTACCAGTATGTGTATATATGTTTCTGTTAAAATCCTATAAAATATTTTCTGATTTGCAAACAAGTAATTTGTTATTACCATGATCCATTAAAAGTTTCTTTCTCTATTTTCAATTCACTTAACAAATAGACTTACACTTAATATTATCAAACTAGAGACTCGTATGAACCTGTGTCGCTCACCCCAGATCTATGTGCATCTACTATAATGGCTACTCTCCAAAATAGTACACGAGAATATAATTCATTACTAAAATATGTTTTTGGTTGATTGTGTTCTGCTGATAATTTTTACTGTTTACAATTTTTCTCTATTTTCCATAATTTTGCCAAAAATGAAAAACGGTAAAATTCATCATGTAAGGCTAATAAATCTATTGAGTTTGATCTATTTCTGCCATGTTTTACGTATTTGAAGATCTTGTCTTGAAAATTATAATTGATTTGAAAGTTTCTATCTATCCATGAAAGTTTTCATGAAAATAACAAAAAACGAAAAACATGGTAAAAATCGTCATTTAAGGACAATGACTCATATGCTCAGCTGACATAATTGAAGATCGTGTCTAGCTGATAATTTCTTTTTCTATTCAAACTATTTATCATAGTCTTCATCAAGATATGGATCAAACACGCAAACATATAATGGCAATTAATCCTATAAAGAGTATACCGGTCAGTAACTTTATTTATAGATCTTGTCTTGCGGATTATGTTTGCTATTTAAATTTTCTCTGTATCTATCATTGTTTTCAATTTCATAGGCAAAAAATCCCAACACAATAAACATATCTGCCCCTATCAGATTTTCCAGCGGTTTCCAAATAATAAAAACAAACTTGCAATTTACTCCTATGTTCTATTTTTAGCCATGTCGGCCATGTTGGCTAACTGATGGGATAATTGTTCTCATTTGTTAATTAAACTAGATACCAAATGATTTTGGCCAAATTTGGTTTCAATTGGCCCAGTAGATTCAGAGGAGAAGATTTTGTTTTGGTTGACGGACGTAGACGACGGACGACGGACGCCAAGTAATGAGAATAGCTAACCTGACCTTTCAGGGAAAGTGAACTTAAAACTTAAGAATGTAAAATAAGTAGATGGCTTACATTCTTTTATCCCATTGAAGCTGTCCACTTTTCCTAGCTGTAATAAGAAAAGTTTTCATTAAGCAATAGCAGCTGAAAAGGAACTTTTAATTTTTATATTGGTTTAAGTGTGTGGGATACTACCGATCTTTAATGATTAAGAGATACAAATAACACTTTATTAATTTCGTGCGTCCGAAGCGCTTTTCTGGATATTACTTTATCAAGAAAGGGCAAACCAAAAACCAAGGATGTTTAAGACCAAAAAATATGAAGAGCCTCATGACTAAAAAGGACCTACAAAATAGCCAAATTCATCTTAGATAACCTTTTCCTGGGGAGTTGAACCTTAGCTCCTTAATAATTTCTAAACTCATCAACGAAGAATTTTAGAAAAGTTTGTTATAAAGCATGTGTGTACAGAAGCACTTACTACTGAGTTGAAAGTTTGACAATTGGTGAAGATACTAATATTTGAACTAATATGTCACTGTCGTCAATAAAAAAGATAAGAACCACTAATATATCTTCTTTTTTTTTTTTTTTGTGTAAATGGGCTGGTGATGATTTACGTATTTAAACACGTTTTTATTCATTGACAATACTAATGATTGAGCAATTGTATTTCAGCAGCTGTACATGTGGTGTCACAGATCAATCCTATTCAATTATTTAAAGATAAGCAAATCATATAAGAATTGTTAATATGAAAACGTTATGATAATGAGTTGAGATTAAACAGTCAAATGGAAAAGACGTTGTTTATTGCCTCATACATCGAGTTCACCCATCCGCCACAAGACACATGAAGAATATGGGGGCGCAAAATCCTTTCCTAACCTAGGACAAGGGTGTTACTTTATAAAATAGTTGAAAAGGCTTGACTCATTAGATCGGTACTAAGCACAAAACAAGGCCCAGTTTTTGGTAGGGTTTGTGTTGCTCAGTCTTTAGGTTTGTATGTTATGTTTTCTGTACTGTTATTTGTCTTTTCTTCGTTTTTCGATTTTTGCCATAATATTGTCAGTTTGTTTTCGACTTATGAGATTGAATATCCCTTTGGTATCTTTGGCCTCTCTTTTTTCTTAACAAAATGACAAATACAAGGTATCGATCTAAAAGTACCCGCATTTATTAAAAGCTAATTTAAAACAAATTCTAATAAATAAGTAAACCCTGTTTGCCCAGATTAAATTGATATAAGTAGACATCCAATGGATTAAGTTTATATACGTAATAAACAGTCATCATAAAGCACGGCTTTGCGCAATGCCAAAATATATGTTTTTGCAGATAGTGTTGATTATCGTATAGCCATACATATTTAGTTATCTTTTAATTAATTAAAAGAAAAAGCAATTTTAGAAACAATAAAGTATATGTTTGTGCTCTACGCAAAGTAATTGTCTGTTACGTAGTTTATATTGGAAGAACCGGTTTGAAATGTTTGGATATATAACAGAAAAAGATAACGTTTTTCAGTTATAGGGGTTATGTGGTGATCACGATGACTACAATAGTTTAGACATATATACAGTAGTGCAGAATTATACGTAATTCAGGGATCAACTTATTGTGTACTAATTATGATATTTGTTTATTTGTAGATATATTCTGTAAGGCCAGTCTACTTTAATAATTATTTTCGTAAGTGGATGTGATTCAGATGGTGTTTTCGCTGGACAGTAAATGATGTTTTAATTTGTTATTGTTGTATGTTAAAGTCATATGAAACTTCAAATTTGAATATGTTTTATATACTTGAATGGCTAAGTTTTACTATAAAATAAGTCTACGGGAACTTTCTTAAAAAAAAACCTTTATATCAAAATCTTCATAACTGTACTGCTATTGAATTATTGTCTTCCCGTTCACTAATTTGCCAATATTTTCCCATATGCAGTGACCTTAACAACGAGACCTCTCGTGGGAGCTTTGGCCATCGTACAGCGCATGTTCGAGGGAAAACCGTGATGAAAGAATGTAAACAAACGTGCACTGGAAGGTAAATAGTAATAACGGATTCTTTAAGAACAAATTCAATACAACAAATCTTTTAATAGTATAGCTTATAGGGTTCACGTCAATAAGAAAGTAACCAGACGACATTCCATTAACAACAGACAGTTTTCTATATCATGCCAAGTGCTTTATAGTCCCGGGTCTGACAAGTAGTAGTGAACGATATGTAACAAAGAGGCCAATCAACACAAAATTCCACCAAATTTAAAAAAACCCAATGAAGATATGACGAGAAAAAAATTATGATGTTCCTGGGTTTAGATAGGCACCTATTTGGTGGAGTTAAGCTGATCGTGAGTAACATCATACAAAAGGTCAACACTGATTTGTATATGGATAAGTAGGAGAATATGCAACTCACATTCCATCAATATTTGAAAAGTATATGATGATAAGTTGAAAACATTTGTACATGAATTTGGCTGATAGATTTTATATGACATTGACTCAAATTTTAGAGATTTTTTCCCTTTCGAATGGTTTAGAAAAGTTGCTGCTGCCGATATTTTGTTTATACTTCAAGATTTTTTAGTCAGGTTAGTCTTGATCTAACGTAGTTTTATTTGTGATATCCTATCGAAATTTGTCTTTCATCCCTTTCCTCTTCTCTGTGTTGTTATATTTTATTAACGTTCTATTTTTATTCTATGTATAGGTCTTTTTTCAAACGCTCATGATCATTCACATAATGATATCATATTAATACATAGATTCAGATTAAATATTAAACAAATTCCTTTGGATTAATTATAAAACCTATCATAGAACAAACATTGCCATATGGCAACACAATTTACTCGATTTATATAAATTATCATAATACATTTAACAGTCAAACCTGCACGTTTTACAGCAGAATGATTAATTAATGTTCTTTATACCTAGTAATTTATATGGAGGGATTATTAACTATGGTCGGAGTGTAAAGTAAATAAAATATAACCGAAATTTGAAACTTCACATTAATTATAATTATAAAAGTTTTAAAATGTAAAAAATGTAATAGTTACAAGCTCTTGGCGTTGTTTAATCTCGGTTTTCTTAACACGTAATTCCAGGTATATTTACAAACCTTTATATATTGTTTCATTGTGATCATTGATTTATAAATTACATTAATATGAGTCACTCACATTGTATGTAGTCATATTAGACAACATTGCTAAGTTGTATACAGAAATCTGCAGAATATGAACTTCATCTTCAACTCTATCAATTGGAACTTTGAGCCAGCAGTTATCAATATCTAGGACACTATCAATCATGAAACATTCCCCCTTAGAAATGCAATAACAATCTTTGGGATGCTGATGACAGATCTGCTGTGTCTAAAACATAAAGGGGAATATATCTCAAATCGTAACACACACACTTGAAACAAATGCATCATAAAAAACTGTGTGTAATGTATATGAGAGCGTTTCAAGAATATATTCAGGGGTACTGTCGGGTACTCGTTTTAAATTTGAATACAAATTCATAAAAGAATTTTTATTTTATTGTAATGTTTTATTTTTGCATTTTCTATTTAGTGTTTTTATTTAATTGATCATTCGTCAGGTATTTTGTCTTTTTAAATTTAATTGTTTATTCCAAACCTCGAGACACGTTATTCCCTTAATATTGCTTATATATCTTATTCCCTTTATACCACAACGATTGTATCTACTCATCTGTAAAAAGGAGAACCAATACTATGTTAAAATCACCTGTGAATCGATCTTGAAGTCTTTTTGGTTCTTCACTTCCCCTGTTTTATCAACCACAAATTTGAACGATACTTTACTGATTCCGCTGTCTTCATCTTTGGCAGCTACTATAACTCTGTGTGCAAAATATGATATTTAATAATAATTAATGTTTTTACTCCACTTTATGGGATCTTCTTAATGTTTTTCTGTTAGGTGTTTATGATCATCACCAGCGATTGGTAAAGGCAATTCGTGATGTTTGAAATGTTTATCTATTCTATTTCTATAATTGTATAAAATTGTGTCACGTAAAGAACCAGGCATTTACTACTCTTATTCACGGCTGTTACTCGAACTATCGAGAAAAATGATCATGACAGAACAAGAAACGGTGGTCAAGTATTGCGATATAATCGTGAAACATCTGGTATGAGATCGTGAATGCAATCAAAATATGTTCGAAATTCCGTTGTATTATCAAGGGGGTTGAGGGGTTTGAGGGGGCTGAATTAAGAAAATTAAATTAATAAAAATTATAATATGATATTCATCAATAATACGGTGCACTAAGGTAAAATAAAAAACAGCACATTTTAGGAAAACATATAAGGTAACACAATCCTAAGTAAATCAGTAAAAGAAACCACGTTCTAAATCTATAAAGGTCACATTCCAATATATGATATATTTGAAACTAAATCTAAAGTGTGTCAGTTAGAACATTCAAATGTGAGCGTCTCTTTCCTTAAAAGGTTCAGATGATTTTGGAAAAAAGTAGGATTTTGGTCATTTTTTATTAAAATTGACCGTGAAAAATCAGGAAACGCATTTTTATGAACATGAAAGGCAATGATTGACCAGACTGAATGATCCGGAATGTATAGTTATTTTACCAATTGATATACTTTTGTTGGTGTAGTTGCCCATCTCACCTTTTCTAGAAACGCAATCAAATAGCTTAATGGGAAATTATATCTATATTTACATACAAATATTATTTCCTATTCATTCACAGAATAGTATTATTCCCTCTGAAGTGAAAAAAAGGTTGAAATATGTGTCTATATATATGCATACTTACAAGTCTAAATTGAAAACAACATTCAAACCTATGATTGCGTTGGATACATACTCATACACACACATTTATACATGTGTTTACTTAAGAGGCACATTGAATGATAACTTAACACCAAAGATAATAAGGCGAACAGGAGTGTACGTTTTTGAAAAAAATAGCAATCATTGTATCTATACTTAATGCATTGGCGAGAGAGGGTCTGGTGGTCCTTCCTTGAACTATTAATACATGAAATATGTACGCAACTTCGTTTTTGAAGTAAGGTTTGCTTTTACAGTTAATATGATAAATGTTCATATAATTGCAGAATGATTTGATCACTCAATGATTTTGCTAAAATCAAATATGTTACACCTGATCTGTCATGATCCTTTTAAAGATCACGTAAATAGCGGTAACAAATCTTTCACGATCAGAAATATAAGATTGATATAAATTTCAAATGTTTCCATACTTTTTCCATGTGTTTAAGTTACTACATAATGAAAATTTTAAGAACTATTTGAAACAGTAGTATAGAACGACTTTATTCAGAGAACTTTGATTTGACAATTTATAAATGGTTACATCTTTTTTCATGTCATTTAAATGAGGAGCAATCTGCCTTTAGTAGTTTAAGTCAGATACTGATCAAAATATTGGACCATTTTGACAGACATATCCCCGTTTCCATTTTCTATTCTCTATTTCTTCTTTAATTAATATTCATTAATTTATATTAAGAAATACTCAAACTATATATCTCGCTAGGGATATCACATTGATAGAATTATAAATTTTCATATTTTTTATTCATAATATTGCTCGAACGGTTTCCTGACGAGTTCAACACCAAATGTATTACAATAAACATGAATTCAAATTGTAATATCAATGTGCATAAGGCCTTATAAAAATACTTGAGTTTCCGCTAACCTTACCTACCCCATTTTTTAACAGGTTATAGTTATTGACCAAGCAAGTCGGTATTTTATATTTAATCTGCATGGCTCGGATGACTCTACTTGACCCAAACGACGAATGAGTTGGGGTTAATGGGTCATTCCGACCGTGCAGATTAAATGATATATACCGATTTGATTGGTCAATAACTGTTTTAACACATGACGCCATCAATTTACATGAACGTTTTAGAAATATTTGGACGAAAATTCAATCCACGGCTCCTGGAAAAGTTTTCTTGTAGGGTAGTAAAATGGGAAAATACGCATTTAAGTATAGTAAAGTTTGGTAACTTTTAGATATAACTTTTTTTATTCAGGCTTTCTCCTAAATTGTATCAGTATTTAGATAATTGTGTTTTAATGGCAGATTTGATGGTTTCTGTTAAATTTAATCACAATTTTTATATAGATTCGTGACGACCAAATCAAATCAAATAAGTTTTCTTTAAAGTTGGCTCTGAGAGAGCTTTTGAACTGACATAAACGATTTAGAATTTGGCATATTGTTTAGACACCTGACTTTTTGAACACTGTATGTTGCCCTCTAGATGTGCTAAGGTGATTTTTGTCGTCTGATGTCTGTTTTATTTGCGCACAACCCACATCTCCTGCAGTTTTACTTCGGTTTGATGTACTTTTAAATCGGTGTATGACAAATCATAAAAGAAGGGGTTATTGCGTATAGATTGATTGCTTTTTTCCCCTCGAGAATATGCTAAGGAAGATTAATCGAAAAGTGATGTACATAAATTTATAGTGCAAAATAAAAAAAAACAAAAAACGTTTCACTTTTCAATCTTTAACTCCCTTTTCCTCCATTATTTTTCATCTTTATTCATTCGGAAGACATGTCCCATCTAAGCCTGATTGATCTCCAACTTCCTAGTCTTGTTTTTCTGTTTTGGCACATACTTTAATATAAACCTCATTAAATTCGATCCCAAAATGGTCATCTAAAAGGAATTAAAAGAGAATTTGCCTATGTTAAGCACTATTAAAGTCAGAATGTTTCCCTTGTTTAATCCAGTCAAAACGTTAAAAAGCATTTGCTAATATGCTGAAAAAATTATGGTAGGTAATACCATACGTTTTTAAGCATGTTAGCAGAAACACAGGTTCTATTTTATTAGGCCTATCGAATCAAGAAACTGACCTTTTTCCCACTTGAACAAAAATAAAATGCATAAATAAGTACAAAATGTAATTGCATTCGAAACATAGCTTTAGTAATCATGTGATTACATTAAAAACGTACCTGCTTGAAAATGGAAACTGTCCATCGTCGACATTCTTTTTAAACGTAGGGGTGTACACAATAGGTTGACTGTGATCAAAATGTATAACTGTTGAATCGATCTTTTTATTCCCCATTACATCGTTTGCACGAACCCAAACTTGGTATGAATCCCCATCTCGAATACTCACGCCACTGAGAACAATACTTTGGTTTTCTTTCAGTGGAACGACTTTTACCCAACCGTTTTTTGGTGGAACCGTACTAGGTGTACCGTGATTTATTTCAAATCCAACAATAGAATTGATATTTGATATTTCATCTTTAGATCTGCTACCTTCATCATCATCAAATTGAGATTCTATTTTTTTATAGTCCACTCGTTTGACATCGTCACTTAGTCTTGGAGTATAGTCTTGGATTCTTGCTAAGAAATGACCATTTTCATGTACTTCGTTGATAAAATGGTTTTCCCATTGTACCATTAAAATGGTCGTCTGCAGATTGTTAGGAGTTGTCTGCCAGTTGTAGTTAGACTGATTTGAGGCCGATAACACAAACAACCGGTGACTTGACTTGGTGGATATTTCTGATGTTTTGTCAAATATTGCTATTCTTCTGACATATCTAGAATTATTTGCTTTGTCTGCAACTTCAAGAATTGTTGAATAAACACCTGGTTCTTTGGGTTCATATTCTGGGAATGTAATGTTGTTTGCTAGTACCTCGGTAATAAACTCTGGTACTGGGTTATTATCTGGCAGTATTTCTGGTTCTCTTAAGACTAAATAATCAAGACTAAATTCCATCTTCCAAACTTCAAATGCGTACCGTTTTACTCCAGACAAATCTCTATCGGACCATCCTGACCATTTTGGCCTAATTGGTCTCTATAAAAATGGTTTGCAAATTGTATAAACTGATGATATTGTAGACTTATAGAAACTGTTCTACTACCTTAAGCTATTTCGATTAAAGCGTCTATATTTCAGCCGATATTTTTATTTATTACACATTTTGTTTATTAATTGTTAGACTCTTGTTTGTCTGTTCGTCGTTTTTAGTTTTTAACGATGGCGTTGACAATTTGTCCTCGATTTATGAATTTGAATATCATGCGGTATCTTCCGCCTCTGTTTTAGCTGATAAAGAAAAAAGAAAAAAACACCCTAACCGCTACCCACTTAAGCATATTTAACCGTTACTGTCGTAGTCGTCTCCCTTCAATCGAATGATAGGTGTTGTAATTGTTTGCTAAACGTCCAGTGTCTTTAGTTTAACAATGGTTGATTACAAAAAACAACAAATAAACTCAATATACATACGATACATAAGTCTGATATAACAGAACAAAAGGTCCATTAGGTTGATTTTAAGCACAAGAAATAACTTTTTAAAAAATCTTACCTTTTCATCGCTATTTTTTGTTAATGAAATAAGCACGATAATAAAAAAAACTTTTTAAATATGATGCGTCCGTGTCACTTAATTGGATTCACCTTCATCAGGGACGCTAAAACCCAACCATTCGAAAGCCAGGACTGTATGAATAAGCATCATAGTAAGGAGCTTTTTGGAAAAAGTTACCTTAAAGAATAGCCAAATTCAGCCTGAGAGAGTTGGGACCTTAGTTTGTTCATACGATCTTAATCTATTAACGGGAAATGTTTTTTTTTAAATGTTCGAAATATCAGTACCAAAGCGTTCACTACTGAGCTGGGGAAACCTCAGGGACTAACAGTCCACCAGAAGTGGTATCGTTAATGAAAGTAAACCTTATGATTTGTGCGTCCGGAGCGCCTTTTCTGGATTAACTTCACGAGGAACGCTTAAATATTTAAAAGCCAAAAATGTATAAATACGTAGTAATGTTAGGAGATACATAGGGAATATTTAGAAAAATATGTAAAATATATAAATGAGATTATACCTTTGATAGTCTTAAATTGTGTCAAAAGTGCCAATAGCGCTGTAGCCAGATTACTGTAAATTCAGAAATTATTGTGAGGTTTTTATTAATGCGAATGATGCGATTGGGTGAATGTTGCAATAATAAGAACTCGCATTCTGATATCTAATACATATATATATATATATGTATGCAGAATGTTCTGAAATTGCAATAATTAACCTCGCATTTATGTCCATTCTTCAAAAAACGCAAATATAAATGTATGCAATACTTTCTGAATTTACAGTATTAAACTCAAATGCACGTCGATAACCACAAATATTCCCTTGCAATGTCATAAAATGACAAACTTGCTCTAGATTATGTTCTTATAATACTGTAAGGTCAACAGTGATAGTTTTTTCGCTCTCCCTTTCCTGTGACAATACTTGCAAAATGAATGAATATTATTGATAAATGACAACTTAATAATATGTCTAATGGCAACATGTCAATAGAAATCAACGAATTAAACATCATATAAATTATACACTTGACGATCTCATATCTATATTAAAAACAATGGTAAGCATCAATTATTATGTTAACTTGGTCAAATATGAATTAGTAAATTACATGATATTTTCACGGAATGTGACGCAATCTCGTTTTTCAGCCCGCTCAATGAATGCACGCGTAAATTTACAGTTTTTTGTCAACAAAGCCATTACCCGCGTATCGATAAACCTGAAGATCATACACGGCATTTTCTGAAAAAAAATATATCCACAGAGGTATTGATCTTATCAACTTAACTGGAATATTTAATGACTCTACCATTCAAAACTTTATACCTCTCTATTTTGATAACATAGAACCACCTATCATTTCGTATACATACAAACAACCCATCACAAGTTTAATTTTTAATAATACGTCAGTTATATCCGACCTCAGTATAGAAAATAATGCACCTTCAACTTCAGACTGTGAATCATCGAACTTTATATATGATCCCCATGGCCATGTTATTACGGGGGGCTTCAACATCGTACGAAACCAAGATGATAAAAACTGTTTGAAGAAAGGAAGAAAATATTGTCGTCGATTTCAAATAGATTGGAACCGACCGACAAAGCAGCCAAAAAGGTGGAAGTGGTATGACGTAAATACTACACGGAAGATCTTAAGAATTATGTTATAATTTTTCTACATTCAGATCCCTGCGCTCAACAGAGAGTCATATAGTTGACACAAATAATGTTGGTTAAAAGCTCAATATAGCTTATGTTATGTCTTTGTTTGTATACTATGCCGACTCTAAATAAAGATTATTAATTATTATTATTATTATTATTATTTAACAATCATATCATTACCACATCTCAGCTTAAACCCTCTTCTGAACATTTGAAGGTCCCTTCTATGTATTGGTTACCTAAACTACACAAAACAAACCCCGTAAAATATCGTTTTATCTCGACTTCTAGTAAGTGTTCTTTTATTGTTATTAGATCTTTAAATATTGTTTTTATCGGTTTAGATATTGATTTTGTTATCTATGAATTAACAACTAAATATCATTGTTTTACACATATGTACATTCACGGTCCTACATTCAGTCGATAACTATAATATTTTGGCATTGCACAACTTCATGTTTTCTCTGTATAGCTTACACTGCGGTATAGGTTTGGTTCATAGTTAAAGACCGAACGGTGACCTTTAGTTGCTAACTTCTACGTCGTTTGGTCTCTGATGGAGAGTTGTCTCAGTGGCATTCATACCACATATTCCTATGTTTATATTCATATGATGAATTGCTGTTTATATCAAAGGATATGGAGAGTAAACATTGATGACATTAACGGAGAAAATCTCAAATGCTAATTTCGACAACGAAAATCTCTTTGAAATTTGAAAGTTCCTTTAATGAGTATTCATAGTGAGTTTTTTCGTGTGAGTCGGATCGTAACCCTTGGCTAACGAAGATGTGGGGATGGGGTTGAGGGGTGCATGGCAAGACAGTATTAGGAGTGTGGCTTGTAAAAAGTTTATGCATTCACCATATATATAACTTCATAAAGGGGGCCGGGCACACTGCCCATAAATCCGCATTTGTCATAGCACTTTCAATTAAATCTGTTTACAGGTAAAGTGGACTATTTATTTACATAACCATCCTGTTTTACAAGAAAATCAAATCTCATATAGGCGTTCATCAATTTTATAGGCTGTACACTATCAAAGTTTTAACACTCAGTTATACATAATTCATATCGAAAAACGCATAGAGAGTTTAGAGCATCAATTGCATTACAATCTTTGTTTGTTTATATTTCGCTGTTAAATTATTAATATTCACACAATGCATTATCAAAATTATTTTTGTTTCAATAAAGCAGGAATACAAGTGTTTACGGATTCAAAAAAATAATAAGTTGTCCCATTTCAAAAATCGTTGTGCAACAAGCTGTTGCACGTCTGAATTTTATTACCATAATACTAGTAGTTTATGACGTACCGGTCGATGCTTAGTGGAATTTTAGAACGAAACCCATCTACAAAACCAAGTCCTAAACCTTTAATATAACCCATTCCCTTTGTTCCATGCATAGAAATGTAGACTGAAGTGCAAAAATTGGCTAATCTCTCAATCTTCATGTTTACATCTTTCTTTCAGAACGTTTTTTCCCATATATTATGCACAGTTAGATAAGAAATTAAACAAGTCCGAGGAAGGTTCATTCTATTCACCATGTTGTCGTGCATCTGTACTCCATTAATCTAGAACGGTTGTAGAACATATTATAACTCACAATAGAAAAACAGTAAAATGTTTATTTATAGTCTATAATTTTATACAGATAACAAATAAATAAACAGAAATCCGGCCTTTTCTCTGTCTGTAGGTGGTCTGTCGCCATACTGGATATTAGATAATATTGATTCCATACTTTTTCACCGGGGTACTTTAGACTAAGCGCAATTGGTATTTAAAGCTTTAAGAGTCTTTATCACATAATATTAACATTTTTTTTTTACAATTTTGCACATTTCAATAAAATCAAAAGTTAATCAGTCCCACATGTTGTGTTTGAAGGTATTTAATTTTTTTTGTTTTTGTTTTATATATAAAAAAAAAAAAAAAAAGATAAAGAGATTAAACCAGGGGCGTATCCAGAAATTGTTCAGGGGGCTGTCATCAATACGAACTTTCAAAACGTTTCATTGTTTCTATTAATAACTAAGGTCATGAAGGTAGTGTTATGATATTGTAATTATCATGTTTATTTATATTGGCCTAATTTGTTTTGTGTGGCCTTATAAGATACAAAATTGGGGTGTTTACTTTTATAGTTGTTTACAAAATAATGTTATAAATGTGCTGTTTAGAAATCAATGGAACAATCATAGATACTGATGGAATGATTAGAAATTTCTATTTGACTAAATAACATAATAATTCCGGAATGATCATAATCTACGATGCGTAATTTAAACTTGTACAGTATTCTAGAAGTTTCCCTTCTACAGTGTACTAGAAGTTTCCATTCTACAGTGTTCTAGAAGTTTCCGTGGTAACTATATATACAGACACCAAAATTGGACTTATTCAGACATTAATATACTTGGACTCTCAGGAGATCTCTGGAGTTGTTGGATTGATACTTTTATTTACGAACCACATCATACTTTATTATGACTATTGGACATATTCCGTTACAGTTAAGAGAAGAATTCCGGATAAAGAAAAGACAAAGGAACGGACATATATTTTAATAGTTAATTTGACATTTCTATTTGTGTAATATTTCTTGTAAAATTGTATAATAAATCTTGTTAAATTTTATGATTGATTTGTGTCTTTTGTTGGCTACAATTTAAAGGTGATTTAAAGCCGTAACCGAAATTTGGGGCTTGTCCGGGATAACGTTAACATCAGATTAAATTTTTTTCAGTATTTTTATTGAATTCGAATTAGCCAACAAATTCAACATAATGGCATTTGATGATAGTAAATTTTAAAAAACGCCAGACCTGGAAGGGTTTGATAACTTAAAAAGAGGAATTATTGTTGCTTAAAATTATAAAAAAAATTTGGTAACAGACAAACTAGTTGACACAGACCTTTTAGGTGAAGAGTCTCTTAAACTTAAGGTCAAAAATGTTGATTCTATCAAATTAAAACAGCTTGAATTAGAAAATGAATTTAAATTAAAACAGACAGAACTTGAAATGAGGGAAAGGTTAGAGATGGAGAAAATAAAAATAGAAATGGTCAAAGTAGAAAGCAACACTAAAATTGAGTCAAAATCAGAACATTTTGAGGCAGCAAAATATATACGTTTGGTTCCCAGATTTTCTGAAAAAAAAAGTTGATAAATATTTTCCACAGTTTGAGAAATTGCTCAAAATTTGAAATGGCCAAAGCGTTATTGGACTACAATGCTGCAAAGTGTTTTTGAGGGCAAGACCGCTGAAATTTACTCAGCACTTTCTTCAGAAAAAAATTCTGATTATAACACTGTAAAACAGGAAGTTTTGAAAGCTAATGAGCTATTGCCAGAAGCATATAGACAGAAACTTAGGTCTTATAAAAAGTTTGAATCATAAACCTATGTTGAATTTGTTAGGGAGAAAGAAGATCTATTTGATAAATGGCTTACGTCAAAGAAAATAAATAACAATTTTGATAAAGTAAGACAGTTAATGTTATTTGAAGAGTTCAAGCAGTGTGTTCAATTAGACTTTAAACCACATTTAGATGACAAAACTGTTGAGACATTGCAAAGTGCAGCTGTTGTTTCCGATAATTATACCCTTTCACATTAAAAAAGTTTCAAGGGTCAAAATTTTGATACTTCAAGCGGAAATTACAAAAATCAAAGTACTGAGCGTACTGATAGTAAGCCTGTTGCAGAGAATAAGAGTCAGTCTAGTTATGATATGTCTAGTCCTGTTCTGATCACTCCAGACTTTGAAAAACGATTCAAACTTGCCGTTGACGCAAGTGATGTAGGAGTTGGAGCCGTTTTATATCAAGAAACAGATGATAATGTTGGGGAACCTATTTCATATTTTTCCAAGATAAATAAACATGATAATTACAATATCATAACACCTCCCCCTTAAAAAAATGAAGAAAACAAAGCAAATGGTAACCCATGGGTTACAAAATCGATTTCTATTTCATTTTCTTTTGATGTCTGCAAGCAAAGGTGTAAACGAGTCACGAAAGTCTTAGTGTAAATCAAATCGAAAGGGTTGACTGTGCCTTAGAAAATCATCATTCCTTGGTCTTCTTCCGACCTACAGGAAAACGGTTATCAAAGTGGGACGTCCTAGTGGCTGTGCGGGTTTATAAATTCGCAGCCAAATCCGGTCAGAATTGGGACGTTTAATCCAATGCTACGTGTAGAGAGTGCCTCGCTCTCTGCACTTTAAGAACTGTGGTCCGTATGTGGCCTGTTAAGAAAAATTATTCAGGAACCTAAGCTTCCTATTTGAACGCTGACAATCTCGACTGCATGGTTACACTTATATTGCAGACAAAATGTTAATAATAATCAGAACGAATGGCAAATCATTTGGATTTTAACAAAACATTAATGTTCGGGGAAATTAAGCAATAACGTTTATACATTTAAATATCAATAAACTCAATTAAAGAAAGAAAAACTGTTAATTTGAGAATTGGCTCTTCATTTTCAAACCACCACATCAAAATAACCGAATTATTGATTAACGATAGGTAAATAGTTACATTGTACATGTTCATTGTATAAATATTGCTTTTAACCCTAAGGTTAAATGTCCTTATAATGGTCTTAATTTTTGTGATTAGAACATCTGTTGCCTAATATTAATCACTTAAGAGGATTGCAAATCTGTCAAATTAGGGGTTTGATTTTTTTTTTTTTTTTTTTTTTTTGTCCCATCAAATTGTTGGAACCTCATAGTACACACACGAAACATTGATAGTGTGAATAACAAAAGAAACTGAGCTTACCTATATATATCTTTATTCTGATAAACCTTTGTCAATACAATGGTATACAGAAGTTACATGTAATAAATAGCACAGATATAACCAAAAAAGGAAAACATAATATGTACAATATTTACAAATCTAAATTGAATTTAGCCAGGAGAACACACACATGCATTAATATGCCTTATAAATGTACATAGCTTTTTTAAATATGATTTTTTTGTCATATTCATAACGTCTTTAAATTTTATTACATTTGGATCATCAATAAACTTTTTTTCTTTCTATAGCCATAAATTTACACTTCATTAAATAATGAAATTCATCTCCAAGATCTTTTAAATCACATTGATCGCATATTCTTTTATCCCTCTGAATTTTTTCCATCTACCACTTTCTATTGGTAATCTATGGTTAATTAGTCTAAATTGACAGAGGGTGTAAATATCGCAGGGTTCCAAAACATCTAAATACTTCTCGAATCCAAAAAGTTCCTTAAAAAGGCGGTAGTTTAATGTTTTCGAGTTCGTTTGAATTTCTGAATACCATGTTTGTTTAAATTGATCTTAGACAGATGTTTTTACAGTAGTCATTAAACAAATTTCATTAATACAAGTTTGAAATAACCATACATAAGATAAAACATTTTCATTAAGAATAGATTCTATACATTTCATCCAATAAAATTTAACATTAGTTCCATGAGATAAGCTGAACATTAATTTGTATGTTATTGCTGATAATTTACTTGTTTTGCTAAAAGTCAATTTTGCCCAGTAAGAAATTATGCGAACTTTGATTTCTAAGATTATAGGATTAAGTCCTAATTCTCCATATATAACACAATTCGGGGTGGAGGATTTAAGATGGAGAAGTTTACAAAATTTTAAATGAACTCTTTCTAATATTTCATTATTTCCAAATCCCAAAATTTCACAGCCGTAAAGTAAAACAGGTTTAATCAATTTGTCAAATAAATCTAGATCACAGCTTATTGATAAACCATGCTTTCTCCCTTTTTCTTAACCTCATATATAGCCCTTTCTGCTTCTTATTTGCATTAAATGAGCCATTAAACTCATTAACAATTTCTAAGTCAGAGTCGCGAAAATTAAATTTAAGATTAACAGGTTGTCTACCACTACAAAAAAATCATGATTTTGGTCTTGTCTACATTGACTTTCATTTTCCAAGCATTACAATATAATCCAAATTTTTCTAATAGTAATTGAAGTTCTGGGGCTGATTCAGCCATTAATACAGTGTCGTCTACGTAAAGGACTGCAAACAGTTTATCATAGACATCTATTTCGTCTTCTAGGTCATCTGAGATAGTTTTAAAACTATCAAATTCCCTTCAGAAAAGAAATCTTTCAAATCGTTCAAAAAAATTGAAAAAAGAAAAGGGGATAAATTCTCCCCTTAGCGTAGTCCAATGTTGCTTGGAAAATAATCAGATTTCTCACCATTGTATGACAAGCATGGTTTTATATCACCATACATGTTATGATTAATCTTATACATATAACCATTAATATTATTTACTAGCATCTTATACTATAAAGCATCTCTCGACACTGTATCAAATGCTTATTCGAAATCGACAAAAGCTCAGAACATTTTCTTCTTTTTTAATTTCAAAATTTAAAAAAGAGTGGAGTGTAGAGATACAGTCATTCGTTGAGTAACCATTTCGATACCCACACTGGTTTTCATTGAGTAGTAAAACTTCATCGGACAACCTTGCAAGTCTATTACTTGAAATAGCTGTAAATAATTTATCCACACAGCTTACAATAGTTATTGGTCGATAGTTTTTAGGATCAAACTTATTGCCTTTGTTTTTATAAAATGGCTTGATCGTTCCAATCACCCAAGATACTGGTACTATTCCAGTTCTAAAAATTAAGTTAAATAATGCAACATACACATCAATAAAAAAATTGCTCGAAGTCTTAATATATTCATTAATAATCATATCATCACCACAAGCTTTGTTAATTTTTAAATTCTTAATACACTTTAATACTTCTTCTTTCGTAATTGGACTATTCAATTATCATCCAGTTCACCCATTACACTTGTATCATAATTTGGCAAGTTTTTTTTCTGTTTGTCTGGTCTTGTTCCTAAAGTTTCCTGTGCGGATTCTTTAAGAATTAATCCGATCTCATCCACAAAAGAGTTTATCATGTCACCATTAAGACTTTCCAAATTTACATTTTTAGATCAAGTAATAAAATGTAAAGTTTTTCAAAATTTATATTCGCCCTAAATTCAGGTTTCTTTTCAAGAACCCGTTTGTTAACTTTTTTTACATGGTTGGCTTATTAAACTGTTCTGTTCGATACCTTCATTTACAGACTGATTACAATTCAAACATATATACAAAGAGCAATGCACATACGAATACAAGTGTGAAAATTCTAAAACGTTTAAATTAATAAGGTTTTCAATAAAATTAACATTACTCAAACAGTTGTCTACTACACTTGCGTTTCTACGTGTGAATTTTCCGACTCTATCTTTACCTAGTCTTCCATTCATAATAAATAAACTGTTACATTTACAAAAATCAAGTAATTGATTACCGTAACGGTTTTCCCTTTGTCCATACTATTACGATCTGTTGGTATATTCAAAAAGTTACATACATCATTAATAGATACACCTTCTAAGTCATTATTTTATCATTTTAATCAATAAAAATATAATCTTTCTCACTGGCCATATGGGCGTTAAAATTCCCGATCATAAAGATATTTTCTTATTTGGTTGAGAGTTCAAGGTACTCGCTTTCAATTTTACCGAAAGCATCAGGTGAGGAATAAGCAGTGCATTCTGGTGGTATGTTCACCACATCGATGATAACGTCCCCGTCTTTGAATAGTCTTGAAATCTTACACCATAGAACAAATTTACTATTTTTCTCAATTTCTTGGATACAATCCGAAATATTTCCCCTATACCCGAGTACAATGCCACCCGATTTCACTCTAGATATCTTACGTCTGTTTTTGGATGTTAGTTTATATCCCGGTATACAAATTTCATCCATATCGTCAGTTTTGGACTCAACAAAACATAAAATATCATGTTTTGTAGTAAAATTCGAATTCTGGGTATTATAATAACATAAACGGTACCATTTTTTTCTGCACCAGATGCCCATTTCGACAATCAATGTCTCTTCAGTGATGCTCGAGGTCAAAATATTTGAAAATCCAAAGCTTATTAAAAAGATGAAGAGCTATAAACAAAAAAGGACTAAAAAGTAAAGCGAAAGCAGGGCAAGGAATCAGAGCTTTGCATGAGGGAAATACATTCCTTAATTTTAAATAATTTCAAAAATTTTGTAACAGGAAATTTCAATAACACCAAATCCGTAATTTCATGTCAGTACCGAAGTATTGGCTTCTGGGCTGGTGATACCATCGGGGACTATCAGTCCACCAGCAGAGGCATCGACCCAGTGGTAGTAATAACATAAACGGTACCATTTTTTTCTGCACCAGATGCGCATTTCGACAATCAATGTCTCTTCAGTGATGCTCGAGGTCAAAATATTTGAAAATCCAAAGCTTATTAAAAAGATGAAGAGCTATAAACCAAAAAGGACTAAAAAGTAAAGCCAAAGCAGGGCAAGGAATCAGAGCTTTACTTATGTTTTAGACAACAACAATTTATATAAATAAGTTCTATGGTTTGAGTAGTTGTAGCATTAACCTGAGATAGATCTAAAGATTCCCTGCTTAAAGAATGGCTTGGACTCTCGTCCTCAAAAATGTTTACGTTCTCATCAATCTCAACATTTACATCAAAATTCAAATTAATCTGATCAACAATTTCATCAATACATGTATTACCCCCTACAGATATATTACTAGGTGATATATCTATTGTATTACATTCATTAGTGCATGTGTTTATTACCTTATATTGTTGACCACTAAATATATTACAATCAGACAAATCACTTATGCGATCACTATTTTCACTATGAACATCATTAACACTAATATTTACATTATCAAGTTTTCTACATATAGCACCAAGTTTATGATTAAAGTTCGACCTGTTAAGGTGATGCACTCCTTTCTTGACTGTTCGTTACTAGGTAGGGAATCGTTACGTTCTTCCGGATGTCCATGGTGGTGAGATGTTTCGGTGTCGTCGTGTATCTCATACAGTTCATTGTCGATATAGAGTCGGTCGCATACAATGTAACATGTCTTCTATTGTACTTTGTTTCTTTCATAATTGGATACAGCTTTTTCCTCCTGTCTTCTATTTCTTTCGAAAACCGCTGTTTGATACCGTATCTAGTATTTCGTAACATGTAGGCATTATCTGGCACATACAGTAAATCGTATTGATAAAGGAATCGTGCGACTATGGGTCTCATACCAAGTTGACTGCGTCCAAAACGGTGGACGTTACCAAATTCAATTTTGTATTCAATACCAATTCATCATATAGTTAATCTCGGAGAAGTTCTTCGGTGTTTTCATCTCTAACCTCGTAAAGTCCATTAAAGATAAGATTTTTCTTCATAGAGCGACAATGTAAATCAAGCACTCTTTCCCTAAGATTTTCTAGTTCGGTTATTTTGCCTTAGCATGATTGTAAGCCCTTCTCAGAAGTAATAACTCGACTTGTCAGAGATGTTATAATATTCTTCATACAGTATCAAATACATGCTTTTTCTTATATCTTGTTCTCTTTTTTTGATATGTGTGTTGCAATTAAAATTTGAAGACATTTGCTAAATGATAATAACTGCTCTTTGAATTTCAAGCTACGAAAAATATTGTCATTGCCCTGACCAGAGATTATTCGTGCTTATGCCATTGACACAATCACTTCAGGGCTTTTACCATTTATTAAGTTTTGTATTACTACATTCTCTTATAAAACAACATATATTTATTCGATTGCCGCGGGCGGAAGTGTTTTATTTGAAAACTTATTTTGTTATAGGGGTTGACACGAAACGCATAATCATATATATAAATTAGGCTTTTATCGCTCAAATGTGTTTTTTGTTGCAAAATTATTAACTTTCCACTTCAAATTGGTGTGGGACACCCCAGACAAAAGTGTTTTTATATCATCCGGAAATTCAGCTCCGAAAATTTTCTAGAACTGGGTTGGAAGATCTATTTTGTTGTCTGATAAGTATCAGCTTGATATTTTATGAATTTGTGGGGATATTTCAGGGAATATGCTGCATCAAAGAAAAGTTAAAAAAGTGTATATACGCAAATATTTCTAGCCGTCAGTGAAATTTTCGTCTCAGTGAGATAATGAGAACTGCTACATATTTATAGTTTTCACAAACTTTACAATGATTTCATTTCTTAGTTGTACAAAGTTGTAGCGTGAAATAATATTAAACATATAATATTTCATTACTTAGCATAATAACAAGATAGATCACTATCATAGCAATACTATACGTAATCTGATTTCTAACGGTTAAAAAATACATAATTACGATCCAAAGCAGATTGGAATATACTTTAAAAAGACAATAACCATTTTACACAAAACAAAAACCAAGGACCACTGACAATGTTTCCAAAAAACACATAACACTTCTATACCAGAGTTTTGTCCATATTTCCAAGCGTTATTCACCATTTTGAGAATTTGACATTTTGACAAAATGATTTATAATGTTAATCAAAGTTGAACCTTCAACACATATATCAGTTAGTTCAATCATAATTGGGGCCTCGATGGCCTAGTAGATTACTAAAACATTATTCTAAAATAATCACTAGCCTGTCAACACTGCGGTTGCCTCGGCAAAGGGCGTTCGACTCCGATCGTAAGTGAATTGGATTGCCTCTCTCCAGGAACTCCGGCCTTTTCCACCAATAAAAACTGATCGAAAGCTGCTGATGTTGACCTTCATAGATCGATACTTTGTCTCTTAAGTCTACCTGATAAGTCCAGCCTTTGTCAACTGGTTTTATGGTTTATTGTTGTGTTGTGCTGTTGGCTCGATGTCACAGGTAAGGGGAAGAGTTGAGCGCCCGCAAACATGTATGTGCCTGCTATTCAGAAGTTGTCATTTATTGTTGTATACCGTATTGTTTTCGTTTATTTTTTGCACATAAATCACTCGGGCCGTTAGCTTTCTCGTTTTAATTGTTTTGCTTTTATAGCTTGCTTTGTGGTATGGATTTGGCTAATTGTTTAAGGCCATACATATACATTAACATATTGTTGCTAACTTCTACTTCATTTGGTGTCAGGTTGAAAGTTGTCTTATCGTCAAAACTAGCAGCGTTTAAGAAAGTGTCAACATCCTCTTACTACACACCCTTGCTAAAGTGAAACGTCAAATCAGTGCTAACGTGCCAACATACCTTAGTAACATTCCCTTGTTAGAGTGGAATGTTCTAGAAAGTGACAGCATTCCTTAGCTACACCCTCTTACTTGAGCAAAACTTTATAGACAATGTTAAAATACACAAGTTACACAAGTCACACTTCCTTGCTGAATTGCAACGTTATAGAAAGTACCAGTATCCCTTAGGTACAATCCCTTGCTAACGTAAAACCTAAGAAAGTGCAATCTTAAGCCTAAGTTACACCATCGTGCTGGACAAATGTAAACATACCTTAGTTACGACCCCTTTGCTGGAGTGGAACGTTATAAATAATGTCACTATACCTTAGTTACAACACCATGCTAAACGGGAACATTATAGAAAGTGCCAGCATTCCTTAGTTACATAACTTTGCTGAATTGCAACGTTATAAACGGGATACACATACCATACTTACAACCGCTTGCAGAAGTTGAATGTTATAAAAAGTACCAGCATCTTTTAGTTACAAAACCTCGCTGAATTGCAATGTTATAGAAGGGGCCAACATACAATAGTTACAAACCCTAGCTAAAGTGGAACGTTATAGAAAGAGCCAGCTTCCCTTAATTGCATTACCTCGCTGAGTTGCAACGTTATAGAAGGGCTAAAATACCATAGTAACAACCTCTTGCTGGAGTTGAACGTTAAAGAACAACGTTTTCATAGCATTGTTTAACCCCCTTGATAATGTGAACTATATAGACGTGTTAATATCCCTGAGTTGTAACGAAGCTGTAGAACTTTACAGATATTGTTATCATACCTCAGATATATCCTCTCCTTAGACCTTTACAAACGATGTATACATACCTAAGCATATTCTCTATTAGCTGACGAGAAATAATATGAAAAAGACAGTGTAAGCAAAATAAGGTGGAAATTTGTTAATAGTTTGATTATACCTTAGTTATATCCTCTTCTAGCTGTAGTGGAATTTCGTCGGAAGAACACGAGTTAAATTCTTTACAGTGAACTGGTTTGTCGTAGTCAAACCGGTACTCCATAATCTGCGTAGAACTAACTCCATCATATATCTCAGTACCATTAGGTTTGTTATTATCTGTATTGATAAGATCTCGGTATCCGCCTGTAGTTACTGTATAGGTCAGAACGTATCTACAAAAATTATTCTATTACATGAATAAATATATAGATGTAATGCTCAGCTGACATTTGTCACTATCTTTAAGTTAATACAAAAATAAATAGATTTTGTACGATTGCCAGTGATACAATTATCAATTTGACAGCAAAGGACAAGTCTTGGAACAATTACACGTTAGCGTTAGACTTTAAACCATGCGCAGATCCAATATCGTACAGTTAACCAAAACAGACCCTGGGATGACAAAATATAAAACAATTCAATAAGAGAAAACCAACAACCTGATTTACTAGTATACTACAACAGAAACCTAAAACTTATATGACAGAGACCAAAAACGACAAACCATTGCACACACAAAAGCTGGGCTGAATTTGAGACGAAGTATATATAAATTATGGTGTTATCCCTGTATAACCACAGATCATTCGATGGAGAACGTTTGTCGTAAAGTTGTAACATATTTACACGTATGTGTATATTTAACAGGATATTCAGTACTATATTTATCTTCAGTTTTCCATTTAAATGGTAGCTCATTATGCGATTATTAGTCCTTATTATATGTTCTGAACATCAATTGAGACGACGAAACATGACTTTAAATGAAGGAGTACACATATCTGACAACTGGACCTTTGATAATACATAAAGGCAACAGTAGTATACCGCTGTTCAATAGTCATAAATCGATTAAGCGAAAACAAATCCGGGTCACAAACCAAAACCGAGGGAAACACACATCAACTATAAAAGAAAACAACGGAACAACACAAACACTGAACTGCAACAAAAACAAACGCCAACATACTTCGAAACGGGCTATTTGGTAACAACTGACATATTCCTGACTTGGTACAGGACATTTTTAGAAAAAATGGTGGGTTGAACCTGGTTTACAACTGAAATGAGAATCAATCAAAAAGGCAAACAACCACTGTATTGCATGCCTTTATCATAGATAGTAATGTGTAGTTATTTTTTGTGATATACTGACCAAACTATTTTTATGTGTGATAGGGGCACGGAACAATAGTTTTGTGTTTAATAGTAATAAGGGACTAGTTTGTGTGTAATGGTGGTGTGGTGTTCAATGCCACAATTTGGCAAAATGATAATAGCAATAACCGGATACCTTTACCATATAGGATAATAATTAGAAAACGCTGGAAGATCGTCGAAACCATATAGGATAATAATTTTAAAAAATGCTAGAAGATCGTCGAAACGTTTAAAATGACAGGGATTTAAAAATAAACTATGTAAATAAAAAATGAAGAAAAAATATATAGAAAGAAAAAAATATGAAAACTTAAAATGATTGAAGCACAACGCCAATCATTGCAGTATATGACTCTTGTTCTGGAAAACAACAGAGGTTAAGCAAGATAAATATGTTTGTGATTCCTTATCCATCTCCGAAGTAAGTACGTGTGTGAAGTTATTACAATGAAGAAATCTTGAAAGGCATACCGCGATGTAATCAACACATTTGGAAATTAGTAATTTAATATCGAAAGGACAAAAACAAGCAGCTCCTACCTACGAGTTCTCATTTTTGTTAGGAAATGAAACTTATAAAATGTCTCTGCACAGATCAAACTGAGTATAGTGATGCCGAGTTTGGACATAATTTTTGTCTCGAGAATAGAATATAATGTCAATTATTTGTTGATGAATTAAGAAATTATTTAGAAGCTAACATTCAAACACACTCAGGCAAAGATTACTTTAGGTGATTTTGGCTATTCTCTTTGGGTTCCTTTTTGTCATATAGCTCCTAACGTTTCTACGTATTTATACATTCCATGCTTTCAATTTTTAGTCTTGAGCCTTCCGGATTAAGGTAACTCCAGAAAAGCGCTTCGAATACACACAATTTATAAAGTGTTGTTTTCATTTACCTGTCTCCTGAATCCACCTGGAATACATTGGTACCATTGTTCATCCTACATTCTAGAACTGTATTAGCTATTGGGGTCAAATTAGCAGGCTGGGTACAAGTAAAAGTTTCTTTGTTTACTTCGTATTCACCACCTATTTTAAAAAAAATATTTAGTTGTATAAATGGATTAGCCGAAATGAGGAACATTGACACCAATTTTCGAAAATTCATTACTTTTTGAAATATTAGAATCACTATACAAAATCATATCCATTGAAAAAATATATACAAGGAAGAATGTAGCAACGCAAAGGCTAAACTCACTTTGGCCCCGTTTGAGATGAACTACCAACACATTCGCATTTACTATTCCAAACTTCATGTTACTGATGTATTTTGGTACAGGTGGAATATGACCAAATGTGTAATTGACATCTATTGAGGCATCGATGTCGAAGTTCATTAAATTAAATTCATTAGAATTGGTCCAAATCAGGTCACCATCTGATTTGTTTGTTGCGTCAGTCATAAATTCGTATACAAATTTCTGTGTCGTATAACTGTACTTTGCAAACGTCGCATTGCCTTTCTCTATCAAAGGTTTGAATTCTTCACTTTGTACTGAAAACGAATTTAAATTCATATTAATTGAAATACGAATAAAATGTTTAACTCATTTTCACTACAGATCAAATTTGAAAATTGTTGATATAAATTGAAGTACGAATTAACTCAATTTCATTACTAGTGTTAATCCAATTGATATTTCGTTGCTTGATTTGTGTTTGAATTTATTTTTAATGTTTTTTTTCAAAAGTCGATATTACTATTAGCTATATGTCTTTTTGTTATATTTATTTTATACTCTTAACTAGCTCTTACATTGGTGGCGATTATCATCCGAAACATTTCTATTCGATTTTTGGCGTGTGTAGGAGTTGTTAGAATATTGTTTCCGTTTATATTTTTTTGTATTTTTACATTGTTTTCGTCAATAATCTATAAGTTATTGATTTTGTTGATTATTTTGATGTTATTATTTTTGTTTATTATCTTGATGTTATATCGCCATCTGCATCGACGATTTTAGGTATTCTATATTTCAATTCTGGTACAGTTATGTTGTTGTAAAATTTTCATTTTTATGTATTGTGGACACTGAAAAAAACTTGCATGTGATTCTTTTAAAAAATAATATAGTTATTGAAATGAATTAATCGATGTTTAGACTCGATTAACTCACTCACAAACTAAAGTCGGGAGAATTACATATGTAGTTTGGTAGGACAAGTTTAAACAGATATAAATCATGTGAAGGTAATGTTTTCGTTTATAAATTAGGTAAAATTCTCTACACCATTTATTGTCTTTACAACATAGATATATAAAAAAGCAGCCTACAAATATTTTAACCAATTGAAAATCATTCTAGGCTTGATATATCTTTATATATTCTTACAAGTTTTGCAAGTATTTCCACTGAAACCGTCTGAGCAGGTGCAGTTATTGCTTCCATAACAACGTCCAGGGTAACAAGGGTGCAAATGTGAACAGGCTGCAACTGAAAATAAAATAATTAAACAAGCGATAAATGCTTGTTTAAAGCAGTCATAGATTTCAAGAAGTCTCATCATAGAACTAAAATGAATTCGATAGTATTTGTTTATGGCTAGTTATTATCTAAGATTGTCAAACATTCGGACGAAAAAAACAAAAACATTTTAGATAAATTAGTTAGTATTTAACGCCCTGAGGCCTTGCCGTTGACATATGTTAGAATAAATCAATTTGTGAAAATAAACTGATACAGTTACTGAATTAAAATTATATCTAAGAATATAACTTAAACACGCTACTTAATACATTAAAAAGTTCTATTATATTTTAAATAGAAATACGCAGTATTTCGCTAAACAAATTAGCTTCATCAGGCGTGTGCATCTCTCAAGGTGAAATCTGATGCATGACAAAAAAATATTTTTTGTAGCTTGAACTACACAAAATTTGAGTAAAAGTTTAACATATTTATTGATGTTCTATAAAAAATATATGTTTGTAGCTTCAACTACATAAAGTTGGAGTAAAAGTTTAACATATTTATTAATGTTCTATAAATTGTATGAATTTCTATAAATTGTATGAATTTCTATAAATTAGTTTGTATGATTTCAAGATTATTGTTTTGATTTGTTTTTAAATCTTTTTTCGTCTCTCTCATTGAGTCCCTCAGGTTCAAGAGTTCGTAACTGGTGCATCCAAAATCTCTCTCTCTTGTGTCTTCCTTGTGTATCCCAATTTTGGTTTTTCTCAATGATTTGAAATGTGACGTTTTCAAAATCATGTCTTGTGATTGGGAAGTTTCTTTCTTTTGTATAAAATGACCGATGGTTATTTAGTCGGATGTTAAATGGTGTTTCTGTTTCACCAACATATGGCAACTTGCAAGTTCCACACGTTAAAACATAAATACAATTTTGCGTTTTGCAATTTGATGTTATAAATATGTTGTATTTTTCTTTGTGACTGTACTGACGAATTTGGTTTCGATGTTGGCGACTTTGCAGCACTTACAATTGCCCCTTCCTTACTAGTGCTCGAAAACAACAATTTTGTATTCAACGACCAGCACTACTTGCAGGTTGACGGTACCAGTATGGGAACCAAAATGGCACCTTCTTTTGCCAACATTTTCATGGGGAGTCTCGAAGAACGCATCCTTTCGAGTGTACCATTCAAACTCTTGTCTTGGCTCCGTTATATTAATGACATCGACATCAAATGGAACGAAACTGCAGAACGTCAGCAAGAATTTCTCGATTTCTGTAATAACTTTCATCAATCTATAAAGTTCACATCTGAAGTTTCAAATGAGAAAATTGCGTTTCTCGACACCACCATAACTTTAGAAAACGGAGTCATCACAACTTCAACCACCAATTTTGTAAATAATCTTGAACTTCATCCAAATCATGTACTATTTACAAGGCAGCTAATTTCATGTATAACATGTACAATGAGCTGCAAAAGTTTCTTAAATACGCACTAATATTATTTTTTGCGAGAAATATTTTCTCTACAAAAGACTTGAGCTTGTTACTGACATCAATTTGATGTTTGTACTGTGTAAATGAAAACACTTTAAAAGGACCTTGATTTGAAAAATCATGTCAGTACCGAAGATGTAGATGGACTGGGAAACTAACAGTCCACCAGCTGTAGTATCAACTAAATGCTAATTAAAGGATTTCGGAACTTCTCTAGTTTTTTTTTAGATCGAAAGTCATGATAAATACAAACTTAATGTAAACTGTCGTTTGAAAGACACTGTTTTATTTACTCACAATAAACATGCCGAAACGTTCAGCGTGGCAAATATTTCAGGCTAAAACGGTCACATTCATTTAAAAAAGCCTTTTGTGAGCAGACAATTTAATTATTTCAGGTTTGGGCAACAAGTCTGTAAATTATCAAAAAGCTCATTTCTTGTCGACCTCATCACTATTTAAAACATTTTATCAATTTAATGAGTGCATTTCGAATATACTGTTTACTTTCTTTCTCATGTTTTTGTTAGGTATCATTTATTTTCAGCCGAACCAGGCATATGAATTGTTGAAGGATGACCTGTTATTGTTCATGTACAACATGTACAATGAGCTGCAAAAGTTTCTTATCTAAATCCGATTTCACCTGGATAGATGCACGCTTGATTAAGCTAGTTAGTCTAGCAAATTATTGCGTTTATTTTTATCGCATTGTAAATATTTTAAACATCCTAATATTTACATACTAAATAGTGTGTTAAAATTACATTGTTAGGCAATTTATAATTTCATTTGTGTTACTGAAGTAATATTTGTACTGATTAATCCAGACTCAAATAGATTTGTATGTCATGTGTTGCTATGTATAGGCACTTATATAGTATATATTTTCGAAAATGTTGTTTGTGCTGTATTTAGACCCCTGTAACAAGAAATTTGTTTTGCATGCACACGTATAAAAATTGCGGATTTTATCCAACGCAATCATAGGTTTAAACGTTGTTTTCAATTTAGACTTGTTTATATTTTTTCGTCTGGGCTTGTATTATATTTGCCTTCGGGTTTATATGATCCGTTCATCCTATTTTGACTCCTCAAAATTCAAGAGTCTACCCTAAATTGAGGTAAATTGTATGGCTTTCCAAATACCGTTTCGATTCTAACATCACTGAAGAGACATTAATTGTCGAAATCCGGATATGGTGTACAAAACCTTTGCACCTTTGTTTGCGATATACCATCTATTCCTCAAGTTTATTGTGTTCTGTTTAGTATTAAATTTATAATAAAGATCCATTTATTACATCGGTGATCCGTTTATTTGGCAATCGCCAATGGCAGTCAGAAGGGTTTCAGAACATTTGTTGTTCGACCTGTTAGTCAAATACGTTTTGTTAAAATATACTTTTTCACTTTTTTGTTCTTTTGCAAAATGTTGTTTGTGCTGTATTTCGACCCCTCTAACAAGAAATTTGTTTTGCATGCACACGTATAAAAATTGCGGTTTATATATATATATATATATATATATATATATATACAAGTCTAAATTGAAAACAACGTTCAAACCTATGATTGCGTTGGATAAAACCGCAATTTTTATACGTGTGCATGTAAAACAAATTTCTTGGTAGAGGGTCTAAATACAGCACAAACAACATTTTCCAAAAACCAAAAGAGTGAAAAGTATATTTTAACAAAACGCATTTGACTAACAGGTCGAACAACGGATGTTCTTAAACCCTGCTGACTGCCATTGGCGATTGCCAAATAAATTGATCACCAGATTTAACAAAATGGATCTTAATATTAATTTAATACCAAACAGAAAACAATTAACTTGCGGAAAGATGGTATTCCACAAACTTGAGGTGTAAACAGTTGTACACCATATCCGGATTTCGACAATTAATGTCTCTTCAGTGATGTAGGGATTGAAACGGTATTTGGAAGGCCATATAATTTACCTCAATTTAGGATAGACTCTTGAGTCGAAATAGGATGAACGGATCATATAAACCCTAAGGAAAATATAATACAAGCCCAAACGAAAAAATATAAACAAGTCTAATTTGAAGACAACGTTCAAACCTATGATTGCGTTGGATAAAAACCGCAATTTTTATACGTGTGCATATAAAACAAATTTCTTGGTAGAGGGGTCTAAATACAGCACAAACAACATTTTCCAAAAAGCGGAAAGAGTGAAAAAGTTTATTCTAACAAAACGCATTTGACTAACAGGTCGAACAACGGATGTTCTTAAACCCTGCTGACTGCCATTGGCGATTGCCAAATAAACTGATCACCAGATTTAACAAAATGGATCTTAATATTAATTTTATACCAAACAGAAAACAATTAACTTGCGGAAAGATGGTATTCCACAAACTTGAGGTGCAAAAATTTGTACACCATATCCGGATTTCGACAATTAATGTCTCTTCAGGTTGTTAGGGATCGAAACGGTATTTTGAAGGCCATATAAAAAGTAAAATCACAAAAATACTGAACTCCGAGGAAAATTCAAAAAGGAAAGTCCTCAATCAAATGGCAAAATCAAAAGTTCAAACACATCAAACGAATGGATAACAACTGTCATATTCCTGACTTGGTACAGGCATTTTCTTATGTAGAAAATGGTGGATTGAACCTGGTTTTATGGCTAGCCAAACCTCTCACTTGTATGACAGTCGCATCAAATTCCGTTATATTGACAACGATGCGTGAACAAAACAAACAGACACAATTCGTAAAAATGTCAAAAATAGGGTTACAGCAGTCAACATTGTGTTATCATCTTAATCACTATAAAAACAAACAAATTTTAGGAAGAAGCATACATCAAATTTAACAACCTCATTATGCTTATATCATACGATCTTATATATCTATGTAAAATCCACCTATAAAGGATGGAAGGTTTTAAGTACTGGCGTAAAATCGCGCGTTTGAAATTCGCACAGGTAGACATAAAATAATTTTGTCGTTCAAAGTATAAAGAGATACATAAATACAGAGTCACGTAAAATAGACATCACAAAAAACAGACTCAGCAGTAAAAGCAATATCAATAAATAAAATAATAGTGTGGTTCAAATTATGACGGGATACACAAGCACAGAGCCACGCCAAATGTATATCACAAAAAACAGACCCAACAGTAAAAGTGATATAAATCAATAAAATATAATTTACCTCAATTTAGGATAGACTCTTGAATTTTAAAGAGTCGAAATAGGATGAACGGATCATATAAACCCTAAGGAAAATATAATACAAGACCAAACGAAAAAAAATGAACAAGTCTAAATTGAAAACAACGTTCAAACCTATGATTGCGTTGGATAAAAACCGCAATTTTTATACGTTTGCATGTAAAACAAATTTCTTGGTAGAGGGGTCTAAATACAGCACAAACAACATTTTCCAAAAGACCAAAAGAGTGAAAAAGTATATTTTAACAAAACGCATTTGACTAACAGGTCGAACAACGGATGTTCTTAAACCCTGCTGACTGTCATTGGCGAATGCCAAAAAAATGATCACCAGATTTAACAAAATGGATCTTAATATTAATTTAATACCAAACAGAAAACAATTAACTTGCGAAAAGATGGTATTCCATAAACTTGAGGTGCAAAAATTTGAACACCATATCCGGATTTCGACAATTAATGTCTCTTCAGTGATGTTAGGGATCGAAACGGTATTTGGAAGGCCATATAATTTACCTCAATTTAGGATAGACTCTTGAATTTCAAAGAGTCGAAATAGGATGAACGGATCATATAAACCGTAAGGAAAATATAATACAAGCCCAAACGAAAAAATATAAACAAGTCTAAATTGAAAACAACGTTCAAACCTATGATTGCGTTGGATAAAAACCGCAATTTTTATAATATTTCTATTATTTAGTTCTGTTTACGACATAACAACAAAATGAAAGGATAAGAAATACGCACTAATATTACATCTTGCGAGAAATATTTTCTCTACAAAAGACTTGAGCTTGTTACTGACTTCAATTTGATGTTTGTTCTGCGTAAATGAAAACACTTTAAAAAGACCTTGATTTGAAAAATCATGTCAGTACCGAAGATGTAGATGGACTGAGAAACTAACAGTCCACCAGCTGTAGTATCAACTAAATGCTAGTAAATGAAAATAACACTTTATACATTTTTCGAAAGGTATAAGGCACTTCTGTATTTCTTGAACAATGAGAGAGAACTTACCACATGTGGAGTTTTCAAATTGACCTGATAAAGTTCGACTTTTTTTTTACTAAAACGTAGATAGAATGAAGAAATGTCAATATGAAGATAAGAAGATGTGGTATGATTGCCAATGAGACAACTATTCACCAGAGACCAAATGACGTAGGAAGTAGCATCTATATGTCACATCTTAGTTTTGGTTACAAGGCATAACCATGGAGTTAAATTTGCAATAAACTTATTCTCAAAACAAATAATTCAAAGAGCTGACTTTATAGTATAAAGTAGTTAATAAATCTGCTAAAACTTACTTCCATTACATATTTCTCCTGTATATCCTGCAGGACAGTCACAAACATTAGGCCTGGTACATGTCCCACCATTTTGGCAGTTTGGGGAACAAATAGCTGTAAAAGTAAACTACGATATATAAATACAACTATGTCCATTTTCTTCTAAAAATCTCGAGAGGTAAGAATAACAAGCATAGAGAGAGAAAAGAACTGTCCACAGTATGATAAGTCAGATCGGGAGAACTACTTATTTCATTGCTTGAATATCTAAAAATTCCAATTATCAGTCCGTTTTTTTTTTGGAGACAGAATATTCTGTTTATTTCATGTAAAAAGTATCAAATATGGTGGGCGAATATGACCATATCTCTTTTTCGTTTTTGATATTTCATAAAGTGATAGCTGGAAAGCAATAGTGGAAAGAGTAAACATGGGAGTCGTTTCGTGTTTATGCACTCGTTATCTGCGTTTGTTTTAATTATTTTATGTCCGTGTATACACGTTTTCTGGCGATTTAGCGTTTTCCGGTTTTATTTTTCGATTGTGTATTTGTGCCAATAAGCATGTCATTTGCGCCAATTATTGATTAACTATTCTGTTATTGGACTTAATATGATGAAAACTGCCTATGCAGTACAAAGTGTCAACTCGGCCAATACAGAATAACTCGGCCAATATTGATTTTTTCGTATTTGCCGAGTTCTAATCTGGCAAATACAGGATTTCGGAACTTCTCTAGCTTTTTAGATCGAAAGTCATGATATATACAAACTTAATGTAAACTGTCGTTTGAAAGACACTGTTTTATTTACTCACAATAAACATGCCGAAACGTTCAGCGTGGCAAATATTTCAGGCTAAAACGGTCACATTCATTTAAAAAAGCCTTTTGTGAGCAGACAATTTAATTATTTCAGGTTTGGGCCACAAGTCTGTAAATTATCAAAAAGCTCATTTCTTGTCGATCTCATAACTATTTAAAACATTTGATCTGTTTAATGGGTGCATTTCGATATACTGTTTACTTTCCTTCTCATGTTTTTGTTAGGTATCATTTATTTTTCAGCCGAACCAGGCATATGAATTGTTGAAGGATGACCTGTAATTGTTCAAGTCTGTTCTTTGGTCATGGTCTGTGGATAGTTGTCTCATTGGCAATCATATTCAACTCCTAGTTTTATTTAATCTTTTTGTTTCTTCATCTCTCATGCAATAGCAGTACCTTTTCCAATTATTATTTATGTGTTGCGTCTAAATATGTATTGATACACTTTATAGTGACTGAAAAGGATAAACAAATGACCAAACAGCACCAAATCAGTTGACATTGCAGTTTTTAAAAAGAAACTCAGATTTGGATAGTTCAATTTCAAGGTAAAGCATGATAAAATCTTGTGAAAGGAAATGAAACATAAAAAAAAACAGGTAAAAACTGTAATTAATTAATTAAGATATCATTGCGTGATTAGTTTTGGATTGGCCTTGTTATTGGTCCTCGGTCAGCTGTATTGGCCTTCGGCTTCGCCTCAGGCCAATAAAGCAAGCCTCGGACCAATAACAAGGTCAATACAGAAATAATCACGTAATAATATCATATTAATATTTCATTTGTGTAATAAAGATTATTTCATTTGCGCCAAAGAATATAGCGCCAACTATGGTAACAGGTAATCACATGCAAAACGTAAGATTTGTTTAAGTAATTGATATGAAAGGCATTGCAACTATTGCATACACATACTCTGCCAAGAGGACTTGTGAAATATGTAAATGTTGCTGTTTTATCGTATACAAAAAGATATAGTGCTATTTTACGTGATGATGTGTGAAGTGTGAACAAACTTTTAATGTAAACTTGAAATGCTGGAAATCAAATTTTCACCCCCATGTGGTGAGGAAGGGCTAATGGTAGACTGAATGAATGTTAGCTGTAAAAATTATTACAATAACTGATACGAATCTTACGTTTCAAATGTGATTACCTGTTTTTATAATTCATCGGGAAATTTCAGTTTTAGCGTGAAATTATCCAATTCTTTACCAAGATAATCAATATGTATTGCCTATCAACGTCCATCTAAGATTATTGATTTATTTTCTCACTTTGTCTCGGTGTGCACAAGATTCATTTTATTGCTTGAATAATGATCTCTTCCAATATGACTATCAGTACGTGTATAGTTCATTTATTGAACTCCATTTATCTGCTGTATTTTGATAAATCTTTGTAATATATTATTATCCAAAATGACGGCGTAAATGAAAGTTTGAAGTTTTCAAAGGACTATAATGTTATAAGGCCGATATTTTGTCGAAATATCAATAATTAGTGCCTGGCAAGCATGTTAGACTGCATTTGGGGTTATCAGTCATAATTTCTGAAAGGTCATCATAAATGTATCGAATAGGTAAAATGTAGACGCAATTGACCTCTTACAACATTTCCCAGCTATATGCATTGATTTTTTGTAGAATTTCCTGCTTTAATTTTCTGTGACATCCATGTTTAATGGCAACCAGGGACAACAACACGGGTTAAGATATGTATTCGCTATCTTTAGATTCCCTTAAGGACATAGTGGCATAAACCATTGATTTCACGAGAATCATCGGATAGTTTAATAGTCTTATTAGCTTTTCTCTCGAAGAATTATGTTGCGTCAAATGATTCCTAGAGGAATACAGATATATCGCCCTGTTGTCAGTATAATATTGGAAGGGCGTGTAATTTAAAACATTGTATACATCATTGAAACACCTTAGACGAAAGGTGTTTTTGGCGGGAAGTTATTCTATTTAGGTTCATTTTTATTTCTGACACCAGGAAGACATAAATGAACCCACTATAGAAATGATACATTTGAAAAAAAAAAAAAAAAAAAAACAAAATGCAATTAATCCGATATTTCATTGGGAAACCAGTACAATAAGTGACCTTTATATTTCGCCTTATCTGTATTTTGCAAAACCTTTCGGAATTTTGGTCCCTCCATGCTCTACCATTTCGTACTTTAATTGGCCTATTTAGATTTTTTTTATTCGAGCGTCATTAACGAGTCTTTCGTAGACGAAACGCGCGTTTGGCGTTCAAAATTTTAATCCTGGCATTTATGATGATTTTATTCACAGGGAAACTGTAAATAAAACATAAATCCTTAGGGAAATTCTAATAACTACTACTAGTAAATCGCCATGCGAATGCACAGTCAGCAAAATATCACAATCTGGAATAGGACACAATCGGTAAATTTATAGATCAAACGACTCTCCTGTTAACTAAAGGTTAATAATCGCGAATACATGACTTTTGTGGGTAGAGACACAGAAATATCATATATTGGTCGACCAATTCCTGATGATGACCGTTAAAAATTAAAATAACAAAAATACCGAACTCCAAGGAAAATTCAAAACGGAAAGTCCCTTATCAAATGGCAAAATCAAAAGCTCAAACACATCAAACGAATGGAATTCCTGATTTGGTACAGGCATTTAACCTTATGTCGTGTCGATTTCAGTCGTTCTTTCTCATAACTCTGTTAAAGCAGTTTTTGTGTAAGCAGCAAACCCCTGTTAATGAAGTCCGTATAGTGTGAACAATATACTAACACGTTATTGTGAAGGTGTTTTCTAATCTGATTAATAAACAGTGCAAATGTAGAATTAAAATTAGATTAGAGGAATTAAGTTATAAGCGAAAATATTTTTATCACTAGATGTCTTTACAGTTCAAATCTTCAAGCTTATATCAGCTATAACGAAATGATGCTATCGAATGGGCATAATGTTACTTTTTTTCACAATAGTTAATTCATATATATATAATTGTCGTAAAAATTACACATCTAAACATCACATATTATCATACAATAAAAAGTTAGGCTGCGACTGTATTGTATATCATAAAGTATTTCATAAACGGTCTTTCGTCATTGGTCGTCTCATGTTTGATGTGATTAAGCAGGTTAGCGGAACCTATTTTTTTATAGCATTTTTTTCCCCAATCAAAAGCACATGAGGAAATTTCAATCTATAAACAACAAATTCACTTGGCAGGAATAATGTTTATCGCTTAACTTATTTGCGCACACCCTATTAGTTTTCACTTGTCTGTATCAAACTGTCTTTGCTTAAGGAATTATTTAGAAATTACTTAATGTTGTAGTTATAGATAAAACAAACGAACGTTTGGCTTGAGGGAGAACTAATCTTAAAGTAATATACAGGCCAATGAGGCAGACTCCTTTACCGAATAACAAATCCGAATGTCTTGTATGTATTATAATAATTGTAGAATTCCAATCTTCGCCATAATTAAGAATTAGAACAAATTAAAGTTTTCTGTTGTTAGATAAGTTTTATATATGTTTTATTTGTAAGCATATATGATTTTAGAAATATATTTACGGATATTGCAGTTAGTATTTCCATTGTGTCTCCATCCTGCACAACAGAAGTTTTGTGTGTAAGAATATGCACGTTGATAACCTCCCCTGTGAGTGCACCTGTAAAATATTAATTGATAGTATGAGAGTCAAGACTACCTATTATGTTTTTTTTATAGTCATAAGTTTATAGTATACGTTGCATCTGATTTATGAAGGAGTTACATCTGTAAATGCCATATTTGGCCTTACATATAAAGTCCATGATTTCCAGATATGAAATATTTCAAGTTGATGAAGAAGTGTCAGAAATAAAACTTTTTTTTTTTACATTTTTTTTAAGCGTTGACATTCACAACCTGCATAGGCCAATATCAGAGATTTTGGTGCGAGTTGACACAATCTTCTGGATTTCAACCAAATTTAGGCATAGTAAACATATTGCGCATGCTTCGACAAACTAGATATTCAAGTCAGATATATAAATTGTTCTATAAATGATAACGTTAAAATATTCTTTTCTACGACACATGCGCTCTATGAATCAAGTCCTAGAAAACAATAAAATTTACCTGTTTTCAATGACCTAACGTGGAAAATCAAAATGTGTGCTTTTTGTTACGTCATGAAAGCTAATAAGTTAGTTTTAAACAAAATACCATTTTCCTATCCAGTCATTGTTACAGTTATGATTTAAAAGAGAGTCGAAAGATGGCAGAAGGACATTCAAACTCAAAAGTCGAAAATAAACTGACAACGCCAGGGCAAAAAAAAAAAAAAAACAGGACAAATAGACAAACAACAGTATACAAAATGTGTTATTGGTCAATAAATCATATTTAAATTTTGGCTGAAAATATGGGCCTTATTATGGCCTTATCAAACCTATCACCCTATTATAACAACTGTCAAACAAGTGTTGTATGTTGAATAACGAATATGGCAATCCAATCATTACTTTTGACTGTTTATTTGTAATATATTTTTGTATTTTGTCAGGTATTTATTACTTTAAATAAATACTTAGTTCTGTACAGTTGGGACTCTCAATTCATTTTAGACTAAAATAAGATTTTAATTTTTGCGATATTGAGAAAAATCCTGTTTAATTCATATAAAAAATTTCAAAATGCGAGTTTAAATTATTGCGATTATAAGTCTGTCGCATTTTTCGCAATAATAAAAACATCGGAATAATTTCTGAATTTACAGTACATGTATTAATACTTGAAAGAAAATGATAATTTTATCAAATATTTTCACATGTTCTTACAATCTTTGTATATTTTATCATCTGCAATTATTCATTGTTCACTTGTCTGAGTATTAAATTGACAGACATTCAATTAACTTCATTTATAGTGGTTGCACTTTTATTGTCTATTGTTATCTTTCCTGCGTACTCTTGGTCGTTACTCGAAGTTGTCAAGTCAAGTCAATATTTGAGCAGTTTCATAGCGGTTGCCTGACTACAATATAACTCGTTTACGTATTTCTCTTTTCTTATCATTAATACTATCTCTAATTGATTAAGTTTTGAGTTTTGACCAGATATATTACTTTTTGTTGCTCACGACATTTTTCAGCTATAAACGCAAGATCAGTGAAAGCGTTTTCACTTACCTATTCCACCACCAACATCTACAACTTCTGATATAACGGAAGTACTTCACAACTCGTGAACAATAATTTCTGTAAAATACAAAATATCATTATCTAGCCGTTTTATCTTAGACTATCATACTAACGTTATATGAGATAACACAATATGAGTTCATTAACGGTTCTAAGAACACTGTTTAACATACAAATAAATAATTATTACTCGAACAATAACATTACATGTATGTAATATCAAAGACATTTAAAAGAAGTGAACATAATAAAGTTTAGAACACCTATATGTTAATATTTGTTTAAATTCTTAAAGTCTCTATTTACGTTATTCTTATGTCACCATATTAAGATAATTCATCATAACGAGTTCTGGGTTCGTTTACTGGGTTTTTGAATTTGTAGAATTCGTTATACCCCCAGTTTTTTGGTGGGGTTCATGTTGCCCAGTCTTTAGTTTTCTATGTTGTGTTTTGTGTACTGTTGTTTGTCTTTTGGTCTTTTTCCTCTTTTGCCATGGCGTTGTCAGTTTATTTTCGACTGATGAGTTTGCATGTCCTTTTTGTATCTTTTGCGTCTCTTTTGTAGCAGATCAATAAATTACTCATTTAGAATTCAAGCTTAGTAATTTTGAATTTAGAAATTCTTCTTCAAGGATTAAACTCAATATTTCCAAAACGTTAACAATATTATAGATTGATTCTTTGCTTTCTTAGTGTCAAGTATCATAAAAACAGTATCTGTGAATTTGTCCTTATAATTTGTATCAAAGAAATTAACAATATCTTATTGAGAATTCATAATAGTATCATAACGAATTAAGTTCAAAATAACCAGTTCACAAATTGGTGGTAGCTCGAAATTGTATATGAATACTGATATTCAAAACTTAAAACAAATGAATGTAAGCTTATGTCGTATTTTACAATATGGTAAAATACAATCTAAAGGGCTCAATGCATAGTTTAGTTCAACTTTTCCAATTAGAGAAACTTCCTTATCCACTATTTTCTGTATTTGTCAATGGTTGGTGCTGATTAGAATAACAAAGGATCATCACTAAAACTCATAGCAAAATAATTATTGTAGTTGTCCTAAATTATAACTTGCTTACCAAGACCAACATTACTCCAGTAAGATTAAGTAGAAGAAAGCAACACCAAAGGTGATGAATGTACATTTTTCATTTTATCAACTTATTCAGAGGGAAAAACATTCTTTAAGATCAGTAAAACTTTTAATAAAAATCTTTGCAAAGGTTCATCGTCTTATGTTGTTTAGGAATGATATAACTACGAAAGACCGGTAGGGACATGCTGTTGTTAAACTTTGTAAGTTCCAAGTTGACTTTTACCAGTTTCAAACAACACCGCCTAAACGTGAGGCCAATAAGGCAGGTTTTTGTTAACTTTTTGTACTGGTATGTAATTTTATATCGAAAATATACTGCACTGTATAGTTACCCGTGAAATAAATGTTTGTTTACTGTACTAGTATATATCAAATTATTCCAGATAACATATCTTTCTTTATGAACATATATATATCTTCTTTTTATGATTCGATTTAAAGGGCTTGACCGTTAAATCGCGTTATCAGAGGAAGGCAAAACTTGCGACAGTTCATGCACAGGTCAATTTAACGCGCATGTCTTAATTCGATTACACGGCATATCAATTTTAAGAGCTATAGCACTCCTCGCAATATTCTGAATGCACGGTCTGCTAGGAAGTAACTGAATATATCTAAGGTCAGATTGTTGAGTTTATTGTACGCATAATTAATGTAAATACTTATCTTATTAATTTTTCAATTTCAACAGATTATTGATAAATTAATTAAAATCGGTCACATTCAATTTGATAATTTATACATTAGTGGACAATTTAGTATACAAATCCTTGACTAAAGTTATTATAATACGAGCGAATCTATTTATATTGGATTGTATAATAAATGTTTGATTCACATATTTTTTAATTCCAGTTACATTAATATTTTTATATCTTTATCGAGGTATTAAATAATGAAAACTAGATTCCAGGTATTTCTTTTCAATTTACATTTTGTAATGCAGATTATAATGGTACTGTTCCATTATCAGGTATGTTAACTATTATTTAATAATGGGGTTGCCTTGTGAGACATTAACATCGTAACCATTTATTGTTCTTTAGCGTGTCTAGGACAGCAGTAAATCGTAAATTATATTTCAAAGTTGAGCCCCCGTTAAAAGAAATTAGTTGATAAAATTTTTGATATGGCAGCTACAGTGATGTCTTTACAACCGATTGTTTTTCGGTCAGCCAAATTGCGTTGCATATATACAGAGACATATAATACAATATGTCTCTGATATATATTAATATTTATTTCAAATAATATTCATTAATATTTCGTAGTAATGTCTTTATAACCGATTGTTTTCTTAGTTATCCAAATTGCATTGCACACATTTTGATATTTATTTAGTGTATAACATGTATATTATTTAATTATATTTGTTCATAATGACATTTATTAGAAGGTTTATGATGCCTGAGTAGAAAAGGCATTGAAAGAGGTGTTATAATTGGGGTAAAGAAAACTGCTTTAGCCACCTGTGATGTCAAAGTAGCTACGCATCTGAAACAGAAACTGAAAGTTTGTTATGCAGGATTATTTCATTCATCAGCAGGACCATCTATATGTATGTCAGTCAGAGAAGTGGCAGTATGCCTTATCTAAATACATCAATAAAACAGGTACATCTTTTATTCTTTAATTCTAATGTAGCTAATTCAGTACATGACATTTTTAGCTTTAACAATGATTTGAGTAGTAACATTTCGAGCATAATAAGGCAAACGATTCTAAATGGCGAATACTTTATTGATCCGGACCATACCACGAATAAGAATAAGAATAAGATTGATTTATTTATAATTGGTTTCTTATCTATATATCTCATCCTGATTAGAAAACATTTCAACATTGATTTATTTTATAATCACACTGAGAAGGTATAGTCCATCAAGTAATTTTATATCCAAAGCATTTTTAGTATGTGTACATATCACGAAAGAATTTTTACAATTATTCTAATTATATCATTCTCACCACCAGTATACCTAAATTTGATTTATTTTCATCTGTCATCTATATAAAAGAGAGAACCATTTCACTAATTTCAGAAACTAGTTCTCCACTATTTGTGCGAAGTATATATATATAAAAAAATAAATGGTATCTCGCAGCTATATAAAAATTCATCAACGGTAAATATCAATGATATCAGTAAGTAAACTGATGCATTTTTATATTAGATATTTATTAACAACCAATTTGAATTAGGCAAGAGAGCTCATCCAGTATATGAGCAAATAAGGCTTGGAGCTAGCAGGGTTCAGGTCATAAGTTGGAAACGAGCTGTTTCGGTTAAAGAAAGCAATTTCACAGTCTTGTAATTGGGGACCAGTTGATTTAGATCTATGGCTATTATTCATGTACCATGATAACAACAAATCATTCATACCCTGTCTGTACTATGTATAAATAATGTGATAAAACTATGGCTCTTGCACTAGGATAAACCGTCATTACTCACAAAGCTTTTTTGCGCACGTTTTAATAGTGCCTAGAAAAATAAAATGCTACATGTAATGGACAAGATAATAAAAATTTTGATTTTCAAGATTGCTATAACTATCAAATATTTACATAAGCTGAACATATTATTGCCATCTGTTTGCCGTTCAAGTAATGAATCTTTATTGTTTTTTCGGGGTTTGTTTAAACTAGCTTTATTGGATTTTTCATATGAGTGGAACTAGTAGCTAGCAATCCACTTGCGCATTATCAACTTTAAAGTTCAAATGATATTAGTTTTACAGATAACAATGTTTCCATAAGTCTCAAATTTTAGAAAATTGATCAGCAAGTCAAGATAGTTTTACTACTATACTTGGAAAAAGGCATCGTTGGTTTATGTCTGTAATATTTGTTTTTCGTAAACTGTTTTGTTATAAATTAGGCCGTTAGGTTTCTCAATTGAATTGTTTTATATTTTTCATGTCGGGGCCTCTAATAGCAGACTATACGGTATAGGTTTTTCTCATTGTTGAAGGCCATAAGACTGCATATAATTGCTTACATTTACTTCATTTGAACTTTGTTGGATAGTTGTCTCACTGGCAATCATACCACATCTCTTTATATTTATATTAGAGAATTTTAGTTTAGTTGTTTTGTTAAAACAAAAAACAGAAAAAACAAAAAAAAAAAAAATAAATAAAAAAATATAATCTTTTAATTAACATTAATAACGAATGGAGAAGAAATAGTATACACTATTCTGCAAGTTACGTTTACAAACTTTATTACCAGATGTGTAGATCTTTGATAAAATTATCGTCTGAAAATTGTTGATATAAATTTACAACATATGCGAGTTAATTGTCTGGGTTAATGGTATTATTACAGAGGTCAAGAAAAGTTCAAATAAGTTAGATGATGAATTGATTTTATTGCTTTTGTGGTTTAGATTTAATAGTAGGGTATATCTCAGACTATAAAACTGCTAATTAGTACGATTTTGTTATCTGAAAGAAAAACAACGCAATTGGGTTAAATACTGTGAACAGTTATACATGGAATTTTATGTATATACGTATATTAGAGAATATTCGTTTTTGTAAGCAGTCATAAAGGATTTGGGATAATAATTGTTGTCGAACGCCATACACATGATATGCAATAAAACAAAAACAAAACAAAAAACAAAAACAAAATTAAACAAACAAAACAAAATGTTACACGATACCAGTTTTAATGCCGTATTGACGAGCGCCCTAAAGACGGCAAATATTCCATCGGCTATTTTTAGAGTCAAATTTTGGGGGGTCTTATCTGCACTTCAGTTTAAAAAGTTTTTGTCTAGGAAACATGATTCATTTACTAGTTTTAATTAGCTTTCAGTAACTGCGAGTACTCTTAGGTGTGTACTTGGTGTCTTTAGTCTATTTGTTAGTTGTGTATTGTGTTTTGTGTCGATCTGAAGAGTCAAACCTACCTCAACTTTGTTTTATGTTGTGTTGTTAACCACTGTCCCCGGTTACGGGAGGGCTTAGTTCTCACAAACTTGTTGTTTGTCGCAGTCTATTATACTTGTTTTACGTTGTTTAAATTGATCTATACTTAAATATGGCCTTGTTTTCTTGTTTGAATTGTTGCCGGGGCCTTTTATTGCTATTATACTGTATGGACTATGTTCAATGTTGAAGGCTGTACGGTGGCCTATAGCTGTTTACGCCCACGCCATTAAGTTTTAGGCGAATAGTTGCCTCATTGACATTCATGTCAGATCTTCTAGTTTTTATATTTTCTGATGGTAAAAGTAGAATTCAGTCATTGGTAATATAAAAAGTATCAACCATATATCTGATTACCAACATAACAGTTGGCAATTCAAATATCTTCATCATATCAATTTTAATTATTTTTCTATATTGTAAATTACCAATCTGGAGCTGATTATTGATTGATTGTCAATTTAAGATCTTTCATGTTTTCAAAAGCGTGCTTGGATAGTGGGTTTTTCAATCACCAAAATGACTTCGTTCGTGCTCGGTAGTTTGTAGTTACTTATGGTTGTGTTTTCTTATACATTTTCGTATCACAATTTGTTAGCAAGGTCAAAGTGTTATGAGGCAAAGAGATAAACTAATCGTATGCTCATTCTCGAAGAACTCCGCAATATTAAGTAATCCACTTAAATGGACATGACATCGGACAAAGCGTTCTATACGATAGGACTTAACTTATAAGCGATATTGATTTTCTCCAAGATTTGTTACCTTAGTCAAATTTGCTTGGTTGCAATGTTACCAAGATTGCAATACAAGAACAAGATTCCAAATAAGTTATTGAACCAAACTACAGTGAGATATTGAAAGTTATCTAATTTTATACAAGTTACAACTTCAATTATGCTATTATCAATTTTCACCTATTTATTATCCAGCTATGCAATTATCAATTTGCATCCATTTATTGTCCATCAAACGGCGAAGTAGGTCATTGGCTTCGGGAATCTGTTAGCTAGTAGTTACTGCTGTCAGATTCTTCTTATTTGGTGGTAACAAGTTCCAAAACATTCTTTATGAAATGAATGTTTTTGAACTTGTTTAGTGGTGGATTTTAAAGGCTGCACCAGTACCGATGAACTTGATTTATCACTGTATTATCATTTAATTTAGAACATAAATCCATGCAATATTCATTTCCAACTCAAACGTAGTTTCTCATGTTGATTTTGGACATCTGTTGCCAGAGTTCAATTCAGTACCCCATTATTTCAAAATTTCATTTCATTTTAGTTTTTATTTGTATTTTGACTTTTTTTTTCTATTTTATTTGCATCTAATTTACGGTTGCCCAAAGACCCTTTGCTTGTGGGTTGGTAACCGACAGAAGCCATGATCTTACTTCGCCAATAAAATATATTTTGACTTTAATCACGTCTTCTCTCTTATAATTCGATTTAAAGGGCTTGACCGTTAAATCGGGTTATCAGAGGAAGGCAAGATTTGCGACAGGTCAATGTAACGCGCATGTCTTAATTCGATTACACGGCATATCAATTTTAACAGCTATAGCACTCCTCACAATATTCTGAATGCACGGTCTGCTAGGAAGTAACTGAATATACCAAAGGTCAGATTGTTGAGATTATTGTACGCATAATTAATGTAAACCCACTCATCCCTCCTCTTTTAGTTTTTTCAATACTGCTGTTTTATGTCTTATTTTACAGATTTCTGCTTGTCTCTAACCCCAACATAGAACTCCTGTCACGGCTTCTGGATTTACAACTCTTCGCCAGTCTATAAACATGCACAGTTAACCACAGTACGACGTCCATCTGACGAGTGATAACGGATTAACAGTCATAGTGTACCGATAAATAATGTTATGACAGTCTTTTAGCAGAGTTCATCACTAGGTCGGACTTTATAGGCTGCACCAGTACCGATGAACTTGATTTATCACTGTATTATTATTTAATTTAGAACATTAATCCATGTAATCTTCATTTCCACCTCAAACGTAGTTTCTCATGTTGATTTTGGACATCTGTTGCCAGGGTTCTATTCAGCACCCCATTATTTCAAAGTTTCATTTCATTTTAGTTTTTATTTGAATTTTGAATTTTATTTATCTATTTTATTTGCATCTAATTTACGGTTGCCCAAAGACCCTTTGCTTGTGGGTTGGTAACCGACAGAAGCCATGATCTTACTTCGCCAATAAAATATATTTTGACTTTAATAACGTCTTCTCTCTTATAATTTATCTATTACACGAGGAGATGAAACTATTGCTTCCTAGTATCATTATTAACGTATATGGTTTCACTTATTTTGATATATCAGTTCACCATTATACACACTTACAATTTTTAATGTTATCATATTATAGACAGGAGTTAGATAACGTAAAGACACATAATAATCATTCTATATATAATGTAAATATATACTATAGATAAGCGTTGGTATCGTGATATCTTTGTAACGATCCAACGCTTATCCATTGTGTTTTTTATGTAAACTATTGTTGAGACCTCTTTTCAAAATTACAGTTCTTTCATTAATTAGGCAGTATTATTTGTGACTTCAAAGAACCACCTAATTCTTTTGAAATATTCACAAATAAAACCCAATAATTAAAAGTATGCAGGTAGTCGATTTAAATCACGAAATAATGTTTTAAAAACAAAATTGCACGCACTTTCATGATACTGTACTGAAATTTTCATTGAAATATAATAAATCTGAATATCATTTGTAATTAACAAAATAAGGCATATTCGAACTAATTTCTAAGTATTATAATACGTATGTTACCGAATTTCTAGCAAGACAAATTTTTCTACACAGTCTAAAGTACCCCAGCAAAAAATGTTTAGTATCGATAGTATCTAATATCCGGTAAGGTGACGGACCACCTATAGGCAGAGAAATGTAGGATTTCTGTTTTATTTGTATGAAATTGAAAAATATAAATACACATATAACTATTTTCAATTATAAGATATAATATTTTTTCAACCGTTCTAGATTTATGGAGAAATAAATACAAATGCACGTCAAAATGATTAAAGTGAACCTTTCCTCGAATTTGTTTTATTTCTCATTAAATTGTGCACATTGTATAGAAAGAAACGTATGGAAAGAAAGATGTGTTCATGAATAATGCAATATTAGTCACTTTGAGCATCTCGATATTTGTATTTCTATACATGAAACCGGTTTTGAGAATGTTTACCAACCTGTTTCCTCTAAAAAATTTTCAAAGCAGTACCCGATTTTGTCATAGCAAATACTGCATAATCAAAAATAATGTAAACACAAATCCGTCGTTCAACGGGCGTTTATTGTTTCTTTGTGAAACGATGTTTTTCAGAGTACAACTTATTTGAATCGAGCTTCACTGCTGAATCTTTTGTAGACGAAACGCGCGCCCGTCAGGCATACAAAATTTTAATCCCGGTATCTATGAAGAGTTTATTTACAACCACTGGGTCGATGCCACTGCAGGTGGAGGGTTCCTCCCCAAGGGTCTCACCAGCTCAATACTTTTGTGTTGACATGAATTATCATTGATATAATCATAATTAAAAAAATTAACTGATTACAAAACTTTTGATTATTCGAAATACTAAGGATGTTCTACCCCAGTAATATATTGCCTTAGGTGTATTTAGCAAAACATTTCGGATTTGTGGGTCCTAAATGCTCTTCAACTTAGTAATTTATTTGGCATATTTTACTTCTTTGATTTGATCGTCACTGACTTTTGTAGACAAAACGCGCGTCTGGCGTACATAATTTACATTCTGGTATCTTAATAAATTTATTTCTATTTATTTGAATCCGTAAACACTTGAAAACCTGCTTTAATGAATCAAGCATTTTGAAATTTGTAATTTTGCTTTGCAAGAAAAATCAATACTTTAACGGTTGAAATACAGGCAAATCAAGATTGTAACGTCATTTGATGTTTTCAGCTCTTTATACCTTTGTCAATATGAATTATGTAAATTTTAAATGTTTAAATCAAACTTCGATTGTGTATAACCTTGGATACCCTTTTGATATTTGATTTTCTTGAACAAAAGGATAGGTAACTAAGTAAAAATTCCACTCTTCCTAAGAGGGGGGTCTTTCCCAGGATCGTTTGAAAATAAATATCCTGAGCACATAATGTCATTAAAAAGCAAGAAAATAAGACAAATATATGTGCATGCAGAATCGCCCTTGAAAATATGTTCTTATATTGTGCTTTTACACCACTGTCGTAGGTTAGGGAAGGGTTGGGCGCTTGCAACATGTTTAACTCCGCCACATTTTGTATGTGTCTGTTCTAAGAGGCTATAGCCTGTAATTCAGTGATTGTCACTTGTTGCTTTATATCATATTTGTTTTTCGTTTTCTGTTTTATACATAAATTTTGGTGAGAACGGTTGTAGAAAATAATACATCCCACAATGGAAAATAGTTTCATGTGTATTCATATTCTTCAATTTCACAAAAAAGTAAAAAGACCCAAAGACAAACAACCGTATACAAAACACAACATAGATAGACTGAGCAACACGAACCCCACCAACACAGGGGATGATCTCAGGTCCTCCAATAGGGTAAGCAGATCCTGCTCCACATGAGGCACCCGTAGTGTTGTTCATGTGAGTACTTACCCGGTAATAAGTCTAATTCGGTAGGCCACACTCTGGGAAAGGGAGGACGGGATTGTATTTACGACGATCAGAACATATCCGTCATCATCTGTTAAACACCCTATATTAATAAGAATAAGGACAAATTTAATGTTATCGTTTTCTTTTGAAATACTTAAAATGGCCAACAGTTAACCAAAAAGAAATTGGAAAACTTGTTTTTATTTCAAAAATATCAACAGAAACACACCACACAAAATTAAAAAAAAAAAAAACAGCGGAAAAAATAAAGAAAAGGACAACAAAATGAAAACAGGAATTGGAACCTAAACCGACATATCTCTATTTCTAACTATGACTCTACAACTTATTCATCTACACCTTGCGGCTACCAACTTATATAATAGATTGTCTATCAAAGTCGCAAGCCCTGGGTGTCCATTGTACCGGTGTGTATCATATTTTTAGATTGACTTATGTTTATCAATATATACAAACTAGTGTGTTTGCCGGGCTTAATTATGACAGTACATGTTTGATTTCTTTGCCAGATTTATTTTATTGATATTAATCCATAGCTTTGTTCTTAATTTTACAGTTTTGGCTTAATCGTCAGTTTGCAAAGAATTCCGCTCAAACCGGTGCTAGGGGCCGTCTTAAACTTGCAGTGAGGTGAGAGTTTTTTTACTCCGTGTTGAAGGCCTCACTGTGACTTTGAGATGGTGAACAGCAATATAGACGCTGTTCCTTTGCTTTTTGTGGTTTTTGCTGTGCACATAATGACGTTATGTCATAGATGAATGCCCAATGTTTTTTTCTTTTCTATTAGACGTCTTAGCTACAACCAAATGGTAGCCGAGACGTTTTTGTCGATGTTTTATATCAGTCAATGGCATGCATAACAGACTTCAAGGAAGGGACTCGATTTGAATTGAAGACAAATAAAATTACATAAGTTATAGGTAAGTTTTTCAATTATTTCAGGGAACTCGGTCACCGAGTGGTCTAAGTAGTCTACTATTTCGCAAGCCTGTTAACAATGAGGTATTGAGTTCGAATCCCGCACGTGGCAGGTGCGCTCGACTCTAATCTTAATTGACTAGGATTGCTAATTTACCTACCAAAGGTCGGTGCTTCACTTCGGCACTACGCGTCTTCCACCATTAAAAACATACCACCACAAAATAACACAATAGTGCTGAAAGTGGCTTTAATTACCAGTCAGTGTATCAATCAATCAACTTATCAAATTCAAACCTAATGAAATTATGCACATGTAGGAAAACATTGAATATGATTTGATGAGTCCATTTCAGCGACAGTTTTGAGTTGATTAGTTCTAGAAAAAGAAACACGGTAAATGAATAGACTGACATCACATCCATATTCACAATAACAGACTTTTTTACTGAAATAAGCAATGCGCGATAATGTCTGACTTTGACCTATGTTTTAGAGGATGAATTAGTTTTTCAGAATAAATAGTTTTCTTAGTACCAAAATTGCTTTGGTTTAAATTTCTTGTGGACGAAAGAGAAGACGATATCAGATATATGCGTCATTTTGAAGTAAAAGTTATAATAAGTGATAATACAAGCGTATAAAGTATATTGTATGAACCTTGTTCACGATGTTCGGTAACTTATGACAAACGTGGATTATTAATACACGCATACATTGTCATAACAAATGTATGATATTGAATTAACAAATAATGATTGAGAAGCCGCAATACAGACAAAATCATTAGAATTCATTTATTCAAAGCAGTTTAATTGATACTTTTTTATTGGAACATCGGTAATCTACTGTCGCTTTAGACTATAATAGACGAATGGGTATACGCCAATGACACAATTAACCAAACAACAAGTAGGGCACCCAACAATTTTCAAAAATAAACAGGTGTCTTAAAAAAAGGTCAAGCTCTACAGCTTCCATGTTTAAAAAGTGTGAAACAAAAACACAAAATTCGGCCATCAACAAAAACATTGATGTATAGCACCAGACAATCACTGACGAGGTTCCTGAATTGAGACAGACATATGAACATGTGGTGGGAAGATAGTGTGTTTTAAGATACAAATCTTCTGCCTTTTTCTCTCGATTGGAAAACAAACAAAGGTACATACAATCAACAAAGGAAATTTTATTGGCTATAACCTAGTTAACAAAACATATCCCGTATTAAAAAACATGATATCATTACTTGACGTCAAGCTCAAAATATTTCCCCTGATGATATGCAATGTTGCTGTCCAAAAAAAAAACCTCTGATATCGCTTGCTGTACTTCATAAAGATTTAGTGAGAGAAAGACAAAAGGAACAGTTTTAATTTATTAATAAGTATATTGATAATTACCACCACCCCTCCCTCTTAAATTCTTGAAAAACTTCAATAAAATCATAATCTTAGGTTTATAAAAATACAATTTCAAGTATTACTATAATGTTGAGTTGAATATCGTACTTTGCCTTTGGTTAATTAAATACTGTTTCATCCAAATTAATTGAAGTACACCGATGACCAACTTGTGTAAGTAGTTTATTCACAGTAATCGCTAGCTTGTCAACACTAAGGTTCGAGTTCAAATCCCGCTCGTCGTAAAGTACGATCGAGTCCGATCTTAATTTGCTACGATTTCTTGTTTTCCTGTCGAAAGTCGTTTGTTCAGCTTCCACCACGAATAAATAGGCCACCATGATATAGACAAGCGTCCTGAACGTGGCGTTAACTTCGAACCAACAATCAATAAATCATATAATGAATTGGAAATTCTAAGTATGTGATTGATAATATTTCTTCATATCATTGTTGAAGGATCTTTGTATGTTTATCTATTGGCATGAACATTATATTCATCATAGGTATAATCCATCGAAAACGCAACCACATTGACGTTTAATTCCATTTGACTATATTTAGAACTTATTTCGCACCCAAAAAAAGAGACTGTTTAGAAAAACCAAGTTTAAAATAGATGACCATGAGAGAACAACAGCAATATAATGTTTATATAAATTACAAACCTCTACTCCAAAATCTTAAATAACAATCTTTACAATTTTGCACTTTATCAAAACTTATGCTTTTTCTACACTTTGCACTACTATTTCGCATGCTCAATTGCAAGATCGATTGCATCATCTCATTAAAAATAAATTTTCATAAAACATGGGAAACGTAGATAGAAATTCCTTGTTTTAGATTATGATAAATCTTACTTTGTGAAAAACCACACAGACCGATGATGAAAATAATCAAAATGCATGACATTTTGATCGACAATATTTTTTTTTTAGTTTGGTGAAACGTTATGTCAGCAGACAGTCGATATTCCTATGGGTACTAATTGTGCACCACTAATTGCCGACCTTTTTTGTACTCATATGAAGCAGAATTCATCTAGAAGCTTTTCAAAGACAAAAAGGAAAAACATCTTGCAAAGTTTCTTTTATTTGACTTTCAGATATATTGATGATGTTCTGTCAATCAATAATCCACATTTCAAAAAGTGCTTACATCTCATACATTTCAGTGAATGTTAGATTAATAATACTACTGAAAGAAGAAAGTCTGCTTCCTATTTTGTTGATATTTTCGTATAAATTGAACAGATGGACGGCTTTAAACTAAAATCTATGACAAACGTGATAATTTCAACTTTCCAATTGTCGATTTCCCATATCTCAGCAATAACATGTCCGTTCGTGAATGTTCACATTTTGCGAACTTCATTAACAGTGAATTGCTCCTTACACGAAAACTGCTCCAACAGAGTAATGACGAAGAACGACACTACAAAAGTTTTACGGTCCCCATTACCTATTAGTATCAATAAGAATTAATGATAAATCAGTTTTATCTTACATCATTTAATAAACATGACTGATGCGTCAAATTACTGAAATAAGAGGCAACAGTATACAGTGATATTTTATTGGTGTTTGAAATTCATCTAAAATTACGGGATGTGGTATGATTGCCAATGACACAACTATGCACCAGACACAATGGACGTAGATGTTGCATCTAACATACGCAAAGTATATCCATGTTGAATACCAACAACCACAACAAATGTGCTGCTGTCTTATGTATGAACTTCAGAACACATTTTATTCATCCTATGTCATTGCGAAGCATATTGTCATAGTCTTGATGGGTTTTTGAATTGTTACAGAAATTTACTATGGATGTATGAGAATAATAAACGACTAACATTAAATAGGTTAAACTCACTGCTACCGATGTAGAAATAAGTCTACTATAGTTATGTGTAGACGTTAATCATTCAGTTATCTTTGATTTGAAGATATAACAAAAATATAACAAAAATACCGAACTCCAAGGCAAATTCAAAAGGGGGTTCATAAAAACTGACAAAATCAAACGCTATTAGTCAACGGAAAAAATGAAAAACAACTGTCCTATTCCTGACTTGGTAGAGGCATTTTCCGAAGAAAATGTTGGGTTAAACCTGGTTTTATTGCTAGTTTAACCTGTAAAAGTAATGAGATGTGGTATGATTGCCAATGAGACAAGTATCCACCAAAGTTCAAATAGAGCAATTATAGGCAACCGTACGGCCTTTAACAATGAGAAAAACCCATAACGTATAATCGGCTATAAAAGGCCCCGAGATGAAAAATGTGAAACAATTCATTTGAGAAAATAGTTGTTTTATAGTGCTTTATCTGTCTCATTTCTTATAATAACGCCACTTATTTCCTGTATCTGGTGGATCACAAGCAAAAACGAAATTACGATATTCGAATAATTTATCAGTGGGATATATATGAGTGCGTCGTAATCAAACACCGTAAAGTTTTGAGAAATTATTTTATATACGCAATTACCATAAAGCACTTTTAAATAAAAGTAATTATAAAATGCGCAATAAATTTTTTTATATACTTTTTATATACCAGAAACCAGTTGAAGTATACAAAAACGTGTCGTCAAATATTTGTCCATAATCACATTGTAAGCTTCATCAAATGCACATTAAATTCTGGAATTATAAAGTCAATATTTAAAATTTTACAAATCGCGTGTTCGCTTGAAAGACTATTTATAAATACTTTACAATTCAATATCTTAATTACAGAATGCTTTTAAAAAGCATTCAATTTTAAAACTATATATTGAACCGGTTTTTCTTATAAAAAAGGACATTTATTATGTGAATGTTAGACCTTCCATAGATAGGAGAGAAGAAACAATGATGTCCCTTTCGCTAAACCTGATAATTTGTTTAAAACAGAAGTCTCCAGTTGGTGTTGTATAAAGGAAAATGTTGTAAATCCATATGTTGTAAAGGCTTATTAATTGTTCTGTTATTTCTATGCTTTAATACTGTGTAAGTCTTCCATTGATATAAGAGTTTTGATTCAGGGTGTAACTTTAGTTTTGTTACTGTTCCCCTTCATTTATGTTCATTTGAAGTCGAATTATTTCAGGAAAAATTCCAGTAGGAGTTAGACCAGCCCTTCCAGAAGAAGATATTACCGTACTTTTGGGCAATACACATGCTGGAGATAAAGTGCTAGCTAATCCATTTGTTTGTAAAAACAAAAGACGAAAGACAATGTTGAGAATTTAGGGGTCAATATAAAAAAAAAAGGTTGAAAACACCAAGCGTCCCTGCAGGCGAGGAATGGAAAACATACATTAGATAGTACCTAACAAAGACAATTAAAAAAAATCAAAGCACCAATATCTGGTCATTTAGGAGTAAATAAAACCTAAAAGAAAGTTTTAGATCATTTTTTTTTTGGTCAAAATCAAACATGATGTTGTTCAGTACTGTAAAAGCTTGTAATACATGTAAAATGGTTTGGAAAAAAAACAATATATTCCTATAGCTCCGCTACATTCAATACTAGCATTTGCTCAACCATTTAGTAGAGTATTTATAAACGTGTAGGCCCATTACCCAGGGAAAAATCTAGTTTTGGTATATGCTTACTATAAATTGTGCTTTTACCAGATTTCAGGAGCTTAATACACAGGGGGAATATTAGAGTTACTAGTTTTTGTAAAGAATTTGTATTTTTTTTACACTTTAGTAGGATCACTGAGTGAAATTGACCAGATTTCAAAATGTCGAAGACAATTTTTCAAATTTTATGTCAGAAACTTTTCGGCAAGTTATGCATACCGCTGAGTATAAAGCATAAAAGCATAAAAGTATATGTCGAGTGTATACGATCTTGAATCACAAGGTGCATTAGAACGGTTTCATGAGATAATGAAGAATATGATTAAGGCTTTTTGTTTTAATTGGTCCTTTTTCAATACCTAGTTAAAAAATGTAGGTACTGTTGGTAATACACCATTGACAAAAAGGTCAGTTATGATAATTATGTTGTTAAAACTCCTTGGCGCTGCATAAAAACGTAAGTTTGTCATATGAGTATGATCAAACCATATAATGAAAAAGAAATTGAATGTCAAATTAAATCAGTTTTAAGTTATAACGCTGTTAGTACACATAAAGACACTGCATTATTAGACATTGAACGCAAATGTAAAGTTACTAAATTGTGATTTTTGTTTGATTCATGTAGTAAATTGTCACCAGATTCATTATGTATGAGTGTACTGATTTTTCTGACACACCCAGTAAAGCATCGTTTTGTATGGCGTCAATTCTTTACAGACATAATATCTACAAAAAGAAATTGATTATATACTAGAAAATTATCTGATTGAGCATAGTGATAATGCATATAGCTCACCTGGTCTTTTGGAGCAACATCCGAATTATTCTAACGAATTTGTTGCATATTTAAGGACAGTTAAAATTTTGACAAAATCAGATTCTTATCTCATTCATGGGATTGATGATTTCATATATAATATATATAAGGAGGGACAAATATGTAAATAAATAAATTTGACCTCTTGTTATTGGTAAATTTCTTTGAGATATAAGGCCAAAAGGTGTCTGCTTTAGTTACTCTCGATGATTTGTACGAATATAAAGTTATGTCTTTGGGAGTAAATATTGTGCTGCCACATTCCAAAGACTCGTCATCAAAATTCTAAAAGGTTTTTCAAATAGTAGTTCAGGCTGCATTGATGATCTCATTTCGTACAGTGATACTTAGCAACAATATATCTCAAATACGTATTTTGAGAGTAAATTTAATAGTTAATCTAATTATAGGAATACGATATTTGGGATATTTATGTAATTTTATTTGCATTTAGAACTCGTTAACTGTATTCACTAGAAAACCGAACTTAGATTGAATGGCAAAAAGTTTTCCCGAATGTGACCTACTGAATTAGACTTATTACCGGGTTTGTACTAACATGAGCAACACAACGGGTGCCACATGTGGAGCAGGATCTGCTTACCCTTCTGGAGCACCTGAGATCACCCCCAGTTTTTGGTTGGGTTCGTGTTTCTCATTCTTTAGTTTTCTATGTTGTGTTTTGTGTACTATTGTTTGTCTGTTGGTCTTTTTCTTTTTTAGCCATGGAGTTGTCAGTTTATTTTCGACTTGTTTGTTTGAATGTCCCTTTGGTATCTTTCGCCTCTCTTTTATCAACCCTATTAAAAAAAAGATTACTGAATATATAAATAAGATTGACAAAAATTTAAATCCGTTTCAAATAATTTCAATACCAGTCAAATAGATTCCTTTGCGGCCATTCAAATTAATTAAAGATATGGTAAAGCTCCGCCATACTAATTACTAATTAGCCATGCCTCCTTAATCAAAATCAAACTGGGTTGCGTTCAATAAAATAGCAGCTAGTATAGCCAGCTATACTATAAACAATCCTCATATAGTGTGATTAGATGGGATACCTAACAGCTACAGTTGCACATAGGTGTTCATTGAAGTCTATTGGAAATCACATTTCCGTTCTCTTCTCTAACACAACTTGGCCAGATTAAATCCAACCTTGTAAAAGTCATTTAAGGAAAAAATAAGAAAACAACACGTTATAAATTTCTTGCTTCCGAAGCGCTTTTCTGGATTAACCTTCATTAGGAACGTTCAAAGCCGAATATTTGAAATATGAAACTAACCGCCTGATTTATGTACAAAACAATAAGCAAAAAACAAATATGATATACAGCATCAAACGACAACCTCTGAATTACAGGCTCCTAATTTGGGACAGGTATACATATAGAATGTGTCGGGGTTACACATGTTTGCTTACGCCAAACCTTCCCTATAAGCTTACTTGAAATCAAAAGATGGGACTTTAAATTGTTATCCCACTCCATATTGTCATCTTAACAACTGATAGATAATGCGGGTTTAATTTTTTTTTATCAAGGGAAATTCATGTTACTTTGGACTCTATTGTCGGGATGAAAGTTTCTAAAACTTTGAGTTCTGTGCTAACATTGCAATATCATTATAAATAAATCTAGCATAGACGTATTAATAAAAATACCGAACTGCAAGGTAAATTTAAAAAAGGAAAGTCAATAAAACCTGACAAAATCAAATGCTCAACTATATCAACCAACGGAATGAATGAAAAAAAGCGTCATATTCCTAACTTGGTAGAGGGAGTTTCCGAAAAAACGGTGGATTAAACCTGGTTTTATAGCTAGCTAAACCTCCAACTTGAATGACGGTTATTGACACTTTGGGTATACATGTATGTAAATGTCGATAGATAAACTAAACATTTTAAACGTTTTGGCAGCAGTTCATATATTTATTTCGTACTATTTTGTATTATTTATAAAATAATGGAGACGTTCTGTATTGAAAAAAAAGTTGTGTAGATAATCTTTTGTCATTTTGGACAATAAAATGTGTTTAAACAAACTTTATTTTTCCATGCGTGCATAAGTTAAAAAGGCAAATTTGGATTTTTTTTATCAGTAATATCGAAGAATGCTAACAGTAGACACAAGTTAACCTACAATGTATTGTGTAATTTAAAAACAAATGTGACATAAATCTATGAAAAAGTTACGTTCTAATATAAGGTTTGATTATTACTGGTCAGAATTCATGAACACAAATATAATATGTATAGGAACGTGTTTACCGAAGTTGCCAAGGACAGGTAATCATCAACTATCATTTCTATCAACAATAAAAAAACGTTTTGCACAAGTGAACATTTCTGTAGTCAAATGCCGTAAAAAAATGTTAACATTATTTATTCAAATACAATTTCCATTCGATTAAGATAGGCAAACATTGGATATATAATAAAGAAAAAAAATAATAACTTTTGAAAAGATTACAAAAAGCTTTTTGAATTTTGTTATCAGTTGGATTTATATATCTATAAATGGAATCATTAGTTTCTATACATGGTATTCTATGTTTTGTAAATGAGTTATTGGAACATAATCATACGCAAGCCTATATAATATCGTATCGTAATATATATTCAATGTGCTGGAATGTAGCTTCACTGAAATGGAAAGTTCACAAGGGGAAAATTGAAATCATCGCTTTTTCGTATAGTTGTAGATGTCAACCGACCCTCGTTGTCAATTTCTGAATGTTATACAGACTTAACTGTACCTGTGGTATCGGTATCTTAGGTTCATTGATATAGATTTAAATAACCTAAGTCGACGAACGCAGAGTTATTCATTTATGTAGCGAATCAGAAGTAAAATTTAGATAAATCCCAGTTATTTCCATTTTAATCGAGAAGCTCTTGTTTAAAGTCTGTCTCATAATGCGTTTCTTATTATTTTTATTTTTAACTGGTGTATAGAAATATGGTCGCCCCGTGGTCTTTCATCCAATCGACAGTAAAACGCTTGTCTAATCAAGTCCTTTTTGCTGTACGGGACGCATTAATTCGCGGTCACGCCCGGTCATATTGGGGACGTTTAATCCAATGTTTCGTGTAGAGAGAATGCCACACTCTCTGCACGTTAAGAACCCTTGCAACAACTTTTGAGGGGTCGTTTTGCAATGCCAAATGTCAGTCCTATCCAATATATCCTTATTTCCAGTGGCATTCCAAATTTCCCGCCCTTCATCCCGGTCGACCGCCTATTACAGGACCTACATCTTGTACTAATTGTTTTTTTTTCTCTCGTCATGGATATGCATGAAATATTTGGCACTGGAGGGTAAGCAAACAACAACCAATCTCTTAAATTATTTTAACCCGGTTTTCCGAAGGAAAATTCTGGTTATTAAAATAGGTATGTACAGCAAACATATTTATATTTTATATCGACAAAATTCGAGTCAACTTTTTGACATTTTTCATTTTTGTTGTTTAGGAGTCACGGTCTGAGATTGAACGAAAAATGACACTTTTGCCATTTACTTATGATATTCAATTTTATACATTCATAAAGTTAAGTGTCTTGAAAATATATAAATATATATAAATATACTTTTTCACTTTTTTGGCTTTTTGGAAAATGTTGTTTGTGCTGTTTGACCCCTCTACCAAGAAATTTCTTTTACATGCACACGTATAAAAATTGCGATTTTTATCCAACGCAATCATAGGTTTGAACGTTGTTTTCAATTTAGACTTATTTATAAATATAATATATATATAATATGTAATCGAATGAAGTCTTGGGATCGCCCAGAATCGATGAATATTATAGAAAAGTCTAAACAAAGCACACAAACTGTTCTAAAGATAAATGCAAACAATATACACGTTCTATAGTTGATCTCGACAAACCAGGACACTCGGTTATTGACCTCAATTGATTTGAGAATGCAGTAGCTAATAATTAAAAAGATGGCTAGTGAGTTGCATCGGTATGATATACTAGAATTGTTTTCATAAATATATATTATATATAAGAAAAACTGCACAAAAAGCAGCAATAATAAAATATAATAAAGTTTGTATTTCTCCCTTATGGACACTGTCAATGACCGAAATACAGTCCACACACGTCTGAGGGGCGAATAAAAGGGCTACCACACAATTAAATTTCAAATAAACATTTATACACATATATGACAATAACAAAGTGCAAAGTGCGTTTCATAATACTTGATTATGTCTTTTATTCACAATAGTTTACCTATATAGATTATAAGATATAAAGGTGGTGACACGAAAATTGTAAATCGTTCTCTTGTTCATAAACAGTCACCCATATTACCGCAACCATTACTGATGATGCAAATTTTATCGTTAACATGTTCGGCATAGTGTATTTTAAGGAGTGGAGTGTTTGAGTGGAGTTTTGGAGTGGAGAGTGTTGGGGTGTAATTTTGGACAGAAATTTTTGGAGTGAGAATTTGCACTTTACCTGCAAACTATACTGCAAGGGAAATAAAAAAAAAATCTGCATGCAGTGAAACTTAAGTACTCAAACTGTGAAGTGAATGACCTCATATTAACCAAGTCCTTTACAAACAAGTTTAAATTCCCGTGATCTACTGATGCATAACTAAGAGTTTGACATACTTAATAAATACTTTTACGGAAAGCATTGTGATTTCCCAGTCCCACTGAAGAATGCATCCTCACCATGATGGGGAGTTTGACATACTCGTGTATGGTATTTTAAGTATTTTGTAAAATGAAAAATTAGCTCTTTACATAGTATCATAATAATTGTTTATGCACTGTTGTTCTCGGCTATTTTCATTGATTTACAAATTAACACACCAGACGTTCGCTTGAGCCACTCTTCTGCTTTAATAAAAAAATATGTTTAAATGTGTTAAAAAATTGTTTCCATTTTCTGAATTTTATTTGGATGAGTTTTGGGTTTATGAAAGTATTAGTCATTAATTCTGGTTACCTAGCTATCATTTCAGTAATAGAACACAATAATAAGAGAAGAACTGCAATTACAGTGTTATGTCCGAGATTTTTATTGAGAAAATACACCAAGACATTTTACTATTAAAGGGTTATATCCAAAGGTCAAATTCAGATACAAAAATGAGGTTTGGGGTTCCTGGCAGATTTTATTTTTATTGCATTAAAGTGTAACTTTTGACACAAACAAATCTGTGGACCTATCATCGTTAATTTCATACAAAAACAGTGCATTCCAATCATTCATTAAATTTAGAGTGGCGATAAACTTTTTTGTATTGGGTTGGGTCGGGTTCGATTGTTTTTAATCCTACATTTATCTTTTGATGTAGCACCTAAAAGAAAAACTATGATAGGATGTTAAAAATCTATTTGCTATCTGTCTGCCCACACAAAGGAGTTGTAAAAAATGTCAGTATTTAATGCTGTACTGATCAAAAAATTTCTTTGTGTCTTCGTTCAATTGGTCTTTAAAAGAACCCACCCTTCATATGAGCCACGTAACATCATAGAGTTGACCAATTCTGTACTGCAGAAACACGATGTGTTGGGTCCTGGAGAATAGGCGTACGTTGATGTTAGGTACTTTCTGACATTCAATATTTTAGAGGAATGTAATTAAAAAATTCCGCACCAAAGGCCTTGACTTCGCAGTATATGCCATTAGGCCAACACTTTATCATTTGTAGGTTTACAAGTGAGCCTATCTTCTGAAAAAATAATTTTTTTATGTTGAATTTAAGTCTTCGCACAAAGTCGTGCACATTAGAATGATAAAACGGTGCATTGAGTTTTCCCAGAGTGATGCCCTTTTCAAAATATTATACAATCCAGTATGCATATTGTCACCACAACTCCTCCGATCCTTATATGAAGACGTGCATATTAGTTTGACATCCTCTTCAGTTGACATAAAAGTTAGGTTCCAAATATGCTTTTGGCTCAATTAAGATTGATATATGATGGGGATATTAATAAAGTATAAGCATGTATGAAAGCGGAAACAAACAGGGCCTCAATTATCCCTCTAGTCAGTAACAGTGGCAATGTAGGTAAATACATGTAGGAAAGGAGGATATAATTTTCAGATACCCTAAGGATGATTACGGCCAATTTTGGTTTTGATTGGCATGTTGGTTTTGGAGGTTAAGATTTTTGACATGAATACAAATTTTTAAAGCATTTATCATTTGGTCTAGTGGTTTCAGAGGAGAAGACAGTATTTAATAAAGATTACGGAACTTAGATGACGGACGGCAAATGATGGCAAAAGTTCAAATGGCACTTCCGGCAAGGTTAGCTAATGAGAGGGCATATTTTATAACTTAAGAATAAACATGATCAAATAAATATTTATGATCATCTGTGACCAAAATATATAATTTATATTTCGCGTTGTAAATTTCAATGAAAATGAAAGAGGATACTGACCTACTTTTATACAATACAGAAATTTTTTTTTTTTTTTTTTTTTGCTTTTCACTTTCAGAAGTTTTCCAACCCCACCCCGTCCCCACCCCCCATTTTCCACACACACACACACACACACGTTTTAGTCTACTCTCTTTTTATAAATGGACTATTCCTATATTAAGATATTAAAGTATGCACAGGCATGCCGCCGGAATAATGTCAATCTGTTTTATGCCCCCGTCGCGGCAGAAGGGGCATTCAGTTTTACCCTTGTCTGTCTGAACGTCCTTGCTGGACTGGGCATTTGGAAAAGGTACCAATTTAAGCTTTTAAATGAAATATGTAGTAAGTCCCGTTTATTTACCAGCCGGTGCGGATTTAGATGGGGTGCACCTGGGCCCCCCTCCCCCTCTTAAAAAGAAAAAAAAATGTGTAATAAGGTTAAGGTAAATTTATAGCCAAATTTGCGTCACAATGAGGTCCTTTAGTTCCTAATTTTTAAGGAGTCCCACCATCAAAGCCTGGGTCCGCGGTTGACCTGCGACCTTTAAAAATGTTTAGATGTAATTTTAAAACGTGACCTATTGGCGTCTGATATATGCTATACATGTATTGTGAATTGTGCCTTACATCTTAATATTTTATCACTCTAGAATAGTCCATCACTGAGTGACTTAGGATATTCTACGGGGGAAAATGTAAACATTTTAAATGATTCTCAAAGTATGAACTGAGGAAAAACATGACACATTCGAAAAGGATTGAAGTGACACCCGATCTCACCCTCTCCCAGAGTATAAGAGATAACAAGAAATGCTAGTTCTAACACCATTTATGAGAAACTAAGTCCACGGAATAGTTTTAAATGAATAAATTTATAAGGTTAGGAAAAATGTAGCTAGTTTAAAAAATTAGACAACGTGAATAATGTTTATATTTAATTTGCTACGTTTTGTTTTATAAGAAAGTGTACTAATCTAAATTTCTGGTCCTCAGTGCTCTTCTTTGTGCGTCACTGATTAGTTTTTCGTAGACGAAAAGTGCGTCTCGCGTACAAAATTATAAGCCTGGTATCTTTAATGTCTTTTTATGTAACTTCATCATAAGTCAAACATCACCTTAGACGCTTTTGCTTGCTCTGTTTAGGCCTTGCATTTATGTTTTGTTTGTCAGATATTTTATCCCTGATGCAAATTATTCTGAAGTCGTGCGCACTTAAAATACTTGGTGATCTCCTTTCATTTATATTTGTAATATGTATGCATATGTTTTAGCTCCAGGCAGGAAAAATTTTGGGGAAAAGTGTCAGGAACGTGCTACTGATTTCAAAATACTTCCCGAAACATGTCAAATTAGTATTTCAAACTTCTTTTAGTGAACTATTATGTTTAGACAGTAAATGCATTAATATAACATTATAGCTTTGTATGATTCTAACTTGTAAATTGTAAAGGGAACAATTTTTTATTGCACTCGAAGATGGGTCAAGCTTATTCTTCCCTATATTTTGCTATAGACAATTCATTATAGCATTGAGCTTAGATTTGGAAAGGGCAGTGTTTTTTCCTTTATAAAAGCAGTTTTTCATACAGCTATAGTGAAAAAAAAACAATTGGTACATTACAACTGGTACATAAAATTAATGTTTGCTTCAGTCCAAATATAACTAATGAAAAACATTATAATTTACAAATATAGACTAATATTTCGTTTTCGTTTTAGTTTGTGACCTTGGTTTGTATTTTGTGAATTTTTTTTAAGATTAAACTACTGTTCCCTTAATTTTCCAATTTGCAGACAAATACTTGAAAACCAATAACGTTACATACATGATGGGATTTGGATATTCATATGCAGTTGAACGAGTTTTAATGATAACATATTGAAAATCAAAAATACCGCATACTAACGTATGGTTTGTATACAGAATAATAAAGCAAACAGGTTATCAATATTTTACTTATTTCGCCCTTGCCGAAAAGTCCAAAGTCTATTTACAAATTTTATACCATAAGAGAATGTATATAAAATGAAATTGTCGTCGAATACTGAATATTTTCTTGCTGTCTACAAACAAGCGCACGTGTTAGTTTTTTTTTTTTTTTTTTTTCAGAAAGAAAACTTTTTAATCCAGTCTGGTCTTTATGGTTTATCTGATACGGTTGCTTTGAAAGGCCATGCAAGATTTATCCTAGTAAAGAAACATGTAAGATAAACGTTAATGAAACAGAATCCCAACTATGTAAATACCTCGAAGAGATACCTAATGATATATGTTCAATTTCTTTAGTCGACAATTGTCTTTATCAAATTTCAAGATTTATGGCCTTCATTCCAATCATAATATTCATAGATTTTAAAAGGAAAGAATGTTGCAAAGCGGCGATAAAATCATTGTTCAAAAAAGGATAGACAACACCGTGCTCAGAACACAAAATGCAATAAAACAAACAACAGTCAACATTACATTAAACACAAAAAAGTTAAACTTGATCAGAAGTGGCAATTATAAGAAGCAGCATTTAATAAATCAAATCAAAAAATTAATTGTAATATATTTCCTTATGTCTTTATAACTTGATCCATCTTAAAAATGTCTTCCTTTGTGTCAATATGAATACCTAAAGTTTAAACAATGCTAAAGATTTTTATGTTTTCGTAAGTTCTATTTTTTAAATCTCATTTTGGCCAAAATTATGTCGATTTGAGGTTTTTGATTTCACTATCCATATCAAACTTCTTTTATTACAGTTGTTTGAATAGAATCTTATTACCAATCTGTTTGCATAATTTCTGCACGATAAAATGAATAATGAAATATTAACTATTGTTAAAAGTACTTTTATAAACATATATATATGTGTCTCCAAATATAGTTAAACTTTTGTGGTACTCTATCTGCTTTATTTGTTTTAGTCAAGGACACGATGAGTGTTATGCAACACAAGGAAGAAGGAAGTTAAACTTGAGTTTCAATGTTGGGAGTAAAACTCGACATGAGAGACTTACTACATTGAAAAGGCTTAATATAAAATGAAATTAATTTGAAAAAGAATCGCTATACGGATCATATGATCATACTTTATGAACATGACTAATCCTAGATCATCAAAATTGCTGTAAGCCAAGATTCCAAAGATCATCACCTTTTGAGAACATCAAAAATTGCTAAAAATATTGTCGAATACTATTTCTTCGTGACGTCAATGACGATACTTATTACCTGAAGCATGTCTCTCAAAACTTAGATAAAAAGTAAAATCACAAAATACTGAACTCGAGGAAAATTCAAAAGGAAAGTCCTCAATCAAATGGCAAAATCAAAAGTTCAAACACATCAAACGAATGGATAACAACTGTCATATTCCTGACTTGGTACAGGCATTTTCTTATGTAGATATAAACCTTTCAATAATTATTTGGGGTGTATATAGGAGAGAGGCGAAAGATACCAAAGAGACATTCAAACTCACAAGTCGAAAATAAACTGACAACCACATGGCTAAAAAAGAAAAAAACCAACAGACAAACAATAGTACACAAAACACGACATAGAAAACTAAAGACTGAGCAACACGAACCCCATCAAAAACTGGGGGTGATCTCAGGTGATCCCGAAAGGGTAAGCAGATCCTGCTCCACATGTGGCACCCTTCGTGTTGCTCATGTTAGTGCAAACCCGGTTATAAGTCTAAATCGGTAGGTCACATTCTGGGAAAGGGTGGGATTGTAGTTAGGACATTTGGAACATATCCGCTATCATCTGTGAAAGGGATATTCCATAACGGTCAACCAACTCGTGATGGCGTCCGTAAAATTTACGAAGAGATGATTTCAACTTCAACACTTGGAACTCTTGGTTTAATAGCTTCATTGTGAGCAGCAACCCTCTATCAAGGAAATCATGATAGGAAATACAAGCCCTGGAATATCGTATCAACTGGGTGATATATACTCCGTATGCAGGCGCTGCTGGATTGTTGCTACATAGAAATGGAAAGTTCACAATTGGGAAGCTGAAATCATCTCTTTTGTCGTTAAGTTTTGTTTTCAACCGGCCCGCATTGTCAATTTCTAGATGTAAGTCAAGTCATAAGGCAGACTTAACTGTATCTGTTGTATCCTTTATCTCAAGTTCGATGGGATAGATGCGTTCAACATAGTCACCAAATTTTTAATTATTCAGTGAGAGAACATCATCTTTATAGCGGACAGTAAAGTTAAAGGACACTGCTAACTTTTTTTCTTTCTTCGTAAGAAGTTCCTGCATGCGCATATGAATAAAGGAACAAGTCAGCAAGAAGAGGGGCACAGTTAGTTCCCATGGGAATACCGATTGTTTGTTGAAAAACACATCCTCCAAACGTTACAAAAATGTTGTCAATCAAGAAATCAAGCATATTGATAGTGTCAGTTTCAGAGAATTTTTAGTTTGAATTGGAGTGATTTTTTACAAAGTAGGAGTTATCCCTCCCGAAGACAAGATACTTGAATCTACGTTGGCCATTCTTTTTTATGAAACAAAGCAGGACCAACCCTTTCAATTTGTCTTTTAGTTTGGAATGGGGAATACTTGTATATAGTGTAGAAAAGTCAAATGTTTTAATACTATTGCAAGATGAAAGAGTCTTAGATTGTATGTACTCTAAAAGATTTTTAGATTTTTTTTTAGTATCCACATCTGATTCACGCCACCTCTAGAATAGGTAGTTTCACAATAAGTTTGAAGTTCGGCATTGTTGATAAAATTGATGTTAATAATTTAGAAAGAGGTTTCGTGGAGCACTTGGAAGATCCAACAATATACCGTTGTTTGTAAGGATACTTATGTAGTTCAGGTATCCAATAAAGTTATGGATGATGCAATCGTTCATCTTTGGTTGAAATTCCAAAGGAACATAGACTGACCTATGATTATCATTGATTTCCTCTTTGGTAAGTGTCATGGGGTATATGTTGAGTTTCCAAGTGAATTGTCAATACCTAATTCATTTATCAAGCAGTTTATGTAGTGTGATTAACACACAAAAACGATGTTGTTTGGGGCTTTATCTGTGGGGACAACAACATATTTGTCATGGAGGTAGGACAAGTGTTTTGCAACATTTGGGTTTTTAAAGATTGATGAAGCATGGGTATTCATAGCCCCATTCAGTTTCTTAATTCTGATTTGTATCAACGACCTCACAGTCTTAATCCATTCGGAAAGAGTATCAACGTCCTCTTATCCTCGACTGAATCCATCAGTATTTTGAAGTTGTGTTTCCAATTGTTGGATTTAGGCTCACGATATTCCGGGCCTTTGGAAAACACATTTCGGAGAGAAGTGTTATTGACAATGTTTAGGTCACCAGTAATCACGTGGCCAGCCGGTATATATATATGAATGGGGAACTAGCACAGGTGCCATCAGGAGGTTTAGACTTGAAGTCGTCAATATTAAGATCCTGCAACACGTGTTTACAATTGAAAATTTTAGTTGCACTTGGTTTGGTATAGGTATAAGAAATGATAGGGACAGACTGATCTTTAAAATAGGGAGGTATTTTCGAGTGAACTGATTTATGATGAAGGATATAGCCCAAGTTGATGGCATCGAGACCTTTGTTGGCAAATGAAAGTTTAAGAAAGGATCTTTTCTCCTTTTCATCTTTTCCAATGCGAACTGGGTTGAAAATCTGTGATTTGCAATATCCAAAATGATAGCTGTGAGTTTGTATTGGTTTGAATGAGGGTTTGTAACAGTGGTTTCCAAACATAAGTTGTACAGAGAATGCAGTTTTGAAAGTTGTAATCAATAAAGCTGCGTGCGAATGTGATGAATACCTAACGGCTTTTGTATAAATCACAGCAGGTCATTAATAGAGACATCATGGATAGTAGGTGATGTATAATGACGATGACAATGACTGCGTCTACGTCGAGGAGTAGAGTTGAAAATGTTCATCACATTCACCGAGCTACAGGAAGGACTAGATAGAATACATATACCATCAAATTTTTCATTGCAACCATATGTTGTCGCAGTTCCCAATTGTAGAATCCAGTAGTCTTCTTTTTCTCTACGGAGAGGTGTTGCAAGATGAGGATTGTTAGTCCTGTGGTAGGTTACCTTTATCCTTTTATGTTCCTTAATTTTCATAAAGCTCCGCACGTTTTTTATGTCTTATTTATCCTTGGCTTATACATTTTTGTAATTGAGCGTTCCTGTTTCATTGTACGATGAAATGTGTTGGCTACCATACAGGACTTCCAATGCTTAATTTCGATCGATCAAAGAAGTTGTCACAATAAAGTCAAGAATTGGTCCAAATTGAAGGGCAAATTGTAAAGTTAAAGGTGTCCAGATAATAAAACAAAATTCATATTTTAAGAATTATAATTCGCAACATATAAGAAAATTACATTATTTTGTGTAATTTCCATTTTTTTTTTTTTTTGTGTAATATTCTTTGTTTAAAATTTATCTATATTTTGGATCGAAATGCATAATATTGCCTAATAAACAACTTTAAATATTGTGAAAATTATATAAACAGTTTTCAACAAGCGTCTATGAAATTAGTTTTATTGTTTGCTGACTGTGCACGATTGTTACATAAAGAAAATCGGGAAATAGACGTATAACATGACGTAATAATGACATTATTGTATTGAAAATCCTATATATATATTTTTTTATTTCTTGATTTTATGCATTTTGCTTTATTTTGTACAAAGATGATGTCTCAAACTCATACAAATGGGCGAAAATATGTAGAATATTTTAATGTATTGTGTTTTGTACCAAATATGTCGTTGTGGTACGATAGTGAAAATATTATAAAAGTCCCATAGCTCCCATACAAATGGTTAAAATCAAAATGACGGTAAAATATGGTCCACAACACATGATGGCAAGCAATATGACCAAGTATGAGATCTTTTTGTCAAATGGTTTCAGAGATGTTACATTCACAAGGTGACACTATAACAAACGAGACCCTAAAGATACCAAAGGGTCATTTAAACTTAGAATTCGAAACCAAACGATACTTTAAAAACTAGTTAAAGTCCCATAACTCCCATAAAAAAAGTCAGATCATGAGACGAATTTTTGTAAAACAGTTTCAGATGAGTTACGAACACCTCGTGAACAAAATTGTGAAAAGCCCTTTACTCCTGTGAAAATTGCCTAATCATAATCGCGTTACAATATGTATAACTAAACAAGATGGAAAAATTCCGGTAGAGCGGTATAAAGAAGGAAAACTTAAGACAGTCCGTACCTTAATACACAGATCCTTACGATCGAGCAACACTGCAAGAAAAATGAAAACCGTAAAACAATTACGGTGGTCCAAGCGGGTAAATATTTCCTACTTAAAAGTGGTACCCTTCGTGTTTATATAAAAATAAGAAGATGTGGTATGATTGACAATGAGACAGCTCTCCACCAGAGACCAAATGACATAGAAGTTAAAACTATAGGTCACTGTACGGCCTTCAACAATGAGCAAAAACCCAAACCGCATAGTCATCTATAAAAGGCCCCGGAATGACAAATGTAACACAATTCAAACGAGAAAACTAACAGCCTGATTACTTTACAAAATCATCATCGAAAAACAAATATGATATGCAGCAACAAACGACAACCACTGAATTACATGCTCCTGACTTGGACAGGCACATACAGAATGTGGCGGGGTTAGACTAGTTTGTTGACGCCAATGCTCTCCTAACCTGGGACAGTGGTGTAACACTACAACATAAGAACAAACTATAAAAATAAGTTGAAAAGGGCTTAACTCGTCAGATTGATACAAAGAAGAAAACACAGATCGGACGTGGCAGGGTAAACAAAAAAGACACTAAGTACAGATCTGAGAGTACTCGCAGATACTGACAGCAAGTTCAAAGGCAATTACAACTAATGAAAAAAATCATACATCTAAGACGTAAATATCAATCAGTACGCATCCAACATCCAATTGATTTAGAAAAGAAGTCATTAACAGTCAGAGAAAAACACAACCTTGTGCAATGCCAAAATACAGCTATTGACATATTGTAGAGTCATGAATGTATACACAAATAATGATTGGTTTGATTTTAATTCACTAGTAACAAAATCAATATTCATACCAATAAAAACAATATTCAAAGATCTAATTACAGTGTTGAATTGGTAACCTTTTAGAATAAATTCATTTAAAGGATCGATAAAGTAATTGAATCGTATCTAAATTTCCGGGCTCGGTGAACAATATCTCCGTAAAAATTAGGATGTGCTATCCCGTTTGTAATAAGTTTTTTTACAGTTACAGCCAAACATGCAAACCAAATATTTGTATCTATGGAAGAATTTTGTAAAGGTTTTAAGAATGTGTAGTAATGAACTCCCTGACTTAATAATTTACCAGTAATACATAGATTACGTTCATTGAAATCCAAAACGTAACAACAGACACGGGCTTAGAGAACAAATTCTGATATTTAAACACCGAAAGATCGTGCCAAAGGAACATCACAGTCCTAAAAAAGAAAATAAACAATAGGGAACGAAAAATCGTTCCTTTTGACGTAAATTTTTGTGAAGAGTTTCCCGTGTAAAACTGAAATATTTGAATCTAGGAAAGGACAGTTATTACCGTTTATATTTTATCTATTTAAAGTTTCTTTGGGTACATTTTGGCAGTATATTTAGAAAATTCTTGATTATTCAACGAAAAAATATCATGAAGATAACGGTAAGTGTTGTTGAATTTGTTAATTAAGTACATTTAAGACGGATCTTCACTGAGTTTGGTCATAAACTGTGATTAATAACAATTCAAGAATATGTCTGCTATTAAAGGGGTGCAATTGGTGTTCATAGGAATACCAACAATCTTTGGGTACATGTTGGCAGTATATTAAGAAAATTCTTAATTATTCAGCGAAAAAATATCATCAAGATAATGGTGAGTGTTGTTGAATTTAATAATTAAAAGCATTTAAGACGGATCTTCACTGAGTTTGGTCATAAACTGTGATTCATAACAATTCAAGAATATGTCTGCTTTTACAGGGGCGCAATTTGTGCTTATATGAATACCAACAATCTGTCGATAAACTTTATTGCCGAAACGTACATTAATGCTATGAAGGAGAAAATTAACAGCTTCAATCATATCATCACACCCACGATAAGTAAATCTAGCATATTTACATTTCTCATTAGAGAAGAAGGCTTCAAATGAGTGGCAGCAAATGTATTTGCCATCAGATTTATCAAACGACCATTTAACTGAATAGGAAAACCTTTGTTTAATTAAGATTGTGTTGAAGTGTAGTGTAAAAAGTTGAAAAGTCAAAACTGTCAACAGAATGAAAAGGGCCATCAAAAGCACGTAATTTACCTAAAATATCCAAAGATGTTTTTACACTCCAAAAATAGTTATTTTCATATGCTAAAAGTAAATGATAAGTTCTTTGATAGTAGTTAAGGAACTAGTTAAAAGCAATAAAAGATTACTAGTAGTTGTAGAACAATAACTAGAGACCGAGATGAAAAGATATTTTACTGGTTTGTTTTGGTATAGTTTAGGTAGCCAATACATAGTAAAGACCTTGAATGTAAAGGAATTTAAAATGCCATTCTTAAGAACTTCCGTGTAGTATTTACGGCATACCACCACCACCACATTGTTGGCTGCTTCGCGGCCGGTAAAACACAAACCGCTTTGCGAGTACTTTAAGTTGTTTCTTATTCTAGAATTAAGCGTACTTTTTTTTATTTTATTTCTAAATTATTTTCAAAATGTGATATTCGAATATCCACAACATTCATACATCTATTTAAATATGAATCAAGAGATATTGTATCAGATTTTTCCCGTTAACAACAATTTTTACAATACGATGAAAGGGCGTCTTTTATGACCTGATGACACTGTTTCCAATCTATTTTAGATGGAGGACGATATTTAGGTCCTTTTTCAAACAGTTTTTAACCTCTTGGTCTTGAACGATATTGAGGTCCCCCGTAATAACATCACTAAACATCAGATGATAGGTGACATTGATAATGTCATGAATAAGAGAAGAAGAGAATATGATTTTGATTACAGTGAGTGGAACATGTTCATTGTCATTTGGGTCATAGATATTCATAACAAATTATAATGGCGTCTTTGAAACTTTCGCAGATATGGCTTAAATATTTAGAACGTCTGAATTTCAGAATATATCTTATATATTATATTATATATTAGAGTAGGAAATACTCACACTTCTTAAGTACCATTGGTTTTATGAACTCGTGTTGCTCTATCTTACATTTTGTTGCAATGCTTTGTTATTGTTGTTTATGTTTTCTTCGTTTTGGTCATGGTGTTGTCTGTTTTTCTGGGTTTTTTTTACTAAGGATTTCTGATTATCCCTTGGTTACTTTTCTATCTGTTATATTATGTTATGAGCTCTTGGAATGTCAAAAAGTATTTGTATACAAAATTTACATGCAAAAATGAAAATAGCAGAAACATTGTACTGGTGAAAAATTAGAGGAAACAGCAGTTTATCGATGATACGTTTATCCATTTAGAATATACAAATAAAGATAATAAAAACAAACCTTTAAACGAAGCGGGACGTGGATCGATAAACGATTCTAAAGTAAAAGATTCAATATTTATTCAGAAAATTACATTTACTAATGATTTTCACTGAAGCAAAAATAGTAATTTCGTTGATCAATAAATCTAGTCAGTAAGAACGAAATAAACTCACCAAAGACACCGGGATAATAATTTGTTACGTCAAATGTGTGGTTGGTATACATTTGACTCATCAGCGGCGCTCAATTCAAAAGCTTTATAGGGTAAAATTAAAAACCTAGTTTAAACTGAAACACCAAAATCCCGAAACATTGTGCGCCAAATACGCCTTAGGTCATCAGGGATAGAAAATTAAACCTTAGTTTTTCGAATAATTCATAATCTTGTAAACATAAAATTTACAGAAATTGTCCATGCCATTAAAAGTTCATGTCAACACTACAGTTTTGATGAAATTAAGGCATGAAGAGCAATTTTATACCTTTGTGTCGTTTTTAAATGCTTAAAACATAACAAAAGGAACGAAATTATATTCCCCCTATTTAATTGTTTCTACTTGACTAATTTCTCCTTAATAGATACGATCGTTAATTATATTTCAGTATCACTTTAAGTTTTTATCTTTGTTTTAATGAATATTGTGACTATGTCAGATTTTTTATCGTACCTGGTAAATTAATTTATAATTACAAATGTAGGGTGAGTATGAAACAGTTGTTTGAATCCGCCAGTGTACTTTATCCGAAGGATGAAAATTCCTAGTGTTTTATGTCCACCAACAAAAATACACTAGATTTTTTAACCCGGGTCTAGAGTAAATTTCCAACACTCGCCATAAGATTCATTAAAACTTGCATAGGTGATTTATGTAAAAATATTGACAATATTGACTAGGTTTTGTTAACCAAGGAATGTTTACACTAGTGTTTTTTAAAACCAGGAATGATTACACTAGTGATTTTATGCGGTAACAATCATGATAAAGCAAACATTCTAAGAAGAGGAGAGGAAATAACAAAAACAATGAGGCTCGGCTATTTTTTCGGGATGTGCTATGGATTAGAATTACTAGTTATTTTCTGGAAAAAAAGATAATGAAATGAATTTCACTAAAATTTAAAAAAAAAACATAAGTGAATTGTATTCGCTAGTCAAGTGTGAAAAAAACTCAGATTGTTATATACATATGTATGATATTATCAATGATATGGTCATAATTATAAATTAACTGTTTACAAAACTTTAATTTTTTTTTGAAATACTAAGGCTTTTCTACCTCAGAAATAGATTACCTTAGCTGTATTTGGCAAAACTTTTAGGAATTTTTGGTACTCAATGCTCTTCAACATCGTACTTTATTTGGCCTTTTTAACTGTTTTTGATTCGAGCGTCACTGATGATAGATATAAGATGTGGTATGAGTGCCAATGAGACAACTCTCCATCCAAGTCAAAATTTAAAAAAGTAAACCATTATAGGTCAAAGTACGGTCTTCAATACGGAGCCTTAGCTCACACCGAACAGCAAGCTATAAACGGCCCCATAAATTACTAATGTAAAACCATTCAAACGGAAAAAACCAACGGTCGAGTCTTTTGAAGACGAAACGCGCGTCTGACGCAAATACCAAATTTCAATCCTGGTATCTATGATGAGTTTATTTACAACCACTGGGTCGATGCCACTGCTGGTGGAGTTTTTATTCCCCGAGGGTATCGCCAGCCCAGTAGTCAGCACTTCTGTGTTGACATGAATGATAATTGATATGGTCATAACTATAAATTAACTGTTTACAAAACTTAGATTTTTTGAAATACTAAGGCTTTTCTACCTCAGGAATAGATTACCTTAGCTGTATTTGGCAAACACTTTTAGAAATTTTTGGTACTCAATGCTCTTCAACTTCGTACTTTATTTGGCCTTTTTAACTTTTTTTTATTCGAGCGTCACTGATGAGTCTTTTGTAGACGAAACGCGCGTCTGGCGCAAATACCAAATTTCAATCCTGGTATCTATGATGAGTTTATTTATGATCAACAATCGATTCATACATAACATGTATGATTAAATGAAAATACTACTGTACAACAAATACCATTTAATTCTTCAAATACTATTATTACATGTATGTGCATAAATGACCTGTATTTAAAAAAAATACTCATACATATACTAGACTGCATGACTTTTTTTAATACGTTTTGGCCTAGTGACAGGTTCCAACATTTCATCCAATTCAATATCAAAATTTGCAGTTATAGCCAAAGGAAATAATAATTGATCTTCACATTCACGAGGATCCAAAAAACTTCTTTTTGTTACAAAATGATAGTCGTCATTGACTTCAAGATCACTTTCGTTTCCTGTTTCGGTGGCACTTGTATCAATATTATTGTTCACATCAACACATTCATCTTCCTTCTTCAGGTATGACAATGCTCTCATAATCATAAAACCTTTTCATACTTTTTTGGTTATAAGGTTATTCACATGTATACAAAATACAATTTATTTGTTTATATAACCGGTTTAAAGAAAGAAACATGTAATGTAAATAAATAAATCAATAATAGTAGATCTCATTTACACTATCGACATATAATATTCCCCAATGAGTATAGGTATGTCGGAATAAATACATGCCGGATTAAAAGAACGCTTACAAGCACACAGCTTGCAAATTTGTCGTTTGATATTGTCGGCTTTTAGTAAAAAGTCCTGTGATTAAACCATTGTGGTGACGTCAGCCTATTCATTTACCGTGTATTCTTTTCTAGAATCAACGCTTCCTAAATCTGCCGCTGAAATGGACTCACCAAATTATATTCAATTGTTTCCTTTGTCTAATTTCATTAAGTTTGAATTGGCTAATTTACTGATTTCTGTTCACTAATGGAATTAATTTAAAAACTTACCTTTAATTTTTGTAATTTGTATATGCTTTCATTGGGAATTGAACCCTTCCTTGAAATCTGTTATGAATGACTGACATCAACACATCGACGAAACCTCTCGGCTACCAATGGGTTACAACTTAGATGTCTATTTTATATATATAAATGAACAGCGGAAACACAGGGGTTGTACCTTGATATATACACAATGGGCAGTCGTATAGTATAAGTTGGTAGCCGCGAGGTTAGCATGCTTAAAATCAACGAGTTAAAAGATAGAGATTTGTCGGTTTAGGTTCGAATCCCTGTATTATCTCTGTTGTCCCAAGTCTGTTTTTTTTTTCTAATTTTGCATGTTATAGTGGATATAGCGAGTTTTACTGTTTATTTATTGGATTATTATTTGCTATTTCACATGTTTGAAACAAAAATGATTACATTCTTTTTGTCAATTTTTGTTGTATAAATATAGTATTATTTCATCTGCTTTACTACATAATTTTACAAATGTTTGTTCGCAAATTCCTATGCGAGAAAATCGTGATGTGCCTAGAGTGCTAGAAATGTTGGTAACATACTTATTATATATACTTTATATATGCTCTATGGTCGGGTTGTTGTCTCTTTGACACATTCCCAATTTCGATTCTCAATTTTATTAGAAATAAGTTCGAATATGTCTTATTTTGTAAAAACAGATAATATTCAGATGCCTGATAATATAAAGATCTTTAAAGGTGGAAGTGTTATATTTGTATTTTGTTAACCAATTAATTGTGATCTGAGATTTATCAATGCATCGTTGGACACGATAACATGGTTATTTAAACTTACTTACAATACCTTATAGTTAAGAAAAGGCTTTAATTTTGAAAAGAAATTAACACAATAGTTTAAGTTATAGATACAATGGATGAGCGTAGATTCATGAAAAACAAACCATTCGCCCTCCGGGCTCATGGTTTCTTTTTCAAGAATCCACGCTTATCCATTGTATCTATATAACAGAGCTTATGTTAACTTGTACTAGTACGTTGAACTATATGAACAAAATTTATATAAAAACTTATGCATATATCTCCTTCTTTAAAAGCCGTATGGAGATCTGTGATGGTTTATATTTGATAATTTTTTTGTAATTCAGTTGTAAATTCATTTATACAAGTAGCATTTTGTTTGTATGGTAAAGCGATCCCTACTAAAATTAGGAGAAAAAGAGAATAGAAAGTATTCGATGGGAGAATAACAGTAATTAAAGATGAGTAAAACATTGAGGCAGCTAGATTCCAAAGGGACATTCAAAACACATAAGTCAAAGAAAACTGACAATGTCACGGCGTCATGGCGAACAAAAAGTTAGCCAAGCACAGTCTACAAAACACTACATAGCAAACTAAAAGCAGTGAACGCGAATACAACCAAACACTGGGTGATAGCAGGTGCTCCGGAAAGGTAGGCAAATCCTTCTCTATATATGATTATTGTCGACAATTGGAAATGTAAAGCCATCAAATTATTTCAAATTAATTGACATAAAAAAAAAGGAATTTTCTAATTTCTGTAAAATATGAGACATGTTTTCGTCAACAATCATTTAGGTGACATTCTCTATTATTTCGACTCATTTAAATGATAAATGATTTTCATGTATATATTGATTGATTAAAAAGTAATTGAAACTATACCCCGTGATGTTAAAAAATACATCTTAATTCCCTCTTAACTTCGCGTATACTTAGCGAAACGCATTCCGCGGTTTTCCTCACATTCAAAAACATATTACACAGCGAAATCAATGTAGGTATCAGGGTTTAAACGTATTTCAGACGTATGATAAAATCAGAAAAAAACATATCAGACAAATTCAATGCATGTTTATTTATGCCATGTGTTTATAAAATCAGAGTAATAAGAAAGATTACTGTAGCTGAAATTACTTATAAATAGGTGGAATGAAAAAAAAATCATTTTTCTTACCCTAGGGAAAGAAATGTATAGAGTTCAATTTCAAAATAGATTGTTTTCACAGTTTTGGAGATTTATCATCTTTTTTGTTTGCCAGGAAAACGAGTAAGGTTGTCTAGTTTTCCTTAAAGTAGTTAATGAGAGGTACATGTAACGCCTCTTATTATTATTATTTTTTTTAATTGACACCATTCAGTCTATCAGAAGATATAATAGTGTATTTGTCTATGTAAACCATACAACACAAATTCGGTTAGCATGTACTTTTCTTTAAGATTTAAAAAACATGATATACATAACATTAGTTGTGACAAGTATGAAACAATTATTTCATTAATCTATTAACATCCCCTATATGAACATAATTTACATTGAATAAAAGAAATCCCTTGTGGAATAAAAGTAAAAAATATATCAGTGGACTTTTTTCAGATTTTGGAGATCGTACCAGAAAATTAGACAATATCACAAACTACACAATTTAAAAATAAATCTGATTTAAAATCTACAGTATCATAACTCTTACCCGGACCATGGTTTCACAGTTCCAATAAACAGAAAAACACAACATAATACTAGTAATTTAAAAGTCATGTTTACGTCTGAACAATGTAAGTAACATCGAGAGATTACGTCTATCTTTCGGGTTCCTTTAATTTATAGTTCTGAGGACAGGTTTTTTAAAGCGAAAAGGAAGTATATAATCTGGCTGAGGTCCAATTGAAAAAAAAAGAAAGCTTCTTTTGAATGATATATGAGGTTTAAAAAGATTCATTTTCAAAATGAAAAATAGGGAAATTGGCTATAAAATATCTGTCATTGAAATCAATTTTGGAACTCTACATATCTCATTTAATGTTCGGGCCTTTCAAATTTCAGTTGATTGATTATCAAGTATATACTTTACATTATCTAGTTGCCATTAATGAAAATGCATATTAATTTAGGTAATATGGCATAGCTAATATATCACGACCAAAACACACGGTATGGTAACGAAGGCTTTAGTTATGAGGAAGTCCTCGGCAAGTGAGACAATCAGTCTTTCTTCATCTGGCCAGTTCCAAATTTAAACTCTAATTTGTGTTTGTAAGAAAAGTTTACTTGTATGTCATACAAGTAATTGCACCCCTTTCGGCCTGCAGTGTGGTGTAGTTTAAAAATGTAATTACACTTCATTCGTACGTTGCGTCAGAAGCGTGTTAGTTTCAGGTTTTACCCTCCGCAGAAAAGCTCAAATCCAAAAAATAGGAATAATGATCTTTTAATCGTTCATGTTCAAATAAGAAGATTTGGCATGATTGCCAATGAGACAACATTCTACAAGGGACTAGATATGCCCAATTTATAACAAGATGTTTTCGTTAACTATACTGTTATATGTTTAGCATAGTATTGCTTGCATTGGTTGCATAAGGGTTGTTTGTATTAATATGTGCTGCTTTGTAATGCTTGTACATATTTTATATCGTGGACCTGATGAATGTAAATCCAGGAAACGTTTCGGACGTGAGAGGCAAAAATTTTTCAGCAACGCTTACAGCACCTTTATTTGAGTGTGTATAAAAAAAAAAGGATTGGTTATTTGCTTCATGGACCATGAAATCACGTTTAGCGTTGTTTACTACAAATTAAAAGAGTAGTTATACTGGCCAATCAAATCAATGAACATATGATTCGAGCGCCACTGATAAGTCTTATATAAAAGACGAACGCGTCTGGAATGCAAAGTTATAAACCTGGTATCTTTGACAAGTTTTTAAACAAACAAGCAGACTTGCGAAGTACACAATAAAACAGATCAGCTGTAAGAAAGTTACTATACAAGACCGTTTCAGGACCTCGTTTAAGTTGATATTGTGGAAACATCTGACCATGTAAATATTCTATTGTTCAGCATACTTACTGGCAGAAACTTTATTTTGTGTTTAATATAACCTGATACCATCTTTTTAGAAATAATACGCTAGAAATTGAGAAAAGAAAGATATTTTTACTGGATTGTGGGCTTTTTTCTGATGAACACTGTTTATTTGAAAAGTTGAAAGAATGTTTAAAAATACATTGTTACTAGGACTTTAATATACCTTATCACTATTTCAGGAATCTGTGACACTTGAACTGAGAATTTGCGAGACCTGAACTCTTAACGTCATATAGCAAACACTTTCATCTGTGGCGTCAGACATTTTTTATCGTGACGTCAAAATTTTACGGGATTCTTTGTAATGATTAGTAATGTCGAGCAAAAAAACAATAAGGTTCTAGATCGTAATAAGAAATGAATCAAAATTCTAGTCATAATCAATGTCGATCCCTTGAACTTTGAGTAATATAACAGTATTGAAAGTTTTGAATTTTGAATATGTATATTTTGCATTTTTATATAGAAATAAGAAGATAGTTGTTTTCTTCAAAACTACCGAAATCTGAATTTTTTCATGATTTGTCAGAATTTTTCTATTTCAAACCATTCAATGTATATCATTGATGACAATAATGTCCTTTAAAGGAGTCCTTTCATTGGTTAAGATACCACCGCACAGAATGCTGTAAACTAAAAGTGTTGTTTTCTAGTTGTCAATTAGACATATTTCGTCAAAATTTTTCAAAATCAGATGTATAATTATTCTCCCTTAAAGAATTTTGGATGAATAATTTTCGATTGATTTTTTGAATCCTGAAATAATTTCTATCATAAACCAAAGTTTTTGTAAACATACATTTCATTCCTTGTTTGAATATATTTTCCACATGCGACATATTTTTTGTAAAAAGTTTATTTCTTCGAAATTCTTGTAATAAACTTTGAAAAGCTGTTCCGATTAAAAAAAGTCTGTAAAGGGTTTCCAGAAAATCCGTTTACGTTTAAAAAAACAAATAATACTTTTTGGAGTTTATACAATTCCCACCGTTTTCTTTCTTTTACCATGACATGCTTGATTTGTATCTTCTTAATGAATGATGAGATTTAAACATCCGCAAACTACTGTTGCATTTAATCCATTAATGTGCTGTTTTTGGTCACGCCTTCATGTCATTGGTGATATCCATGATTTATCGACAGGAAACTGATTTCGTTATATCTAATCAACTGTCACATTGGAATAGTATTTCACAAATGATTTAATGGGATAATACATTTAAAACTTAGTAAAGGGTTCCGATTAATCATGTGTCTCGGATGCGATTGCTGCTGTCAGTGTGCATGTGTTATGTTGATTGCCAAAAAAAGTAAGTTAACTTATTAGAAAAAGAATAAAAACAAAACTTTACGCAGGTTATTTATCTATCTCTTGATAACTAAGAAGTTTTGGTAAAAATTCCATGAAGCTTTAAGAAAGTTTCTAAAATTAAAACCTTAGGTATTACTGGTCCAGTAGCGGAGTACTGGCATGAAAATAAGGAAATTTGCTGTTATAAAACTTTATCAGCGGACTGACTCTTAATGCTAACTGAAAAAAAGTCCATTTATTAGCAGTAAAATACGGAAATTATATTTTTAAGATTCTGCCCTGGGATGCTGAATCTTCTCGTAGAAAACCGTCTGTTCAAGTTTTGTAAAATTCAAAGTTATTGCTTAAAATACATAGAATCATATCCACTGATAAAGGAATGTAGGATTGATATGTTTCGTAGACGAGACAAACATCACCAGCTGATACTAAACGTGAATAGAATATTATTTTATTTTATTTATATTGATACATATTGTCCCGAGAAGTATGATATATTGCACAAACGTGCCAGACTGCAAAAAAATAAAATAAACAAAAATACCAAAAAAACTCCAAGGGAAATTCAAAACGGAAAGTCCTTTATAAAATGGCAACATCAAAAGCTCAAACACATCTAACGAATGGAAAGCAACTGTCATATTCCTGACTTGGTACAGGCATTTCCGTATTTAGAAAATGATGGATGAAACCTAGTTTTATAGCTAGCTAAACCTCTCACTTGTATAACTGTCGCATAGAATTCCATTATATTGACAACAATGTGCGACAAATTGACCTTTTACAATATAGTACCAAATACTTCAGCTACTGTGATGATGCAATGATGTTTCGTAGACAGGCCAAACATCATCAGCTGATATCCTAAACGTGACTAGAATAATTGAATGTTATAATAATCAATAATAAATTCTTTATTTTCAGAAGGTTACACAGTTAACAAAACAGTTAATCCACCACGTGGCCTTCTAATCTACATATAAGAATACACAATTTTTAAAAGATAATAATACATAAACAAAAGGGTAATAAAGCAAAAACATACTACACTGCATACAACAGCACATATATAGTACAGGTTAACAATTACAATTTACTTCAATAAAAAAATATTTGTAGTAAAATTATTTCATTAAAACTGCGAAAAATTTTCAAGAGATAAGCTTGACATTTTGTTTTAAAAACATTTATACTTTTACTTTCCTTCAAAGTCAAAGGCAAGGAATTCCACAACAAGGTTCCAGAATACATAAATGTTCTTTCGCCATAATTAGTTTCATATCGTTGAACAAATATATTATTTTGGGAAGATGATCTAAATGCGTATTTATTTACAACTGCACATCTTGAAATAGTTCAGATAAATATTCAGGTGCTAGATTATTCATACACTTATAAACCATCACTATCATTAAATATTTAATTCTATTATAAATGGTAAGCCATCCTAACTTTTTAAACATAACTGATGAAGATATATCAAAACCTGCATTTAAAATGACTCTTGCTGCCCTCTTTTTTAACCTGTACAATTTGTCAATATTAGTTTTTGAAGCATTCCCAACAAGGTACAGCAGTAGTCCATAATTGAAAGTATATATGTTGCTGCTTCATATTGATGAATATTTTCCTGAATAGTATAATATATTGCACGATCTTGCCAGTGCAGATTTACTTACCACGAGAGAAAACATTCCTCAAAATTCGTGCAATAAACCTTTTATAATATAGTACCAAAAATTTCAACAACATTGATCATATTTCATCCGATTCCTCTAGAACTGATGACTGCAGTGAACGAGATATAAAAAATAGTGTGTACTAAACATTAAGGAGAAAGTATATAAGACAATATCGGTTAGGATGCAATGTTTTTATCTAATATATATAGGAATTATTGGGTTTTTTTTACGTTTTGAAAGTAAATTAAGACGAAAATAGTTTACCGATGTTCAAATCTCGTAAATAGATTAAAAAGAGACAAATCAAGTAACATTTTTTGTTAACACAAATTACTTCAAACAAATTAGACACAAAGAGGTTTATGATTCGGAAGTTTGGATATACCTGTAGAAAACGTATAACTAACGGGATATCACATCCTAATTTTTATGGTCATGCTGTTTTAAGAGCTTATATATAAATTTAGATACGATCCATGTAATTTTCATCGATACTTTGAATAAGCTTATTCTCAAAGGTTACTAATTTGATATCGTAATTATACCTTTGGTTATTGTTTTCATCGGTTCTTACAGTGATTTTTATTGATAGATTAAAACATAATAAAATATGTATTGATGAACAGTTATTAAACGCTTACGGTTCTACATCTTGTCGATACTTATATTTTGGCATTGCACAAGGTCATGTTTTCCTAGACTGTTTATGAAGTCTTTACACTAAGTCCATAGGTCTGTTGTACTGGTTGATATTTTGTCTTGGATAGATGATTTTTCATTAGTTGTTATTGGCTTGGAGCTAGCTTTTCGAAACTGTGAATACTCTCAGATCGGTACTTTGTTTCGTTAGTGTTTTTGTAAGTTTTTTGTTTTGCTTTGTATCTATCTAATGAGCCAAGCCCTTTTCGATGGATTCTTAAGATGTGTTCTTATGTTGTGTTGTTACACCACTGTTCCAGGTTAGGAAGGAGGTTGGGCTTAGGCAAATATGTTTAACCCCGCCACTTTCTATATGTACCCGTCCCAAGTCAGGAGTCTGCATTTCAGTGGTTGTCGTTTGCTACTGTATATCATTTTTATTTTTCGTTTGTACATACATCAGGACGTTGGTTTTCTCATTTCAAATGTTTTATATTTTTTAGTCGCAGCATTTTATAACTTGCTATGCAGTATGAAGTCTGCTCATTGTTGAGGGCCGTATGTCATTTTGTTTCTGGTTTCGTGTGGATAATCATACACGTCTCCTTATTTATAACAAACAAAGCTAACGGAAAAAGTAAAATAACACAAATACCGAACTCCAAGGAAAATTCAAAACGGAGTTCCTTATCAAATTGCAAAATCAAAAGCTCAAACGAATCAAACGAATGAAAAACAAGAGTCATATTCCTGACTTGGTACAGGCATTTCCTTATGTAGAAAATGGTGGATTAAACCTGGTTTTATAGCTAGCTAAACCTCAAATTTGTTTTGCTTTGCCATTTCATAAGGGACTTTCCCTTTTGAAATTTCCTTGGAGTTCTGTATTTTTGTTATTTTACTTTTGATCCACGAGGGTATCACCAACCCGGTAATAAGTGCTTCTTCACCGACATGACTTATAACATACTTTTATATCTCTTCAATTGTTTCGGTTCTTAATTATACATCTTTGGCTTTCAAATATTCGGCTTTGGACGTTCCCGGTGAAGGTAAATCCAGAAAAGCGCTTCGGACGCATGAAATTTATAAAGCAGTTTTCATTTTTCTCCTTTAAAATCCTAGTTGATAAATTCAGAAATCATTTTAAAAACTAAGGTCTAAACTCCCTGTGTCAAAGATGAAATTGGCTATTCTGTGTAGGTTCATTTAGGTCATATAACTCCTATCGCTCCCACCTGTTTGGGCATTCCTGATGAAGATAAATACAGAAAAGCGCTTATAACGTATGGAATGTATAAAGTGCTATTTTCATAAACAAAGAAATTCACATGAAATATTTGATACTATATTATAATTCTAATTATTTCTTCTGTATAAATACACATATTCAGAGAGATGTGATATGAATATCAACAAGAAAACTAACCATTAAGGACAAATCGACAAAAATGTGAACAATTACAGTTAATTTTTATGGTATTCAACCATGAGCCAAACCCATATCGTATACCGACCCGTCATGACAAAATGTGAGACAATTCAAACAAACAACGGCCTGATTCATACTATAACAATAAACAACAAACAAAATATATGCCGACAGACAACAACCGACTATTATCACTGGATAACAGGTGATTTATTTATACTATGTACGACTTTTCTGAAACATTGTAAAAACTCGACCGGACAAGGCACACAAAGTGTACAGGTGTGGGATTAAACCGATGAAATATCAATCAAAGACTGAACCAAAAGTTATGGAACGCCACAGCTGTCTGATGTGGAACTCTGATATTACTTTGTTGTTTTATTATTACTTAATATGGTTTTGACATTACGTAATGATGTTCTGATATAACTCAATATGGAATAGTCATTACTTAATGATATTTCGATATTACACGATATGGTTTCGTATTGACTTGATATAGTTTTGTCATTACTCAATATGGTTTTGTCATTACTCGATGTGGTTTCACCATTATTTAATGTGGTTGTGTCATTAGTCAATGTGGTTTTAACATTACTTGATGTGAATGTGACTTAACGTTATGTAGTTGTTTCATTACATGATGTGGTTTTGTTATTTCGTAATGATGATTTGCCTATAATAATTCTTTATATGGTTTTAACATTACGCAATGATGTTTCAAAATTTGACGATTTTACACTACATGATGTGTTTGTTTCATTATTTGATGTGGTCCTGTCATTCTTTGATGTGGTTATCCCATTACTTGATGAGGTAAAACCACGTGACCTATTCGGAAAAAAATATGTTCTATTTTTAAACAGATTTCAATATATCGTTTGTTTAATGTGCTTTTGCCTCAACCAAATGTTATAAAACTTATACACAATGCTTATTACCACAAAACAAAGATCAAGTTCGAAATTGGGTAGCGTCACTTTTACCGTTCATGAGTTATGCCCCTTTATAAACATAAAAATTGCTGAGTTTTTCGTTTCCGTTCTCTAACTTTAGTTTGCCTCAACCAAATATCATAAAACTTATACACAATGCTTATTACCACAAAACACAGATCAAGTTTGGCCCTTTTATAAATGTAAAAATTACTAAATCTGTTGTTTCCGTTCTCTAACTTTAGTTTGTCCCAACCAAATGTTATGAAATTCTACACAAAGCTTATAATCACAAAAAACGGTCTTAATAACGTGAATCCTGCATCTGTATGTGGAAGTTGACTCATGTATTTTTACAAACGGGTACATCTGTGGCCCATAGACACGCTCTCCATTTTTTTTTTTTTTTTTTTTTTTTAAGTAGTCCATAGCTTCTGGGACTATTATACTAACGTTATTTTAATAGTCCCAGGTAGCTTCAGATTTCAAGAACGCTCAAACATAAGCATTCAAACGCCAAGGATGTATTTATAAGTATGTAAAAACATTGATTTAGGAGCTATATGACCAAAAGGGGCCTTAAAGAAATTGCGAAATTCATATAAGACAAAATGTGGAACTACTCCAACTAGAACATTCGCGGCCTAATTAATGCTAAAAACAATACACAAATATTGAAGACAACATCACATTAAGAATGTGACGGGTTAAACTTGTGTGTATGCGCTCAACATCCCCTCTTGTAGCTGGTACAGTGGTGTAACAGCAAAACATAAGATTCTGCGACAGTGGTGTATGGGGGCTAGGATGAAAAAATGTTGTCCTACATTTTTTTTTAGTTGTAATCTCTGTCCTGCCTTTTTTTTTTTTTTGCGAAGTTGCTCATCCTGCCTTTTTTTAACTGAAAACTCCTGTCCTGCCTTTTTTTTTCAAATTTCATCCTAGCCCCCATACAAATCAAATGTTAGAACAACTTTAAAAATTAGTTGACAAAATCTTGACGCATCTGTTTTACTTAGTTTATTAAAACGAAATCAATGCTAGTAACGATTACAATTTTTTTTTAGCGAATTTAGCACAGTGGCAATCGATAATCTTCAATAGTAAGTAGGAAATTATTGTAATGTTTTTTCCAACTTTTTGTTGCACGAACTTTGTGATTAAATTTACAAAAAAATAAGGCGAAAGTCACCCAATTTTTATTTGATCATTAGGTAGATTAAAGTCAATAGTTTCAGAAAAGGGATTGAAATTCTAGTTTGAACCAAATTTGGGGGGAATATGTGACATTTTTATGTCCCTTTTTGCAATGTTTTATGGTAAATAAATGCAGAATGTTGCCATGAATACACAAAAAAGAAATTATATTTAACCATTTTAACTTTTAAAAATCAAATCTTTGGAAGATACTAATTACATACATATGCACATGTGTGACACAAACAGTTTGCTTAATGTATTAGAAAGCCAGGAATAGGAGATGATTTAACATTTTGTGGTTCAATTTTAATTTTATTTTCTAACTGTGGAGTGCTACCTTAAAAAAAAAGTGTTGAAAACATATGGATGGGACAAGATCAAAGTTGTGTAAATCATACAGATTCCTCTGTAAATTACGAGGGTATCATCAGCCTAGTAGTCAGCACTTTTGTCTCTTCTTTTATCTAATAATTCAATTTGCAGAATAAATGCAGGCTTGCTGGTTACCGAGGATTGAATAACCACTTTGCTGTTTTTGTTTAACCTTGGTTCTCTTAGCTTTATTAAAGGGTCATATTGAATAGGAATAAAATGTCTGAAGAGCATTGCTTAGTCCACACCATGCAGACAGAATATAAGTTGGCTGCACAGCATCATTTGCTTTATATCCTCTTGGTAACTTTGTTATAAGACTTAGATATCAATTGTGAGGATCATGTCATGTTTTACATGTCAGGGTGGTTGAATAAACAGCATTGATGCTCGTGTAGTAAAATGAAATAATATAGCTATTGATACACAGGCTATAGGCTCACCCTAATTAATGTTTCATATGCTGTGCATGGTCTTCTTTAGATTGGCTTTTACACCAATGGCAAACAGTAAACACTGAACATGTAAAGTATATTGCTTCATGTATATTTACAAAAAAAAGTTATCAGCACTAAAAATGTACAAAATAACAATTCCGATATTAAATCATCAAGACTGCAATGGTGAAAGAATCTGTCCATTCATGTTTGTTGATGTGTGCTGGAACTGATGAAACTCTACATCTCTGCTTGGAACAAAGTATAAGGGGATGTATGTAAGGTTACCTGTAGACCATATCTGTAATAGACATATATGTTTGTTTATTTCATAAATAGTAAAAAAAATGAACCAATTTCTATACACTGGTATATCATGTATATTATAAATTTTATATCATGTATCCATTGGGCACTATATTGTTACATGATATGAAAGCAAAAGCTTCATACATGTCATATGTGGTATATATATATGTCTAAACGTGACAAAACACAGGGATAACACCATAATTTATATATACTTCGTCTCAAATTTAGCCCAACAATGTTAGATCTGCAAATTAGTGTTAGCAAAGTTTTGTTCTTCCTTCAGTAGGATTCAAACCATGCTTCTGTGACATCGTAGTGCTCTGGACCACTCGAAAATATAGCTTTCATTAGTTGAGTTCTGCCTTTCCTCATCGCCTTTATCTAGGGTTGTACACAGTATATGGTGTAGTGGCAAGTAGATGGTGTACCTTTCAGATCATCTATGTTTTGATTGGAACCCCTATCGACAGCTATATTTTTATACAGCCTATTTGGTTGGGTGCTTTAGGGGGCTGGACACAGTGCAGGCAATGTTGCCACAATGTCATAGAAGCAGGGGTTTGAATCCCTCTGAGGGAAGAACAAAACTTTGCATAACATTGTTGGGTTGAATTTGAAATGAAGTAAATATAAATTATGGTGTTAGTCCTGTAAAACCACAGGTTATTTGATGAAAAACATCTGTCTTTAAGTTGTCACATGTTTAGGCGTATATGATAATATTAAAATTTGAAGTGATGGCATGGTAAATAACATAATCATCCTTTACAACAGACAATACATGGGTGATCTGAAAGGTACACCATCTACTAACCACTATACATCATATATATGAAAACTGATATTGTCCCGACTTTTTTTTTAAATGTCTGCAGATCAGGAAGTAATTTATTGTACATCAGTGTATAAAGTTGATTTACAGATAAAGCTTTTATTTTTTTATGATTTTATCACATGATTTTCTCACTCATGAGTTATAGGACATATAAATTGTTCAGATATAGGATTTTAATGGCATAATTTCATTGTTATAATCAAAGAGCTGATAGCTCTGAGGTGGAAGAAGGTGAATAAATTAAAAGGTAACTTGAATTACCATAAAAGCAGCCCCACTAACCCAGCCTGCTTTGTTCCATTATCGCCATGATGTATTTTTTCTTCAAACAAGAATGTGTCATAAGTACATGGATTTCAATCTATACAATCATTTTCTATGTTCAGTGGACCGTGAAAATTAGGTAAAATCTTTAATTTGGCAGTAAAATTAGAAAGATCATATCATAAGGAACACATGTGTACTAAGTTTCAAATTGATTGGTTTCAACTTCATTAAAACTACCACGACCATAAACTTTAACCTGAAGCAGGACGGACGGACAGACCAGTAAACATAATGCCCATAAATGGGGCATAAAAATAGTAAGACTTGTTACATACCTGCCAACTTTTGAAATTTCCCATGGGGGTTTTTAGTGTGCGACAACAATTTTAAAGGTTACAATTTTTAGCGAAGTATTTTGCACGATCTGGATTGTCTTGAAAAAGTGTCATATTTGTATGATGAGCTTACATGCCTTTTTCTTAAGTCTGTTTGCATGATTTAAGTTTTAAATCAGTAGAAAAGATGAACATGTAGCTAGTAGACCAGGGTTTATTTTCTTGTGTAAGAATATTAGATGCTTGTTGAAATTTCCAATTTTGAATTATGCAAAGATGTGTCACCCTCATTAGAAGAACATTACAACCCACTGTAAAAAATGAGCACCTCTATATTCATATTATTTGATGAAACTTTTCCCCAAGAACTATGCATCTATCAAGTATTAAAGTGTCAAAACATGTCAAAAGAATTTTGTGATGTTTCTAAACTTATATCTTCTTTATTAATTTGACCCTCATTTAGAAAAGTTGTTCCAAATATAATGAATTTTCCCACTTTTGAGTTATAAATCTTAAAATTTTCTTTCTTTTTTTTCAACAGTAAATGACCCCTTTTTAGGGACAGTCCCTCATTTAAGGGACACCACTCATAATGGGTGGGGTGGGGGTCCCAACCTGTTTGTCTTTGTGAAAAAGAATAGTACATTGTGCTTTAAATGATTTAATTGAATACAAAATAACATATGTTACAAAAGTATAATGTCAATAAATTAGTGAAAAAATTCTATTTATTATCTTTATGGTAGTACTGCATCATTGAATTTGGTCAATCAGTCATGCTTTTATCCTTAAGCTGTGTAAGAACCTCCTTGCAGATGAAAATTCACATGCCATGTTCACAATTTTACAACTTCTTCTTCTTCTTAGATTTCCTTCCAATTGGGAACACCAAGTAGAAACGGAGTTGTTTTCACTTGTATTATTTAAAAGTATTTTTTTTAAGTACTAGATGAAAACAACACAAGTTCAAAATCTAGCATGTTAGAATAATCTTCAGAGAAAACGTTTTTGATTGGCTTATTAATTTGCTCATGAGAAACACAGAATTTGATTGGCTGAACACTATTGTCTTACCTTGGGAACAAAATAAGGAACAGATGATTTTCACTAAATCGTGTTTTAGAGCTTTTTTAACGATACCCTTAATATCAATATTTTTTAATAAATGCAAGGACGTATTATAAAACGTTGTGTAAGATAAGAGTGAAGAGAATGAACACAGGGTGAACGTACTATACGGGCGAAAGAACTCAGGACTAACAGACCAAGGGCGAACATGTAAACAGGGCGAGTTGTCCCGATACCAAATTCACGCATGGGTACTACAAATATCTACATTAAAACATCCGTTACAAGTAAACAAATAACGTTCATGTAGATGAGATGAAATCTAATAAATTACATAAATAAAAGGGTAAATATTAACGATAGTGATTGTTTTTCAATCCTAATTTACAAATTAAATGATTCAGATGCTTAATCATGTGTAAAAATCGGTGTCAAGAATCGGAAGTTGTTATGAAATTGTAATACACAGAAACGGATGCGGCATACAGAGGTGGTTCAATGATTTTAAAGTCGGCACCATAAACCTTCAGAAGACTTGAAGTCTTCTTCCACCAAAAAGTGAATAACATCAAGTATTTCATACCTGCCAATTTTTCAAAATTTCCATTGGGGATTTTTAGTTACTGTTTGTCGATCATTTACCTGTATCAGTGCAATATTTGACATTGGGCTGCCCAGTGTTTTTAAGGTTATGTAATATAAAGAACTAATACAGATTCTATTTACTTGCCATTCCTTGAAAAAACAGAATGCACAGTCAATTTGTATGTGGAGAAAAACTATTAAATCAGGCCTTAGTTTCAGCGGAGTTGTGGCTCATAAAAACACTACATGTAATTGATTGAGGCAACATGTATACTGAAGCATAACTGATTATTCCCTTTCAATGAAGCCTAACCCAAACAAATAAGTCACTGATTGGTCACCTCTCACCACAGGCACTTGTCTCAGAATTTTTTTTTCTATATACCTTAATATAACACAAGGTACTTAACTTGCATTTTTTCACTAGCCAGTCAACACTGAGGTTGTGAGTTCGAATCCCGCTCGTGCGGGTGCACTCGACTCCAATCTTAATTGACTAGGATTGTCAAGTTTTCCTATCGAAAGTCGGTGGTTTTCTCCGGGCACTCCGGCTTCCTCCACCAATAAAAACTGGCCGCCACGAAATAGCCCAAAGGCGGTGCTTAAAAGTGGCGTTAAAACACCAAAAATCAAATCAAATAACTCGCATTTTTGAAAAATGTCAGCCAGTCGCGAATTCCGTTATATGCCGATTTCTTGGTTGTCAACCCCACTAAAACTAGTTATGTCGTAAATCTAAATTGATTTATCTACACAATGGTGTATAACACGCCTCCTTTTGTTGTCGGAATCATCCGTAGCAATCCTATCCAAGTATGTCAATCGTAATTATTTCGTCTACCGACGCCAAATTGGAAACACAAAACTCGCAGTAAATGATTAATTATAAAAATTATTTCAGAAAAAACTGTTAGTTTTTGTCTGAATAGAACTAATCACCCAATTAGTAAAATTGTATAAGATACCGTGAAAAAAACCCAACAAGTGTTATTTGTGGTATGTCTAATAAGTTACGAGTTTCTGTTTTCAGAAACAAATTTTCCCATTACGTCAATTTCATTCAGACTCTCTCTTGACTTTACGTATGAAATGAAATAAGATCAGATTACTCCGAAAAACATTTAGACCTTCCCATAAAGTTTGACCAATCGGAAACCGAGATATATAAAGAGAGTGGGAAGATACCTTTTACTGCGAGATTTGTGTTTCCAATTTAGCGTCGGTAGACAAATTATTACGATTGACATACTTTGGTAGCATTGCTACGGATGATCCCGACAACAAAAGTAGGCGTGTTACACACCATTGTGTAGATAAATCAATTGAGATTTACCACATAACTAGTTTAAGTGGAGTTGACAATCGAGAAATTGGCATATAACAGAATTTCGCAATCGGCTGACATTTTTCAAAAATGCGAGTTAAGTACCTTGTGTTATACTAAGGTATATAGAGAAAAAAATTCTGAGACAAGTGCCTGTGCCTCTCACACAGGGCACCAACCAAAATCCAGGAATTGTGAAGAATTTTTAATGTGTTAAGACTTCAGGCCCTCCCAGGTAGAAGAGGTCGATTATGGGGAGGGACTGAATTATTCAGGTTAACTGAAGCCAAGAAAACTTTGACGAAAATTATCCTTGTACAATGAGTGTGTATAATTTCAAACTATTTGTAAACAGGAAGCGGCTACTTGGCATATATTAAAATTGCTTACTCGCTACAATTCAACATTATCAAGCTGCAGATCAAATATCAAATCATTCACTTCTATAGAAGCCATGGAAACATTGATGAAATTTTTATTGTAAAATGAGCGTTGTAAACTTTCAAACTATCGGCAAACAGGAAGTAGCTATGTGTATATATATATATATCATAGATTATTTCTCTGAGGGTGATGTCCAAAGTGAAAGAAATTTGTAGGGTTGACAATCTTGCATATGGACTGCTTCAAGGAGGCCACATTTGTTTAATTATATTAATTATACTGAACTAGCAGAAGCAAGGCTTTTTGTTAATAACTGAAAATACATGTTAAAGAAGCACTTGCACAAGTCTCACAGTAGTCACCACACTCAAGTCAGAGAATTATTGTATGTATTAAAGCGCCTCATATGTACAACAAAGGAAGACTCTTTCTGTAAATTATTGATGGCCCTGAAAAGGCCGTTTGTGAAAGCTATCATCTGCCCCAGGGGGATTTCAAATACTTGTTTCTTTGTCACACCACGGACTTCTAACCTGGCCTTTGCCATTTTTTTTTTCAAACATCAGTGATGAAAATTAACCAATTACTTCATGTTAATCTTTGTACAGTTGTATGTGTCCTCGATCAGCTTTTGGTGGTTATTATACATGTAAGTCATAGGTTAATAAAGGTGTCATAAAATGGGTGATTTTATATAAATCTTGTATTATGTCCTGGTACAATCATATTTGTCCTCATTCAGCTTTTGGCGGTTATTGTAAGTCATAGGTTAACAAAGGTGTCATAAAATGGGTGTTTTTCATATTAATCTTGTATTATGTCCTGGCCCCTCGGTCATAAAACTTAACTCAGTACTTGGAGTACAAAATTTGTGCTTGAAACACCAAATCCAGTATTTTGATTGGTTGATTTCTGAGTCTGAGTACAATAATCGTGCTTGTAAGTTTTATGACCGCAAGGCCTGGTACAATCATATTGAACATAATACAGGATTAATATAAAAATACCAATTTAATATAACTAAATAACATACTAATGCTGGTCATTAGCTGTGCAATCAATGATAAAATTACATGTATCTCTCTTAATTTATTCTGAATTTTAATAAAATTTTCCAAACTTGACATACTACAAAATAAAAGTAGAATGAAAAAAAAAAAAAAAAACTTAAACTAAATCCACAAATAAATAAACAATATAAAATACAGATGTGGTATGATTGCCAATGAGAAAATTATTCACCAAATGATGTAGATTTGATAAGAATACTTACCATTGACAGAACAGCACCATTGTCATACTTAGGTTGAAATGATATGTGATGTGGGATAGCTGTTGGTTCTCCTTGTACAAATCCACTACAAAGATATATATACATATCTAGTCTTGATATAAAAAGGATTTTAGTACAAGAATAAATGAACAATATTCCTTTTGCAACTTTCATCAATCTTTACTCAGAAAATACAAAAATATCTTTCAATGCAGTTTGAATACAATGAACTTTTGAATTTTTATAACTGACACCATTTGTATGTGATCTAGTTTTCTTGCAACTGGTTCATTCAATTTTGAAATTAAATTAACCAATGTTGTTTGAATTTGTTTGGTATTGAATTTGAGATTGCTCACAGAAATAGTATTTTTCACTTCAATATAACTCTTGGTTCTAAAACTAACTAACTACTATCACTAACTACTTTCAAGAAAGTTGGTTACAACATGTATGGTTTTCAGTTGTAAAATATCTCAAAATGTTAGCGATATTCTAAATATAACATGAAGTATACTTATGTAATTGCAAATTGATTCTGATGCAAGTAAATGGAAGCACTGACAGGCCGGTTAAAATCTTTTAAATTCTGAATGAAAAAAAAAAAAAAAACAGAAAACCTGTATCTTAACTATCTTTTTATATATTACTTGAGTCTATTCATGTTGGTTATTTAATTTAAAGAGTTACACATGTATTTCAGATATTTATAACACTTAAACTGCATTTAATTTTTACATTATTAAAACCTTTGCATTAAATGAACTTATTTAAAACCATGAGGGGTTTGTAGTGCCTGTTACAACTTTTTATCTAACATTCCCTATTTTTCCAGTGGCAGTACAAATTTCCTACTCTTTATTAGCAAAACCTACCTTTATGATTCATTGTCACATTTTTGTTGTCCTGAATAAGCGTGCAACATTTAATGAATGGCTATTATTTATTTTGAATTTATTGAACCATAAAATTAATTTTGACTCTTCACATTGAATAATCCATGAGCGGATTATGTAAAATGTGAAGAGTCAAAATTAATTTTATGGTTCAATAAATTCAAAATAAATTATTGCCATTCATTATAAATAAATTTCTATCAAAATAAGGCTCAAAGAACTTTTATATTATTTATATTAACAATAACAACGTACATACATGTTGGCGTATGAATATACAACGTCAGAGTGGGCATGCGCCATAAAAATTGACAACATTGAAAATAAAAGTAATACTTTTAACCAATCAGAAGACAGTAAATACACCAAATTTATTTATTTGCCAATGGACAGAAAATAAACAAAATCAACAAATCAATCTTTAAGTACTTGTAATGAATCTGAATGAGAATAGTTCAAAATAACTAAACAGACAGCAAAACATAATGGAACTATTTTCAATGTATAACATGAAAAATAAGAAAATGTGGTATGATTGCCAATAGACTTTATCGCTATTTGGGAATCTGCAACGCTTGACCCAAGAATTTGCGACACTTGAACTATTGACGTCATACAACAATCACTTTTCCATTGTGGCGTCAGACATCTTCTTTTGTGACGTCAAAATTTTATGGGAACCTTAGTGATGTCCAGTAATGGCGGACTAATAGCAATAAGGTGTATGAAAACAACTCTCCACAAGAGACCAAATGACATAGAAATTTTAAATAACTATATGTCACTGTACGGCCTTCAACAAGGAGCAAAACCCATACTGCATAGTCAGCTATAAAAGTCTATTTTCAGATTATCTTACCATATAGCATAAGACTAACTCAGCCTAAATATTCCAGTCCTGACATAATCAACCTAAATATTCGATTTCTGTTATAATTTGCAATAGTACACTTCAGATTTTGTGACAAAGTAGATGTCCTTTGAATATTTCTTGTTTAAATCTTTCTCCCTAGCAATAACAATTGAATTGTTTCCCTTGTACTCATCATTGATTTAATTCCATAGTACTCATCATTGATTTATATTCTTTTTACTCACCATGGAGTTACTTCCCTTGTACTCACCATGGAGTTATTTCCTTTGTACTCAACATGGAGTTATTTCCTTTGTACTTACCTTGGAATTACTTCCCTTGTACTCATCATTGAGTTACTTACTAGTACTCATCATTAGTGTTGGATAATCGGTTCAAATTACCAACCAATTATCTATTACTATCGGTTGACAGCAACCAACCGACTATCGGTTATAATCGCATCATTATACCTTGCCCTTTTTTTTTTATATGAAATCATGCATTCAGCCATATTGTACATGTCTAATGCATATATTCCATACCATTGCAGAGTTTTATATGTTCATGTTCGATCTTTTGTTTCCTTTTCATATTTTATTTAGCAATTAAAACAGTGAATCAATTAGAACATTTCAACTCCCTCAGGCAAAGTTGACCTTAGATGAATTTGGCTATTTGTTTTAGGTATTTTTGTCATATAGCTCTTCAACTGTTTCGGTACTTATACATCCTCGGATTTCCAATGTTTGGCTTTGAGCGTTCCTGATGAAGGTAAATCCAGAAAAGCACTTCGGACGCATGAAATTATTAAACGTGTTGTTTTCAATTTTTTACATCACTGGGTCGATACCTCTGCTGTTGGACTATCAGTCCCCGAGGGTATCATCAGCTCAGTAGTCAGTACTTCAGTACTGACATGATTTATTACAAACCTTTCTAAAATTGTCCGTTTATAAATTTTGAAATTATAAAGAAACTAAGGTTTCAACTCCCTCAGGCAAAGTTGACCTTAGATGAATTTGGCTATTTGTTTTAGGTTTTTTTGTCATATAGCTCTTCAACTGTTTCGGTACTTATACATTCTCGGATTTCAAATGTTTGGCTTTGAGCGTTCCTGATGAAGGTAAATCCAGAAAAGCGCTTCGGACGCATGAAATTATTAAAGGTGTGGTTTTCAATTTTTTATTACCAACATTGACACTAAAATTTCTAAATTTCAATGTTATCACTCACATTATAATTTCAAATACATAGCTGTATCAAAATTTCATTAAAAAAGATATATAAAGTAACTTTAAGCAATTTAAAATTCATCAATAAATAAAACAATGCATTTGCATTAAATATATATATTTCACTAAGGGGATCCAGCCATTGTATGTTAATTAATTCGTGTGGAATGCATATTTTTCACTTTTTTTTATCATTTTCTGTCAGCTGTGTCATTCGTGCCTCTGTACTTATAATCGTAAGAATACGGAATTCTTTCATAGTTGGTCTGTATCTGATCCCTGATTCATATATATTTCAATGGCGGACAAACTGGGAAATTTTACAAAAATAAACGATGTTTGACGAGCAATTTGGAAAGGAATATGACGTTTTCAACGCAACAAATGGATGAAACAATAATAAAAGGCAATTTCACCACTTTCTTACATAGCAACAAATTTATTTTGTCGAAAATCAGAATGATTTGATGTACGCTCTCGAGTAACAAGTACCAGAAGTGAAAGAAAGTATTTCACAAAAAGTTATTTATTTTAAATAACATACGATTAATCTGTATAGTCAATGCTTTTACCACGTTAATAAAGAAATAAATTGTTTATGTCTTTGATTATAGGATGTTTGACATTGTTATTGTCATCTCCTGATATTTTTCGTTACAATTTGTTTGACTTTGCATGTAAAATGCAAACCGGAAACGGACCGGAAGTTCTAACCAACTGATTTTCGACTTATTCTGATCATCGGAACAACACTACTCACCATGTAATCACTTCCTTGTACTCACGATGAAGTTATTTCCCCCTGTACTCACCATGGAGTTATTTCCCTTCTATTCCCCATGGAATAACTTCTATTGTACTCAACATGGAATTATTTCCATTATACTCACCATGGAGTTATTTCCCCTCATACTCACTATGTACTCATCGTTGAGTCACTTTCCTTGTACTCACCATGGAGTTATTTCCAGCACCAGATCAACTTTTGTCCTGAACAATACAATCTGTCTCTTTATATGTCCACCATTATCTATAATAAAAGATAAGCCTGTATAATATTTTCTTTGTATCATTATGAATAGGACAAGAGTGCACACGCTGAAATGTCTCGCCTTCTTTACTAATCATTGATATTATGTTGATAGTCCTAAATATAAAGCTTTATTACAACTGTCACATAAACTTAACATTAACCAAGTAAACTAAACATTGACCAATGGATCATGAAAATGAGGTCAAGGTCAGATGAACCATGCTAGGCAGGCATGTACAGCTAACAATTCTTCCATACAACAAATATAGTTGACCTATTGCTTATATTTTAAGAAAAACAGACCAAAACACAAAAACTTAACACTGAGCAATGATCCTTGAAAATGAGGTCAAGGTCAAATAAAACCTGCGTGACTGACATATAGATCATAAAATATTTCCATACACCAAATATAGTTGAACTATTGCATATAGTATTAGAAAAAAAGACCAAAATTCAAAAACTTAACTTTGACCACTGAACCATGAAAATGAGGTCAAGGTCAGATGACACCTGCCAGCTAGACATGTACACCTTACAATCATTCCATACACCAAATATAGTAGACCTATTGCATACAGTATAACATAAACAGACCAAAACACAAAACTTAACTATAACCACTGAACCATGAAAATGAGGTCAAGGTCAAATGACACCTGTCAGTTGGACATGTACACCTTACAATCTTTCCATACACCGAATATACTAGACCTATTGCTTAAAGTATCTGAGATATGGACTTGACCACCAAAACTTAACCTTGTTCACTGATCCATGAAATGAGGTCGAGGTCAAGTGAAAACTGTCTGACGGGCATGAGGACCTTGCAAGGTATGCACATACCAAATATAGTTATCCTATTACTTATAATAAGAGAGAATTTAACATTACAAAAAATCTTAACTTTTTTTCAAGTAGTCACTGAACCATGAAAATGAGGTCAAGGACATTGGACATGTGACGGACGGAAACTTCGTAACATGAGGCATCCATATTCAAAGTATGAAGCATCCAGATCTTCAACCTTCTAAAATATAAAGCTTTTAAGAAGTTAGCTAACGCCGCCGCCACCGGATCACTATCCCTGTCGAGCTTTCTGCGACAAAAGCCGCAGGCTCGACAAAAATTAGGACACTTTTCATAACATCAAACAACATTAGTCTTCAAGGCCTATCAAAGTTTTTTTTCAAAAGGATATTTTCAACAACATTATTCTGAGTATAGCTTAAACAGTTATTGAGAAACAGATGACTACTTTATTCAAATTGAATCAAGGAACCATTTAAATGAGATAAATATCAAGTGACACATATCACATGGACATGTATACCACCTTAAATTACTCTAAAGACTATATGTAGTCAATCTATTACATATGGTAACTGATAAATTGATCAGATTTTAGCAAAGAAACTTAATATCTATCATTGAATCACAACAAATGAACAGTGTTTCAATGTCCACTGTTAATATGCATATTACATCTGTCCAAGGGAAATAATTGAAACAAACTAGAGGCTTTTAAGAGCTTGTGTTGCTCACCTAGGTCTATGTGCATCTTAAACATAATAGACTACTGGTTCAAGTTTCTCTCTATCTGATTCAGTTTTTGCCCAAAAACATAAAAGAGGTTAAAGAAAATTAGTCAGATAAGGGCAATCATTCCTATTTACTAACTTTTTTGACAGAATTTGACCCGATTGTAGATCTTGTCTTGCTAATAATTTTTGTTATTTTAAGTTTCTATCTATCTTTTATAGTTTTCAAGATAATAGAAAACGGGTAAAAGTCGCTTTTAAAGAGCAAAAACCTTAATAAACTGTCGACTGAAGAATTCTGCTATTATACTTATTTGGAGATCTTGTCTTGTTGATCACTTTTGCTGTTTAACATGTTTAAGTTTCTATCTATCTATTGTAGTTTTACAATTTTTGGCAAAAACGCCAAAAAATTGTTAAAAATCGTTTTTAAAGGGCAATAACTCTAATAAGGAGTTGACTGATGATTTATTTTAAGATCTTGTCTTGTTGATCATTTTTGCTATTTAAGGTTTATCTATTTTTTTTATCTCTTTTATAGTTCATTTAGTCTAGATTCAAGACAATAGGCAAAAATGGAAAAAAGTAGTAAAATTCATCATTCAAGGGCAAAGTAGTCCGACAGTTTTGATGCAAATAGACAAAAGATAGATTTCAACATTCTAAACATTTCTGCCCCTGTCAGATTTTCTCTCTGTATAGCAGTTTTCAAAATAATAGACAAAACTTACATTTTACCCCTATGTTCTACTTTTTGCTATGACGCCCATCTTGGTTGGCAGGCAGGGTCACAAGACACATTTTTTTTAACTAGACACCCAAATGATTATTGTAGTCAAGTTTGGTTAAATTTGGTTTAGTAGTTTCAGAGGAGATGATCTTTGTAAAAGTAAACAGACGACGATAACAGACGACAGACACCAAGTGATGGGAAAAGCTCACTTAGCCCTTTGGGCAAGGTGAGCTAAAAATGAACACATGGACTCACTAAGCATACTCCACTCATAATTCAAAGTATTAGAAACCCAGAAGTAGAAGTCTGACAGCCTGGAAAAGCAAGTATGTCTTTCAACTCATTATTGCCAATCTTTTGACCATATGAAGCATTTCTGTTCAGCAGTACTTAAATGTTTGACAAAAATTTTTAAGTTCATTAGCATATTGAAAAATTTCAAGTTTCAGAAAACAGGAAAACGGTATCTGACAGTTCCCAAAAGCACTCACATTACAACACATTACTGTCAAGCTGATGACTAAATAACCAAAAATGAAGTTGTTTCTATTAAGCTAGTTCCTGAGAAAAGTGATGAAAATATTTGTTGGGAGAATGAACAGATAGATTGATAAGGTGAAAGCAATATATCCCCTACTCCTAGAGAGGGTATAAAATCATTCCTTGATAGTGAAGCTGAGAAATATTTTATGATGATAATTGTCCAGATTTGTGCAAACATGTAATAAACTGTGATCACAGAGATATGTCTCGCCTTCTTGTAATTTTGATAATGCAAATGTTGAAATTAAAACAGCAATACTTTAACATGTAAGTTATGCAAATATTCAAAGTCGATGAACCATGACTGAAGGTACATGGCTAAACAATCTCCATGGAATGAGATGTGCCAATGCTAATACAACTGCATACCAAATACCATTGACTTATTATAAGTCGCTCCCTTTAAACAAACCTAAACACAAACATTAACTTGTAAACTATGTAAAAGTTTCAAAGTCAATGAACCATGATCAGGGTGGGGCTATATAATCTCCATGGAACGATACTTGCAAATGCCGATACATTTGCATACCAAATATCATTGACTTAACATAAGCAGTTCATCTTAAACTGATCTAATCACAAACTAATACATGTAAACTAAGCAAAAGTTTCAAAGTCAATAGACCATGACTGAGGGGGCGGGGCCAAATATTCTCCATGGAAATGAGATGTGCTAATGCTTATACAACTTAACACCAATTAACATTGGCCTTCCACTAATGGTTCCCCTTGAACTGACCTAATCACAAACTAATACATGTTAACCTAGCAAAATTTTCAAAGTCTATAGACCATGACTAAGGGGGCGGAGCCAAATAATTTCCATGGAAATGAGATATGCCAATGCTTATACAACTGCATACCAAATATCATTGACCTACCACTAGTGGTTCCCCATAAATTGACCTAATCACAAACTAATACATGTAAACTATGGAAAGTTTCAAAGTCAATAGACCTTGACTGAGGGGGCAAGGCCAAATAATCTCCAAGGTAATGAGATGTGCCAATGCTAGTACAACTGCATACCAAATATCATTGACCTACCGCTAGTGGTTCACCATGAACTAGACCTAATCACAAACTAATGCATTGTTGACGCCGCCGTCGCCGCCGCCGCCGGAAACAGCATACCTAAGTCTCGCTTTTTGACTTCGTCAAGGCGAGACAAAAATTATGTTCAAAATGTCAGTCCTAAATTTTCCCCCATTCACTGTGAAATCACACCATTATTTTAAGGTCTAATGTTCAGATTCCCCCCTTTATCATATGCATTCTAATAAGGAAAGTATATACCCTGAAGTAATACTGCTAATCTTTCACCTGTCTGGTCCCAAACCATGGTATGTACTAAACCTCCTGTTCTAAAATGGAGATATATATATACTGTGGACTATTAAATAGGACAAGTTCTAAAATGTCTAGAGTAAGGGAAACAACTGTGAATAAATCTAAATAAATCTAAATAACCAAGTCAATATAAGTTGTGAATTTAAAATTTAACAGAAACTTTCAAATTTTGCCATCCACATAAATGCAACTTTCCTCAAAATAAGAAAAACCACTAAGACATTTCTATATATGCCTACATATATTGTAAACATATTATTTTTGTTGGTAATCAGATGAAACTGTAAATATAGATCTCAGATTTATACAGCAGCTTCTCTTGTGATTTTAATGCAGTAATATTTTAATATAAGTATATATAACAAACCAATTCTGAAATATGCAAAATACCTAGGTGAAATAATAGCATTGCAAAGTTGTAAATAGTCTCAGTTAAAATTAACAAGAGGCTCTCAAGAGCATGAATTGCTCACCTGTAGTTTTTTATTTTAATTTTCATCAACGTTTTTCTTTTGCATTTAAGTTTTTAATGTATAACTAATAAGTGTGGACACAAACCAGTGTGGATAGTATCCAGCATTCTGAGAGTATTGCATGGTAATTAGGAAAGGTGAGCTAAAAACCAATAAACGAAAAGCAAATATGAAACACAGCAACAAATGACAACCACTAAAATTATTGAATTTTGAGTTGTGCAAGGAGGGATAAAATTTATGTACTGTATCCAAACACTGTCTTTAACATGGGACTGTGGTGTTACAAAAATATGAACAAACATTTATTTTTTTTTTAAATAGACTTCCTGTATGTATCAGTGTGTTTATTTATTCCACATTAGCTAGGGGTACAAAATTTATTGGTGATAAGTTTATATCTCACAAAACATGTATAACTTGCTGAATTTTTGTGCATGTCCTAATTCAGGAACATCTAGGTAGCTTTTTTTAGTCTTGTATGTTTTTTTTCTCTGGGTTCATATCTGTTTTGAAGCTAAACATTTTTACTGTTTACAGTGTCTCCTTATTTATAATAGTATTCAAGATAAATAACCAAAAGCAGCAAAAAAAAATGCATTTTACCCCTATGTTCTATTTAAGCCACAGTGGCCATGTTTCTTGACGTACAAGAAAATAAAACATAGTTACCCTAAGGTTCATTCAGCCCAAGTTTGGCTGAATTTGTTTCAATAGTTTCGGAAAAGATTTTTGAAAGTAACAAACATGATGAACAAATTATGTAAAATTACCTTTAAAGGGCAAAAACTCCTTAAGGGGTCAATTGACAATTTTGATCATTTGACTTATCGGTAGATCTTACTTTACTGAACATTTTTACTGTTACAGTTAATCTTTATCTATAACAATATTCAAGATAATAACCAAAACTGCAAAATTTCCTTTAAATTATCAATTCAGGGGCAATAACCTTAAAATCAGTTTTCCAATTTGGCTGAAATTTCAGGGCAGCTAGATCTTGTCCTAATGAACACTTTAACTCATTGTCAGATTTGCTCAAATACCTTGTTTTTAGAGATATAAGCCAAAAAACACATTTTACTCCTATGTTCTATTTAGCCATGGCGGCCTTGTTTTTTTATGAAACATAATATAAAACACAAACTTTATACTAGATACCCTAGGATCATTCAGCGTAAGTTTAGCTGACATTGCTTCAGTAGTTTCAGAGAAGATTTTTTAAAGTTAACATCATGATGAACAAATTGTGTAAAATTGCCTTTAAAGGACAACAACTCCTTAAGGGGTCAATTGACAATTTTGGACATTTGACTTATTTGTAGATCTTACTTTGCTGAACATTTTTACTGTTTACAGTTTATCTTTATCTATGATAATACTCAAGATAATAACCAAAAACTGCAAAATTTCATTGAAATTATCAATTTAGGGGCAATAACCCAAAAATCGGATGTCTGCTTTGTCTGAAAATTTAAGGGCAGGTAGTTTTTAACCTAATGAACACTTTTACTCCATGTCAGATTTGCTCTAAATGCTTTAGTTTTTGAGATATAAGCCAAAAACTAAATTTTACCCTTATGTTCTATTTTTAGCTATGGCAGCCATGTTTATTCTGAAATTTGATAAATTATACACAAACAGGACAAATCAATGCAAATGAAACACAATGTACAGGATATAAGAATGTGGTAATGGGAGGAGCATTTTCCTGCTATGAACTAATTTACTTTCAATATTGTCAACAGTGTAAGAACCTTATTGAGAAACCTAATCTTGTAGCAAACGTTTTGATCAGTATATAAGAGAAGCGGAAGATACCAAAGGAAGAGTCAAACTCGTAAGCTGAAAACAAACTGACAATGACATGGCAGGAAAGAAGTTTAAAAAAACAAAACAACAGTCTACAAAACACAACATAAAAAACTAAAGACTAAACAACATGAATCCAACCAAAACCGGGTGTGATCTCAGGTGCTTCGAAAGGGTATCCGTTGTGTTGCTCATGTAAAAACTTGTAGAAGCCCGGCGATAAGTCTAATTCCGTGGGTGACATTCATGAAAAAAGGGGTCAGGATTGTGGTAACGACTATTGGAACATAACCGTCGTCATCTGTGAAACAGATATTCCATAACAGTCAACAACTCATGAGGGTGACCTTACAATTTTCCAAGGGATGATTTCAACTTCACCTTTTGGAACTCTTGCTTTAATAGCTTCCTTGTAAGCAGCAACCCTCTATCAAGGAAATCATGATAGGAAATGCAAGCTCTGAGATATAGTATCAACTGGGAGATATGGTCTCCAAATGCAGGTGCTGCTAGAATGTTGCTTCATAGAAATGGAAAGTTCACAATTTGGAAGCTGAAATCATCTTTTTTGTCTTAAAATTTAGTTCTCAACCGACCTTCAATGTCAATTTCTAAATGTGTCTGTCCCGGTTGTCAATTTTTTTTACTGTTTATAGTTTTGTACACAAATTTAACTGTCATAAATCAGGCCATTGGTTTTTACATTGGAATTTTTTTTAAACTTATCATTTTGGGGCCCTTTGCAGCTTGCTATGTTTTGTGGGCTTTTGCTCCATGTTAAAGCCGTAGGGTGAACTATAATTGCTATTAACTTCAACATCATTTGGTCTCTGGTGGAGAGTTGTCATATTGGCAATCATACCACATCTTATTTTTATATGGCAAAAAACGGTCTGTTTATACAATTTCATTTGATCAATAACATGTGTGATTATTGACAACATCACATATGTGCATTGCTTGAATTTTCTTCTAGTTACATGAATAAAGTTGAAAATAAAGTCAAGATTCAATAAAGTTTTTTATTTTAATTTATGAACCAAAGAAATAAATATTTCTATTTGTAAGTACCATCAGGATATGATAAGCTTCATATGTTCATACATGATTGTTGACAGCACCAGACCGTAGTGTATGTTCACATAAAAATAGTTCCATCATCACATATTTTACTATTAAGTGATAACAATTTATTTACATGTTTTTCAGTACTTATCGAAATTCCAAGTTACAGACGAGGAATCAACACCGAGTTAAAGAACATTCTAAAAAGAATTTTCTGCACGTATCCCGAAATTGGCAGTAACATATACAATCTAAAGCAATTGTGATGTTTGACTTTCAATGTTATGGTCAAGAATCACAAACGAAAAAACGTCAAATAGTCAAATCACAATCATGAACATCCCCTAATGAGGTCCTCGTGGTCTTAGCCAAGGCTTTCAAAATGGTCATATTTGCCGGACAAATGTAAATTTATCGGACATTGTCTGACTGGGCCAAGCATGAAACGGACATCCTATGTAGGTTTGCCATTTCAACGTTCATGTGATTCCGAAAAATCAACCATTTTGATTTGACCTTGTGCCTTAAACAGACACACTTTTCTGGTAATTAAAGTGACAGTACTCTTTAAACAGTAAAAAGTATTTTTACTTTTCAAATTGAAGAAACTGGGTCATGATCATTCATTGGATGTTACCTTGTTCAACCAGGCGAGACAATGTAAATAAAAGAATCTTTGTAAGCACACTCACATACCCCATGCCCCAAATTGTCACCGCCAAACAAAAATCACCAGATTCAAAGACTCATAACTCCTACAAAAATTAACTGATCAAAAGTTCTTTTAAATGTGCAGATCTACATATTATGTCCTTATTATCTACTCAGTTTCATGAAATTCTGTTGTGTGGTTTCAGAGGAGTTGTGATGACAAACTGCTGCAGTAGTATATTTAGTTCAAAGGGGCATAACGCCTAGAAAAATCAAAGAGCTGAAAGCTCTGAGGAAAAATGACGCCACTGTCTCTAATATTGGGATATTTTTTATGCAAGTCTTGATTTTCACATACCGTAATTAGTTCAACATTGCAACATGTCTCGTTAGCATATAATTGATATTCGTATATGTGTGTGTGTGTGAAGTGAAGATGACAACTGGCTGTTTTTTTTTTTAGTACAAATGAATAGGTCAAGACTACCTGAATGATCTACAGTTTCCAATGACTACCATGACTACTGGCTGTTTTTTATTATAAATAAATAGGTCAAGACTACTTGAATGATCTACAATATCCAATGACTACTGGCTGTTCTTTTGTACATATAAATAAAGACTACCTGAATGATCTAAAGTATTCTAAGTAATGTGATTTTTCTTGCAATTACATTTTCTAAATCAAGAATACAGACTACTAGTATCCTTTTCAAACCAAATGATTATGAAGAGCCTGTTGTAAGCAAGCTCTTATACCCCACATACTCATTAAATAAGTTACTAGTGACCTAGTTATTTCTGTTACAAATGTACTTGAAGCAAATTATATTTCTGTAGATTTAGACAATAGTATAATATTGTTTTACTAGTTTTATTTCACCTTGAAGATTAGACAAATAGGGATACTCCTTTTGATTTTTTATTTCATGTCAGTCAGGTCGCTTTATATGAAACTTGAAACCACTTCTCTGCCATATTGTCATTTTATAACAACTCTGCCCTTGACCCATATAATTGATATTCATTCTTTAACCATATATCATAGTCAGTTAGTTTTTAGATTTTGCACTCCTACACCATCTTTCAGGTCAAATGTCTGTCTCCATTTTAGTTAATGACATTGAACCATCATGGTATAAACCCTTTACCCCCAATCCCGCCTGTAGGCGTGATGGCAACAACCATTCTTTGATGGCCCGTATGACCCTCCATACCTTTTTTGAACTGCCCCAGCTGAACTGTCATGATAGCAGGGACTTCAACCAAGCAGTTCATGGTCCATGAACTCTTCTCAGATGTCTGATTATGAAAATATAGCACTTTGAAAGCCGTTTAAGAGTTCAAAATCGGAAAAACCTGAAAAGTAGCCAAAATCAGGTGGGGGTGGGCATCTTTTGATGGCCACTACGTCACTGGTAGTGACTGTAGGTATAAACTATTATCATAAATGCATGCATAGGTGGTACAGGAACACAACGAGGTATAATATAGCCAATAGGAATCTAGTCTGTAAAATCTAGGTCACCGTTTTGTCAAAAATCCGTAAAAACGGACATTTAGGCAGACCTGACTTGACAATAATAATTCCCCAGCAAGACACTTAAGTCCCATATACTCCCAGTTAGCATGAATGGACTGCTGTAACTATAGGGTAACACTTGAATGACAAAGAAACATCGTCTGGTCAATGTTCACCTCTCAAGACCGTTTAAAAATCGGAAAATAGACTGAAAATTACCATTTTTCAGTGGGGGTGGGTTCAAACCCACGAGAAAATATTCCACCTCACACACCACCCCCCACCCATGCCATCCGCCCCCAAATCTCAATACATAGTTTAATAGATGAGCATCAGTTACAGCATCAAGAGTCTGCTAATTTGCATATAATTTGCATATGATTGCAAATTTTCAAAATGCCTGATTTTCCATAAATCTCTTGGGGCGAATGAGTTAAACTAAAATATTTTTTCCGATTTTCAACCCCTTAAGAGTGTTTTGGTCAGTTTTACACCCCAAAACGACCCTCAAACCCAACAGAAGTCAAATTTAAAGATTTTGATCAAATTGTTTAAACTAAAAATATTTTTTTCCCGATGTTCAACCTCTAAAGAGTGTTTTGCTCAGTTTTACACACCAAAATGACCCTCAAACCCAACAGAAGTCAAATTTAAAGATTTTGATCAAATCGTTTCAACTAAAAATATTTTGTTCCCGATGTTCAACCTCTAAAGAGTGTTTTGGTCAGTTTTACACCCCAAAACGACCCTCAAACCCAACAGAAGTCAAATTTAAAGATTTTGATCAAATGTTAACCCTTAAGCCCCCAATCCCGCCTGTAGGCGTGATGGCGACAACCATTCTTTGATGGCCCGTATGACCCTCCATACCTTTTTTGAACTGCCCCAGCTGAACTGTCATGATAGCAGGGACTTCAACCAAGCAGTTCATGGTCCATAAACTTTTCTCAGATGTCTCATTATGAAAATATGGCACTTTGAAAGCCGTTTAAGAGTTCAAAATCGGAAAAACCTGAAAAGTAGCCAAAATCAGGTGGGGGTGGGCATCTTTTGATGGCCACTACGTAACTGGTAGTGACTGTAGGTATAAACTATTATCATAAATGCATGCATAGGCGTACAGGAACACAAAGAGGTATAATATAGCCAATAGGAATCTAGTCTGTAAAATCTAGGTCACCGTTTTGTCAAAAATCCGTAAAAACAGACATTTAGGCAGACCTGACTTGACAATAATAATTCCCCAGCAAGACACTTAAGTCCCATATACTCCCAGTTAGCATGAATGGACTGCTGTAACTATAGGGTAACACTTGAATGACAAAGAAACATCGTCTGGTCAATGTTCACCTCTCAAGGTCGTTTAAAAATCGGAAAATAGACTGAAAATAACCATTTTTCAGTTGGGGTGGGTTCAAACCCACGAAAAAATATTCCACCTCCCACCCCACCCCCACCCATGCCATCCGCCCCAAATCTCAATACATAGTTTAATAGATGAGCATCAGTTACAGCATCAAGAGTCTGCTAATTTGCATATAATTTGCATATGATTGCAAATTTTCGAAAATGCCTGATTTTCCATAAATCTCTTGGGGGCGAATGAGTTAAACTAAAAATATTTTTTTCACGATTTTCAACCTCTAAAGAGTGTTTTGGTCAGTTTTACACCCCAAAACGACCCTCAAACCCAACAGAAGTCAAATTTAAAAATTTTGATCAAATCGTTTAAACTAAAAATATTTTTTTCCCTGATGTTCAACCTCTAAAGAGTGTTTTGGTCAGTTTTACACCCCAAAACGACCCTCAAACCCAACAGAAGTCAAATTTAAAGATTTTGATCAAATCGTTTAACCCTTTAGCCCCCAATCCCGCCTGTAGGCGTGATGGCGACAACCATTCTTTGATGGCCCGTGTGACCCTTCATACCTTTTTTGAACTACCCCAGCTGAACAGTCATGATAGCAGGGACTTCAACCAAGCAGTTCATGGTCCATAAACTCTTCTCAGATGTCTGATTATGAAAATATGGTACTTTGAAAGCCGTTTACACTAGTAACCCGAATTTAACTTGAACGGACAAAAGCGCATTAACGCTATTTAAATAAGATTAATCATCATTTCATAAAGATTGACAAAATTAAAATTAGTTTTAATTCATTTCAAACCATATCAAATTTTTTAATGCCAGTCAAAGATTCCTTTGCGGTCAATCAAGTTAATTTCAGATGGTGGTAAGATCGTCAAACCAATAGGCCACGCCCGTTAAACTATTTCAAGCTGGCATTAATTGTTTTAAACATTGTTGAGACCCGAGCTTTGTATAGGTAAATCACTCAAGCAAAACAACCTCGATGTATCTATCGTTTATTTGTTTCAAACTTTATCGACTTTAGTTAAATGCATGTATTCTTAGTAAAGTCCCATGCTTCACAATTTAAACAAATGAATGAACAAAACACGTGACATACAAGGAATTTAAATAAAACATTAAAATATTGATGCACGGTATAAAAATGCAAAACTTCTGAATCTGTTGCAAATAAAATAGTTAGATGTATAACATAATTTTAAATTTGCTTAAATGCAGTAGATCTTTATCTCACATATTCGTTTCAAAAATTGCTAAGTGCTATGAAAACTTGTGGCATCTAAGTAACGTGTGGTCCCTTACAATTACTTACGAAACTTTATGTATTCCTTTATATTTACCGTTTCTCTTTTTCTGTTTTACTATATTGTACTCGTAAATTCGAAATAAGAGTAACTTCACAGAAATTATTCATTGTGTACATAATTTAAATCGATGTATCTTATTCGGTAAACAACAAATATTCACTAGCTGTATATTGATATATGGAATAGCTTGTAATGAAAAACAATGTTTTGTTAAATAATAAAATTGATGAAGATAATGTTGACATTTGTTGAATTTGATAAACAGTTTGGTCTTGCTCAAAATTGTAAATGAAGTAACAGCTCAATGAACTTTTAAAACTGTGTTAAATTGTAATACCAGTCATTGGAGCAAAACGGGCATTAATTATGGAAGAGCAGCAAATATCAAACGAAAATATTGAAGCGTGGGTTACGATTCTGTAAAGGGATTATCGTGCTGACATGCACCGTGACGCATAAAAATTCTTGCAATTAATTAACATGTATTCTGTTAATATGAGATAAATTTTAGTCTGCGATAACGATGGATAGGTTTAAGTTAAACTACCTTGACTGGTTCTTAGTCGGCATTCTCTTCGTCTTTTAATGAATTTCAAAAAACTTATATTTATGTTTGGGGCATTTAATATAATTCTACCTACCAAATTAAAATGAACATAAACATTGTAAAAAAACAAGAATGGAAAAGAAACAATTCTGCATTGTTGCTCTCCTATAATTTTATTAACTATATTTTAGCGGTAATTTCCAAATAAAACTAATTGTTCTATAAATAAAATATTTCATCTAGGTGCTTTCGTTGAAGTCCCGTTACATATTAAAATGAGTTTCATTGGTCGGAAGGTTTGCAAACTTTCAATCCAGGGTTCTCATCGAAGTCCGCGTTCATGTTTCAATTCAATACACATTATGAAGTCCAATATGGTAAAAAAATCAATTTTAGACTTTACGATGTCCGAGTAAACAACAGAATTTAGAAAATAACACTTTTACGATTCTTCCAACACAACAAAAGAATCTATCTTTTCGCAGATGAAAATTATTACTATTTACACTAGAACAAGGATTTGTATACTATGCAGTTTATTCCTCAAGAAAATAACTTTTATTTATTCACTTCAATCAATAATTGATCAATTTGAACTTTGAAACAGTTACATTAATATATCTTTTCGCACCCTTTAATTTGAGGTTATTTAATCCAAATAACTAAATAGAATTAATTGTATATTTAATTAGATAAACTAAAAGAATTGCTATGATATTTTCATTAATCAATCAATAAATTGCAGGACTAAATGGAATAAAACATAAATAAAAAAAACTCACAGACAATTAAAAGCATTTTGTAACACCATAATCTGAGACTATCCTATAGGTATACTATTACTCGTAACCGTCAGGAGACTGTATAGTGGCTAATTCCAGTTATTGTGCCGTAGATAAGAACTCCCGTTTGTTTGGCCTTAAATTCTTTTTAATTGGGACATATGGTTGGAACCCCTTTATTTGCTGTAACCAGTGGTTGTCGTTGTATATTATTTTTTTATAAGTGTTGTACATCAATCAGGCCGTTAGTTTTCTCGTTTGAATTGTTTGAATTTATATTTGTAATTTTGGGAACTTTTATAAATGATTATGCGGTTTGGGTTTTGCTCGTTGTTGAAGGCGACGTCTAACTGAAATATCGGAAAAGATGCATTTTATCGAGATTTAACCATTAGCTTAAAACAAGAATATGGATCCTCTTTTAAAAAGGACTTTAGGCTTGATACTGTATGAAGATTAATCGTTCCAACTTTTATGAAGAAATAACCAACTTTTTCAATTAAATAAATATACAACAAAATGCTGGTTTTTCGAAAATCAATTTCTATTTACAAAAATAATCATTAACAAAGAAATGTTACACAAATGTAGAGTCCAATTTTGTAACAAAGATATTCCTAATCTCTTTACTGAAATGCATATGTTTATCTTTTGAAACAAAAAAAGTTAATATGTCTGTTCAAAGGACAGAAATGTCCCAGAAACCAAAATTTTAAGTAAATGTCGAACTTTTAAATCTATCACATGAAGATATAATTTTTATTACATATTCAAATTAATTTTGTAAAAATTAGCTTGTATGTGAACTTTCTTAAAAAAAATCATTGTACATTTAAAACTGTATCGTATGGCCATGATTGCCCTTAAGATATAAATGTCAACGTCAGATTATGAGGGTCTGAATGGGGATTCATTATTTCTGTATTCTGTCATTTTAGGCAATTTTTCTATTCGTTATACCTTTTGTCGATCATTTTTTATGCCATATATTCTATAACCTCATCATTCTCTTTTCTTTATATTTGTCTGGTTATTTTCTGTATTCCTTTATTTTTTTTGTCAATACTTTTCAATTCTATAAACCCCAACCCACACCCTCATGTATAATGGAAGACGATAAACATTTTAGTATACATATTACTTGGTGTCACTTATCACCTGACATACAAGTATATACATGCATACATGTATAAGCTGTATCAACGCACTCGCTTGTTAAATGTATTTTGATCTGAAAACAGTTTGTTTAAAATTTTAGTTTATTTAAAATTGAGAAAGGAAATGGGAATATGTAAAAGAGACAACAACCCGAAAAGAGCAGGTAACAACCAAAGCCACCAGTTATATATTCGATCATGTTTTAGTTTCGAATATATATATACACACTTCTTTTTACTTGATCTTTATAATTGCAAATACTTTCATACCGATTTTCTGATAATGGTTTTTATTGTATTAAAGTAATAACTTTAATTCTCGTAGGTATTGCCCAAAGAAATAAGGTTTATTAAAGGGTTTACACATCTTAATATCTAAAATATATTGGATATGTCACGAACAGATATCGATATATGACAAACATTTCTTAAATTGTCAGTTTATAAATTCAGATTTTTTTTTTTTTTTTTTTTTTTTTTAAGGAAACGTAGGTTTCAGCTACAGTTGACTAAGCTGGCCATTGATGGATTGCAGGCTTATGTAAAAATAAGAAAATGTGATATATTTGCTAGTGAGACAACTATTCAAAAAAGTTCAAATCAAGAGGAATATTGGCAGTTATATCTATACGACCTTCAATAATGAAAAAAATACGGAAACTGTAAAGTCGGTTATTAAAGGCCCCACCCGTCATGAACAAAAAATATGAAACAATTCAATTGAGCAAACTAACGCCTTCTTTATATAACAAAGCAATCTTGGCACCGAAAGCCCAAATATAATCATTATTGATGATACGAAAACCATTGAACTACGACTTTGGACAGACACATATATACTGATATTCATATGATGAAGACATAATCTTTCAATCAGTTTAATTGAGGTCTGGAGCTGGCATGTCAGTTAACTGCTAGTAGTCTTTTGTTATATATGTATTATTGTCATTTTGTTTATTTTCTTTTGTTACATCTTCTGACATCGGACTCGGACTTCTCTTGAACTGAATTATAATGTGCGTATTGTTATGCGTTTACTTTTCTACATTGCCTGAGGTATAGGGGAGGTTGAGATCTCAAAAACATGTTTAACCCGCGCATTTTTGCGCCTGTCCCAAGTCAGGAGCCTCTGGCCTTTGTTAGTCTTGTATTATTTTTAATTTTAGTTTCTTGTGTATAATTTGGAGTTTAGTATGACGTCTATTATCATTGAACTAGTATATATATTTGTTAAGGGGCCAGCTGAAGGACACCTCCGGTGCGGAATTTCTCGCTGCACTGAAGACCTATTGGTGACCTTCTGCTGTTGTCTGTTCTATGGTCGGGTTGTTGTCTCTTTAACACATTGCCAATTTCCATTCTCAATTTTATTTAAATAATGTTGTGAATGTGTAGGTCTTATATTGGTCTTATAGCTCCACACTCCTATCTATATTTTATACATTCTTTGGCTTTCAAATATTACTGCATTGAGTGTTCCTTGTGAAAGTAAATTCAGAAAAGCGTTACAGATGCATGAAATTTATAAAGTGTTGTTTTGTGAGGGATCAAAACATAGGGTTGTGAATGAATATTTTATATGTGCAATACTTTCGCCTTCTGACTTTAGTGCAAATCTGCAGTTGTTTCATGTATTTGATATGCAAATCATCACAAAACTAAAAGGATAGGATGTATGAATTAATAGTTGATCGTTTAACGTCCAGTGGCATATATTATAGATTTATCATTAGGGGAGAACAATAGTTATGATATAATTATGAACATTGGCAATCATACCACATCTTCTTTTTATAAGGATGTACATGTGTAGATTTTCGTCTTTTACTGTAAATGACATTACCCCAGGAGTCAAAGCTTAAAATTGAACTTGTGTACATTTCTCGATTTGAGGACAATTCGTTTGAACTTTACCTTGGAGCAATTTAGCCTCAAGACGTACACAGGTGTGAATTCAAGCGTACATGTGTGAATGTTGTCATTTTAAATGGATTAACAGAAAGAGTATGGCGTGTTTGATACACCAAGATCGAATACCCGATGACAATAGAGATACAATAACAAAATTGTATAAATTATTTGAAAATAACATTCAACTTTTAATTCGGCAGTGTATAAAATTAAAATGAAACAATTTTGATTACGCAGTTGTTTCATGTATTTGATATGCAAATTATCACAAAACTAAAAGGATAGGATGTATGAATTAATAGTTGATCGTTTAACGTCCACTGGCATATATTATAGATTTATCATTAGGGGAGAACAATAGTTATGATATAATTATGAACATTGGCAATCATACCACATCTTCTTTTTATAAGGATGTACATGTGTAGATTTTCGTCTTTTACTGTAAATGACATTACCCCAGGAGTCAAAGCTTAAAATTGAACTTGTGTACATTTCTGAAACATACATTTCATTATTCAACCAATGGAAAGCATTTAACAAATAATACCGTTTGAGCTTTTAAAACAAAGGCAATCCTTTATACTAGTCAAAAGTTGCTGGATCTTGATATATGCATACGAACCTTTAATGAATAATTATCGTTTGCATTTTCAAAATAACTATTATATCAGATAACAATGGAAAAGTAAATCTATTAGATAAAACTACCGATTTTCCATGAGACAAAATTTATCCTTATTGAGTCAAATTTGTCATATGGATTCATAAAGGACAAAAATATCCTCAGTAACGGAACAAAATATACCCCATGGTCAACATAAAATCCGTTATTCTTTTAGAATAATCCTAGAAGGTTAACATATAATGTTTATTTTCATTTAATTTGTCAAAACGTATTTAGTTTAGTTTAAATGAAAATAAAGAACAGAGAATAAAACACTGTTGAAGAGAAAATACATATTCGTGTTCAATTCGCCTCAGTTTGTTAATTCAAGTTTGACATCTAACATCTTAATCCGTAATCCACATTTACCCGACAACCTTGTTTATTGTATATATTTTCTCAATGGAATACCGTCACTGAGGAAACTGAGACAAATATGTTATTTGTAATGGTATTTATCAAAACTTAAATGATTGACAATAGCTTAGTAGAATATGAATTTGCCAAATAAGCGAATAATTATAATCCAGCATAGTTCAACATTAGAGAAATTACTGATAAGATGTCCAAAATATATATACATGTATATCGCGATTTTACTGTAGTATGTCAATGGTATTGAATGCCCGCTGAGGGTAAAACATTTGTCAGCTTAAAAATTTAATTTTGGCTCTGTTGGTTTTAATTTTCTGACTCAAGTATAAATTTAAGTAAAGTTTATAGTTTCTGAATATTTTAGATTCAATATTTTATTAAAGTCTCACCACATACAAACATAAAATGAGATTCACAGAAATAAAAATCATTAAAACATTTGCATTGTATGCATCAATTTTTCAAAAGATAAATGAGAGACTTTTGAGACAAAATATATAAATATAAACACATTTTATTCATTTACATTTAAAATTTACAGTGTCCATATACTAAATGAAAATAAAACATCTTTTTCTTTAAAGGAAAATCCATGATTTTAACTTATCATCTAAATATGTTCATCTTAACATAAAAACACATTCACAAAGTTTTAAATTTGTATTCCTTCTAATAACGGAGAAAATCGAGTATTTGTAACTTTTTGGTTGACATACGTTTGTGACGTTTTAACCCGATTTATTGAATGCTGGTAAAAATAAATCTGTTAAAGTCTTAATTGCTTATCGATATTTTACGTAATTAAAAGTGCACAAATGACCATTTCTCGTAGCTAATAACCATAATATAAGAATGAAAGAAAATGAACACACGTGTACCGTTTTGCATTGATTGATTAAACTTCCTGTATGAAATATATAATTATTTCCGACTTAATTTCATAAATTATTGTTGAGATTTTTGCATAAAATATCTATTGAACATTTTACTGATGTTGAACTGAAAATATTTTCCACTTTTATTTTCCTTAATAATTTCGCAACCATTTCAAAGCAAAATCTGTGTGAATAGAGAGTGTATATTATTTTGTAAAGTCATTGTCTATTTCTCGATTTGAGGACAATTCGTTTGAACTTTACCTTGGAGCAATTCAGCCTCAAGACGTACACAGGTGTGAATTCAAGCGCACACATGTGTGAATGTTGTCATTTTAAATTGATTAACAAAAGAGTATGGCGTGTTTGATACACCAAGATCGAATACCCGATGACAATAGAGATACAATAATAAAATTGTATAAATTATTTGAAAATAACATTCAACTTTTAATTCCGTATAAAATTAAAATGAAACAATTTTGATTACGTTCTATGCAATTAGCAACAAAGATTCAAATATGAAGTTAAAAGAATAGTACTTTTAATCTTAAAAAATAATGTTATTCACAATTTAATAGAGAGATACCATTGCACATCTGTTTAATTTACTTTACCGAATTCTTTAACTTGTATTTAAATCTTAGACAAATTATTTGTGAAAAGAATGACAATTATCATTTATTTCATTAATGGATTTACATTCATTATAAATCTAAGCTAATAAATTAATTATTTATTCTGTATGATGATTTTTACAAGTTATTTCAAGATCAAAGGAGACTAATCTCCAAACAAATGAACTTTACAGGTGCATCTAAACACTGCTAAGGAGTCCTTAGTGGACTAAGGACCTATGATATGCCAATAAGGACTAGATGGGGTGCTATTACCTTTAATGTCTTTTCATATTATGGTAGATATTGATATTTAATGCATAAATTTAAAATTTTATAGAAAAATAATCACTAATAAATGAGTTATTCAACATTGTGTAGACACGTGCCTGTTTTTCTTTGATATGCGAAAATCAATGAACCGTTAGACACGTGTCAAATTACATAACTGATTACACGGGAATCCTGCTATCTGATTTCCCTTTCGTCACACATTCTCTATATTGTTCTCTATTCGGTAAATTTTTTTTTTTCACTATGCCACACTTTATCTCCGCTCCTTTACAATGACTATTTCCCTGTCGTCATAATCCTTATAAAGATAGGGACATTACACATGGAAGGGCTCTCTAATCTTCGATAGTGACGATAAGTGCTGCCTTACTTCATATCTGCATGTTTGCCAATCGACAATTTTTAAAGGTCATGTCTATAATTTTGTTTTTTACTTATTATCAGCAAAAAATAATGGATAATTAATATCAGAATATCATTCATTAACAGGTGGAATTTATAATTTCAATCACCCAACGTTCATTATGCCTTTTCAGACACAAATATATAAATTGTGCACATATGATGTATATTACAGCTGATAGTTTTAATAGAGAGATACCATTGCACATCTGTTTAATTTACTTTACGAATTCTTTAACTTGTATTTAAATCTTAGACAAATTATTTGTGAAAAGAATGACAATTATCATTTATTTCATTAATGGATTTACATTCATTATAAATCTAAGCTAATAAATTAATTCTTTATTCTGTATGATGATTTTTACAAGTTATTTCAAGATCAAAGGAGACTAATCTCCAAACAAATGAACTTTACAGGTGCATCTAAACACTGCTAAGGAGTCCTTAGTGGACTAAGGACTTATGATATGCCAATAAGGACTAGATGGGGTGCTATTACCTTTAATGTCTTTTCATATTATGGTAGATATTGATATTTAATGCATAAATTAAAAATTTTATAGAAAAATAATCACTAATAAATGAGTTATTCAACATTGTGTAGACATGTGCCTGTTTTTCTTTGATATGCCGAAAATCAATGAACCGTTAGACACGTGTCAAATTACATAACTGATTACACGAGAATCCTGCTATCTGTTGTGTTTAATCGACAATATTGGAAAAGTTGGATACTAATAAATGAATTGTTTTCAGATTATATTTCAGTGATCAATTTTATTTGACTTCGCACTGAATAAGTTGTTAAAATTTTATTCATGTTTTTTCAGATTCTCAAGAGTATTTTGTAATTATTTCTTGTAAATAATAGATTTGTTTCAGAGCAATTTATCTAAATTTTATTTTCATATATGAAGACGTTAACACAATGTATTACTGGACAAAACGAAATCATTAAGATAATAAATTTTACTACATGCAGCCTCACTAATTTCATATATGAACTGTTTGGGCAGAGTTTATCTTATGCGTTTGCTATGGTTCATTTTCAAAATTTTATCATATGAAGAAAACGTTTAGCAATATATTTCTGGACAAAACGAATTCAAAATGATAAAAATATTTACTACATAATACCAAACTTATTTAATGCAAACTACATGTAAACAGACGTTTTAAAACATGAACAGTTTGGACAGAGTTTATATATCTTTTGTGTTTGCTATGGTTCATTTTCAAAATTTTTATCATATGAAAACACGTTTGAGCAATATATTTCTGGACAAAACGAATTCAATATGATAATAAATTTTACTACATGCAACCAATATAAGAAAGAAGATGTGGTATGATTGGCGATGAGACAACTCTTCACAAGAGACCAAATGACACAGAAATTAATAACTATAAGTCACCGTACGGCCTTCAGCAATGAGTAAAGCACATACAACATAGCCATTATATCATACAATATCTTAAACAGACAATTTGGTTAAAAAAATACAAATCGGATTTCCTTCTGACATACTTGTTCTTCTTAAAGAAAAAATATATTTATAGAAATTATACTTTGAAAACAGAGTAGGGGCGACAGCCTTAGGTGCTGTGTGGTTTTGAATAACCCCAAGGACGTCACATGATTTTTTTTTTCAATTCAATCGTAACTTGTACCAAGTATGAAGCATTAATAGAAAGTGGAGAGGCAAACACCAGGTTTTGATATTTTTTTTTTCAGAATTTACTCATAAATTTTAATGAAACACGCATCTTTGTCGGAATTAAAATTAAAACAAAAAACTTTTAAATATATCTATTCCTTTTGTCTTCATCTCTAAATATTACTTCCATGCTCTTACATAAACATTTAACAAGCTGACCATACTCTTAACTTATTAGTTGGCGCACATCAAAGTTGTGCACAAATGGCAAATAACTTTGTCAAGAAAGAATAAATAAATAAAATTATTTGTCATTTTAATCATTGCAAATAAGAACAACATATTTAATTATAAATTATTAAGCATTATTTTTTCGATACAATTGTTAATTACTTAAAATAAAAAGATTATGATTGTTTATTCAGTTGTTATATTATATATGGCACGTGTCAATCGGTTCATTGATTTTCGGCATATCAAAGAAAAATGGGCACGTGCTTAAACAATGCTTAAAAACTCGTTTATTTGTGATTATTTTTCTATAAAATTTTAAATTTATGCATTAAATATCAATCTCTAACTTAATATGAAAAAATAATACATGTAACAGCACCCCATCTAGTCCTTAGTGGCATAGTGTACGTCCTTAGTGCACTAAGGACTCCTTAGCAGTGTTTAGACGTACCAAACTTTTACTCGCTTATTCGTTTTCTTTTAATCCTTTTTTTATGAGTTCTTGATATTATAAACAGCATGCATGTACGTTTATGAGAGTGATTATTTATCTTGTGCCTGACGAAAACTAAATGCCTGCATGGTTATATCTTGCCATACGTTTTTATTGGTTTGGTGGAAGTTCACTCAAAATCGTAATTCGAAAATAATGTTTGTGAGATGTAGATTCAATACCGAAGTTCGTATATATATATTTCACAGGTGTATACCACGGAGAAGCTCCGATTGTATATAACTCCTAATATTTGTTAACAGCAATAATTGATGATTCAGATGAGACTGGTATAAAGAAATATGAGCGTCATGATTTTTTTCCCAATACAACCAGATTGAGTAGGAATTTTTACATGCTATACTTGTACAAGTATATTACAGGATTCTCATGTCATTTGACTCCGACACAAATCTTTTACTTTAAGAAGTATGAAAGGTTCTATATATATCTTTAATGCAACACTAATCAAACTCCTAGGCAATAACTAAACGAGTTTGAAGTTTGCATACAGATTTATTCTTATTTACACAATCATTAACAAGCTAAATAAATTTAAAAAAGAAACACAGTGAAACTACGATATAACAAATGAGATACATAATTATTTTGCTATGCAGAAAATTAACACATCAAGTGTAGTGCACGTGAACACCAATTAGGTACACGATATGTAATTTTGTATAACAAAAAATATATAACCGAGAAATAACTTTGTCAAGCAAACATTTTTTTTTCACAATGCCTCTCTTTACCTCCGCTTCCTTACAATCACTATTTCCCCTTTCGTCACACATTCTCTATATTGTTCTCTATTCGGTAAATTTTTTTTTTTTTTCACTATGCCACACTTTATCTCCGCTCCTTTACAATGACTATTTCCCCTGTCGTCATAATCCTTATAAAGATAGGGACATTACACATGGAAGGGGCTCTCTAATCTTCGATAGTGACGATAAGTGCTGCCTTACTTCATATCTGCATGTTTGCCAATCGACAATTTTTAAAGGTCATGTCTATAATTTTGTTTTTTACTTATTATCAGCAAAAAATAATGGATAATTAATATCAGAATATCATTCATTAACAGGTGGAATTTATAATTTCAATCACCCAACGTTCATTATGCCTTTTCAGACACAAATATATAAATTGTGCACATATGATGTATATTACAGCTGATAGTTTTATGGTTCAATAACACACTGACGGGTACCTCAATAGAGAGGCCATGCATGGACCTGTATTATGTAATTGTGTAATACGAATTTTTAGTCGACAGGATGTCACTGTCCATGGAATACCTACCTGAATGTGTTGCTTTGACACGACCTCAATCAATAATTCATTTAGTCTGACATGCCGATTATCAATTCGGGAGGAAGCCAAAACACTTATAAAAAGATAACGTAAATAAAATTTCTAAAGAAAAAAAACCCTATTAATTTTACATCGAACATACCAGATAGGCTCACACGTTAAACAGAATTAAAACCGGTAAAGCATCTTTATAAGTGACCGTTCTGAACTGATTTGTATCAATTTGATATCATATAAAGCTTAGTTAAAAAAAACACTTAATAAAACACACCATATTGAGATGTCCGATATTCTGACATTTACATATCTATAACCTGGGAATATTATACTATATCAACATGTTATGTTCCAGCTTAAACCTCTCCCTAACACTGCTCCTTGTCATTAGCTGTTAATTATCATAATAAACAAAAATGTTATTCATCCGAGGTATAACTTTATTAATTAAAAAAAAATATCTCGTCTAAATATGGAATTATCCTATATATGACAAGACATTTTGACACCGAATGACGACCACGGTAATCCCCGATTGATGATGGGAGTTTTTAGCGCACGGTCGGTAAATCCCCGATTCTTTTGGTACTTTGTGGTTTATAGATATCTCGTGAGTTTTTAGATCGGGGATGCCGACAAAATGGCGGCATGTCGAGAACTGATAGTCAATTTCAAAAATCGATTTTGATATCTTAACAAAGAGAATGTAACTTTTTTATTTATGAAGATGTGATTTATTATGCTTAAAGAACAAAATATCAATTTTTCATTTTTATGCGGAGTTTCCCTTTAAGAACTAGTGAAATAAAATGCCGTTTCTTTTCAATAAAATATTGTTGATGTTTTTGGCAACTATTGCAGCAACATTGTCGTTGTTAAATAAAAATATGAATTTTTCGCTATCTGATATTTATAAGTTAAAATGTTTAGCTTAATGTATCATGATATGTCTATAATGAGCATTTTAAAAGGACATGAAGTTCATCTTCAATAGTATAGCTCCACAACATGTCATCTCGTGGACTTCTTTTCTTTATACCTTCCAGTTTCTATTTTGAGTGGAGCTACCCCACATCTAAATCTTGCAAAAGCTCTTTTGTTTTTAATTGACAGAATATTTTTAACAAATAACAATTGGTCAACAGTATATTTGTTTCCCCATTTCGCTCAGCTGAATAGAAATTTCAATTTCAGCTGTTCTATTGTAGAAATGTCATCATGAATGTTATTCTTTGTACGTAGAACATGTATCATTATATAGACAATAACTCTTTAGTGTCTTTAAATATCAGCTGTATTTGTACGAGGCTAAGAAACAGGTGTAATGCGAGCTTTAGGGAGCTATTACTCCTGTCGAGCCGAGTACAAATACAGCTGATACAAAGACACTAAACAGTTATTGTCTTTATCCTGCAATTGATTCTGTATATTGTTTGTGCTTTGAAAGACACAAAAACTCACATTTTTTGCATTTATTTTCGATTTAAAATCCCTTGATGCTCGCGTAGTAATATTATAATCACACATTCAGCTGAAGACGGGTTCGCAAAAAAAAAATCTCGAATGATCAACAATAATACATCGCCCAAGGTGAATAGTTGTCTAGTATAACGTAACATTTAATTTCAACAGTAAAAACAAATATTAAAACATTGTTCAATTTGACACAGAAGAGTACCATTTGTCCTACGCTTCAGAATTTTGAACTGAATTTGACATTCACTTAACATGCATGCTGAAATCGACATGATTGATTTTATTACACATGTAAACATTCAACTTTTGAAATCGATGATTTACGTCGTAAAAAATACTGCTGTTCATGTTTGTCTGTTATCAGAAAATTGGTTTAATTCTTATTGCTCTAAAGAATGTTTGAAAACAAACAGAATGTATAAAAGTATCGTTAGTTCGCATTAGAATGCGACTGCAATACACATTCTGAGGTCACGCACGTAACACGGTTAATTAAGAATGAATGATTGATGAGCGCACGGTACACGGTTATGAATGAATGAACGATGCACGCACGTTACAAGGAAAGCACACAGAATGATGAATAATGAGCGCAAGGTTGGTACACGCACGATACACGCTCGATACACGATGAACGCACGGCAAAATGGTCAGTTAGAATTTTAGAAGGTCTGTATCTGGGACTACTATACTGTTAGTATAATAGTCCTAGGATATATACACTATATATAACCTATTACACATGTCACTATGTATTATTAATAAACAATCTTATACACCGAAATATAAAGCAACAAATGGTAAATAAATTTTTATCTGTCTCCAAACCAACATACAGCTTTACAAGAACTGAAGAAGTAGATAATTGTAGAATAGTTAGCACTCTTTTTTTTGTTTGTATTTAGCAATATTCATATAAAATATCATGAAAAGGATGTTAAAACAGATGACAAGAAGCAGGGGCTGGTCCAAAACCTTAATGTCCGGGGGTGAGAGTCACCAGTAAACGAAATGATATATTTAATTTAGAGATGTATATATACGAGTGTAGTTGGTTATAGGGGAGGAGTGTCAGATAATAGTTTCAATACTTCTATGTCATTAAAAAATTCACCATTCCACTCTATTTTTTATTATTATGCCTATTTTATTCGTCCTAAACATGCATGAACTATTTGTCACTGGGCGTTAAGCAACCATAAACCAATTAATCTATTCTTTATATTTCATCTCTTTATTCTGTTATCTAAAGTGCTTATATCATTACTTTATTTCTGTAAACCCTTTTATTTACACATAAATGATGATCCTTTCATAGCCTCATATATCATGTATATGTACATGTACATGGTATTTGGAAAAGGAAAATTATACCGTCGTATATAACTAAAATTGAGAATAGAAATGGGGAATGTGTCAAAGGGACAACAATCCGACCATAGAGCAGACAACAGCCGAAGGCCACCGATGGATATTCAATGTAGCGAGAAACTAATGCGTATACATGCATTACTGTATGCATATGCCTGGACTAATAGATGCATAAACTTGTACAAGTTCCAGATTGTGTTATAAAGTATTTCTCATAAAAATACAGGAGCATTTTATTTAAAATTATATACTAGACAATGCCAATCCAATCTTTCTTTCTTTTTGTTGAAGAGGAGGAGGGGGGGGAAGGGAGAGGTCAGGATCTTTTAAAACAAAACATTTGTTGGTTTCTTTTCAACATAAGAACAAAATACGACATTCAGTTCTAAAACAAATCTTGTATGAAAAAGTTTGTTGTTGAATAAATTCACAAAGAGACAGTTTCAAATATGAAAAAAAAAAAAAAATTGCAAGAAATGGTAATGCGAGAATTGTATTATGAAGACATGCATATCGGTACTACTTGCCCTTAACATTTATTTGTACATATTCCTTAAAACAGATTTTAGTTTGTAATTACTTTCCTGATCAGAATATTCTACCAGTTAATCTATAATATTAACCCATACACACAGGTGTCAATATTTACACATCTACCGATAATTATAAGTTGTCATAAATATAACTACTGACGAACCATATTACATATTTTAAAAGTCTAAATTGAAAACAAATTGAACGCGGACTTCAATGAGAACACCTAGATCGAAAACACACTATAATCTTTAGACCGTCGAAAAGTAGCGAGATTTCCAGACTTCTTCTTCTTCTTTTAGGTCAAATAAGGTCACAATATGGAAGAATACATGTTGCTGCGCATGCGTGATTGGCAAAGATTTAATCAAATTCATAAAAATATGAAATAACAATTTAAGTGTTTGTATATATACAGATCGTGATTAAAAATTACCATTTTATGTACATGTTTTGGTTTGAATTTGTTTATTCAAAGCTTGAGGAACAACTGGTGTTAGCCGATCTCTAAAGCTGGCAACAGTGGTGGTAGATATTCATAGGTTTTTTTACATAAACAAACACTTTTACATATACATATGTCTCTGTTTTTAGACGAATTTAGACTTAGTGTGTATATGTCTTCGCTGATAATAATTTTATGTTAGATAAACATAAGTATATAAAATTAAAAGTTGTATAGTTATAAATAAGTGCATTTTCAAAATTATTTGTTATTGAGGCTTAATGAAGATCTACATCATTTAACGAATGAAAGTAAGAAGATGTGGTATGCTTGCCAATAATGCAACTCTCCACCTTGGACAAAAGAACATAAACAATTTAGATTTTTAGATCACCTTACAGCCTTCAACAACGAGCAAAACCTAAACCGCATAATCATTTATAAAAGTTCCCAAAATTACAAATATGAATTCAAACAATTCAAACGAGAAAACTAATGGCCCGAATGATGTACAACACTTAAAAAATAATTTACAACAAGGACAACCACTGGTTACAGCAAAAAAGAGGGTTCCAACCATATGTCCCAATTAAAAACAATTTTCGGTCAAACAAACGGGAGTTCTTATCTACGGAACAATAACTGGATCTGCCACTGTACAGTTTCCTGACTAGCATACCTATAGGAAAGTCCCAGATTACGGTGTTACAAAATGGTTTTAGTTGTCTGTGAGTTTTTTTTATTGATGTTTTATTCCATTTAGTCCTGCAATTTATTGATTGATTAATGAAAACATCGAAACAATTCATTTAGTTTATCTAATTAAATATACAATTAATTTTATTTAGTTATTTGGATTTATAAACCTTAAATTAAAGGGTGCGAAAAGATATATTAATGTAACTGTTTCAAAGTTCAAATTGATCAATTATTGATTTAAGTGAATAAATAAAATTTATTTTCTCGAGGAATAAATTGCATAGTATACAAATCCTTGTTCTAATATAAATAGTAATAATTTTAATCGGTGAAAAAGATAGATACTTTTGTTGTGTTGGAAGAATCGTATAAAAGTGTTATTTTTCTAAATTCTATTTGGTTACTCAGACATCGTAGAGTCTAAAATTGATTTTTTTTTACCATTATTGGACTTCATATTGTGTATTGAATTGAAACATGAACGCGGACTTCGATGAAAACACCTGGATTGAAAGTTTGCAAACGTTCCGACCAATGAAATTCATTTTAATATGTAACGCGGACTTCAACGAGAGCACCTAGATGAAATATTTTATTTATATGACAATTAGTTTTTATTTAGAAATTACCGCTAAAATATAGTTAATAAAATTAAATGAGAGCAACAATGCAGAATTGTTTCTTTTCCATTCTTGTTTTTTTTAACAATGTTTATGTTCATTTTTATTTGGTAGGTAGAATTATATTAAATGCCCCAAACGTAAATATAAGTTTTTTGAAATGCATTAAAATACGTAAGAGGATGCCGACTAAGAGCCAGTCAAGGTAGTTTAACTTAAACCTACCCATCGTTATCGCAGACTAAAATTTATCTCATAAAAACAGAATACATGTTGATTTATTGCAAGAATTTTTGTACGTCACGGTGCATGTCATCACGATAATCCCTTTACAGAATCGTAACCACGCTTCAATATTTTCGTTTGATATTTGCTGCTCTTCCACAATTAACGCCCGTTTTGCTCCAGGAAACGGTATTACTATTTAACACAGTTTTAAAAGTTCATTGAGCTGTTACTTCATTTACAATTTTGAGCAAGACCAAACTGTTTATCAAATTCAACAAATGTCAACATTATCTTCATCAATTTTATTATTCAACGAAACATTGTTTTTCATTACAGGCTATTCCATATATCAATATACAGCTAGTGAATTTTTGTTGTTTACCGAAAATATAAGATACATCGATTTAAATTATGTACACAATGAATAATTTCTGTGAAGTTACTTTTATTTCCGAATTTATGAGTACAATATAGTAAAACAGAAAAAAAAGAGAAATGGTAAATATACAGGAATACATAAAGTTTCGTAAGTAATTGCAAGGGACCACACGTTACTTACATGCCACGAGTTTTCATAGCACTTAGCAATTTTAGAAACGAATAGGTGAGATCTACAGCATTTAAGCAAATTAAAATTATATTATACATCTAACTATTTTATTTGCAACAGATTCACAAGTTTTGCATTTTTTAAACCGTGCATCAATATTTTAATGTTTTTATCTAAATTCCTTGTATGTCATGTGTTTTGTTCATTCATTTGTTTAAATTGTGAAGCATGTAACTTTACTAAGAATACACGCATTTAACTAAAGTCGATAAAGTTTGAAACAAATAAACGATAGATACATCGAGGTTGTTTTGCTTGAGTGATTTACCTATACAAAGCTCGGGTCTCAACAATGTTTAAAACGAATTAATGCCAGCTTGAAATAGTTTCACGGGGGCTTGGCCTATTGGTTTGACACATCTTACCACCATCTGAAATTAACTTGATTGACCGCAAAGGAATCTATTTGACTGGCATTAAAAAAATTTGATATGGTTTGAAATGAATTAAAACTAATTTTTAATTTTTGTCAATCTTTATGAAATGATGATTAATCTTATTTAAATAGCGTTAATGCGTTTTTCTCCGTTCAAGTTAAATTCAGGTTACTAGTGTTAAGAGTTCAAAATCGGAAAAACCTGAAAAGTAGCCAAAATCATGTGGGGGTGGGCATCTTTTGATGGCCACTACGTCACTAGTAGTGACTGTAGGTATAAACTATTATCATAAATGCATGCATAGGAGGTACAGGAATACAACGAGGTATAATATAGCCAATAGGAATCTAGTCTGTAAAATCTAGGTCACCGTTTTGTCAAAAATCCGTAAAAACGGACATTTAGGCAGACCTGACTTGACAATAATAATTCCCCAGCAAGACACTTAAGTCCCATATACTCCCAGTTAGCATGAATGGACTGCTGTAACTATAGGGTAACACTTGAATGACAAAGAAACATCGTGTGGTCAATGTTCACCTCTCAAGGCCATTTAAAAATCGGAAAATAGACTGAAAATTACCATTTTTCAGTGGGGGTGGGTTCAAACCCACGAGAAAATATACGGAACTTTGTTCCGTGGGGTATATAATGCAATCAACTGTAAATGAACATCCCTTGAGGCAGTGTTTAAATCATTTAACACTAATTAGATTATTTACTTGCCACCAACATGATAGTTGGATTATTGAAATCTGGAATTTAACTTCAATCTATTGAATTTTCAATTGTGGCAGACCATAAAATAAGCGCGACGCTGGGAATTTTAGCAGGGCTCTAGGAATTTAAGCGGGCGCAACCCCACAGTTCAATAGGTCGTAGTGATCCCCTATTTTATTTAGAAAAGGTTAAGATTATTGGATTATTCATACTTAAAATTTTGCCATCAGCTCCTTGTAATGTGACTTCTGATATGTCCACAGCAGCTATAGCAGAATGTGATCCACCAATCACAGCCTTACTCTCATCTTGTGCAGCGGAAAATGACAAGGAATATATGATTGGTTCATTTTCTGTGGCAAACAGCAAAATGCTTCCATCCGGACTCCAACAGGCTGTCTGATTTGGAAATGAATTGACAATTCATATAACTTAACAACTCAATTACATGTCTTAAATAATGCGGAAACAAACTTACCATATACAAATAGTAAGCTATATAAGACCCTAGTATGACAATATACAAAAGAGAAACAATACAGCCTAAGTTATAGTACACAATCTCTTAGCCTTGCATTATTCAGTAGTATTTTTTTTCTCTAAAATTCATTAATATTCAATAGAGGCACTGGATCTCCAACCCAAAAAACCTGTTTGGATTCTAATGTTTCAGGACAACAGACTGTCATTATATTTGACAACAAATCAAACACGTTACTTTTAAACTGGTCCATGCAATATCAAATCACAAACAAAAGGAATCTAAAGGTGTAGATATAGTACAAATGACATTTCAAGGTGAGTGTCCCTAAAACAAAGCAAATAATTCTGAAGAAAATACAGTACTTTCTATTAAAAAGTTGTTTCTAAGCATATCTGGATAATATACAATTACTGTCTTTTGATGGCCAATATGTGGTTTTATTGATTTTTGAAAAACTGATATTCACCGAGACCAACGGCGAAGTGAATATCAGTTTAACTACTGTCTTTTGATGAGGTTTACATGTACTTTTATTGACTTTTGAAAAACTGATAATATAAATTTTATTACTGTCTTTTGATGAGGTAAATATGTGATTTTATTGACTTTTGAAAAATTGATATTCACTGAAGCAAATGGCTTAATGAGGGAAAAAAAACTTACCATATACAAAATGTATGTAATGACAATTATTAACCAAAACCAATTGTAAATCAAACAACTTTACCATAATTATAAACATAAAAGGATGCGACGTTTAGCATGGTGAATATAATTTTTCCTTAGGTGAATATGCTGTTTTATTAAAATCCAGTTCATATAGAAAAACCTACTAAAGTTATATAATATGGAATATTATACCACTTATTTACTTACCTTACATCTGCCTGTACATTTGGTCCATACTTCACAACTCCATTTAGTTGTCTCCCATACTCTGTATATAAATGAAAACAGTCAGGTTTTTTTAAGGTTAAAATTAATTTACATCAATTATGGTCACTAATACTTTGGAGCAAAATTTTCAATATGTGCTGGCTAAGCATAAATTGTTCAGTCTTATTGTAGTGTTCAAAAACTGTGTTAAATTTGTAGTGATGTATAATTTTTCAACCACAAGTAACTGAATTGTTATAATGAAATATTTACACACAAACACTTAATTTCAATTATCATTTGGACCTTATTAAACCCTGCATTTTTTTACAAAAGTCACTCAAAAGTATTCATAAGAAACAAAAAATAATACTTAAATCATATGAACGTAGGAACTTACTAACTCACTATTAAACATGGAGTCAACATTTTGCTTAAAATGAAACATTCTTATAATTTGATTACCATGAGGGAAGAGCCATATTGCTATGTTTTATTGACTTTTCCTGGTCTAATCCCACTACAAACTAGTAAAAGTCTGAAATGGCCTATATCTGTTCTCGACTGTACTGATTTCTTACTCGACCAGTCTGAATTGGTCTGAATTTTACTTAATATTACTGGACCCCAATCTTAACCATACTTGACTGTACTGATTTGTACTTGACCCTCATCTTTGCCATTGAAAATAGTCTGAACTATTACTCGACCAGTCTGAAACAGTCTTAACCCATTCTCGACCAGTCTGAACCATACTCGACCAAAGGTCTGAACAATACTCGACCAGTCTGAACCATACTCGACCAAAGATCTGAACAATACTCGACCAGTCTAAACCATACTTGACCGTATAACCTCTACTTTTTAATTTTAACTGTTTAAATAACTTTCTTTTTAACTGACATGACAACAGCTACAATAAAGTAAAGATACATAAAAACAGATTTTTACATCCTTACGTGATAATCAGATTTATCATGTTTATCAAATCAAGAAAGTTAAATTATCTAATTTTAAAGTCTGAGTGAAAGATTTTCTTTTACCTGAAAACCACACCTGTACTGAGGGTAATAAAACTTTATTAAGGTGCTTCTTGTTTGGCATGTGTGTTTTTTTAAACAAAACTTAAATCACCTAAATTCTTAAATAAAAACTACATAGGTTTCATGGTTGTACATACAATAGTTATATAACTATCTTTTTTATAACTGAGGTAACAACAGCCAACAAAATCACTGAAATTCTTAACCTTATATCAGAAGTAAATCTATTTTATTATAATTTGGCGAATTTATATATTTATCTAAAAGTCGACAATAAAGACAACACTCAAGTTTTTACCGCAAAGTATCTGTTTATTTGGTCGACATGTTTCACCTATAGATAGGCATCATCAGGACAATGTTACATATAAAATTTACAGTGAGGTGCATTTCTTGCGGTTGAGCGGTTAACCGGAAGTGTAAGTATAATTACGGTAGTTATGGTGAAGGTGCAACCCCACACCTGAATTGTGAATATGCTCTACGTTGAGCAGGAGATAACAGTGCTTTTAAATAAAGTTCACATGTAACATGTACTATAATTATCCACTTTAAATTAAACTGAACACTGTCTAATAAAAATTAAGAAAAGTCGAGAAAATAGAGTCTGATAGAGTAAAACCTGCCATGGTTGTCGAAGAACACACATTTTATCAGGCATTTGGTAGAGGAATTAGATGGAGATGCACAGATAGTCGAGTTGTGCTAGGCTTTTAGATTATTTACATGAAACTTATACTCAGAAACTAGAAAGACAGATTTTGAGAACAGCATGCAAACGAAAAGCAACTGGTATTTTATCTGAGCGACGAAGAACATTTAGAAAAGAAAGAAAAGAAAGATTTGAAACATGTTCGTCAATCCATGTACAGAGAAAGAAGGAAACTTCATCAAGTTCAACCAAAAAATCAATCCGAATTTAACACAATTCTTGATGATATTGGTGTTGTAACAAAAATTGATTCGGCATATTTTTTTGTATTAAAATGACTTTAAAATAAATCTGCCAGGCGGTAAATTGCTGGTCCTAAGCATGGATAATAGAGGAGGGAAGTCAATTATTTAGTTGATATATATAAGTAAAAATAAATAAATTCATAAAATTGGCGCAATTAGATGTTGTTATTTTTGGCGCAAATGGATACCTATAATTTTCAAATTGGAGTGGCGCAAAAGTAGCATTGGCGCAAATCAGTTGTGATGCAAATGAGTTCATTTTTGGCGCAAAAAGAGATCAACCTGTAATTATACCAAATAACAGGCCCATTAACATACACAAAACCCCTGAAATATATGACTCACATGGTTATTTCAAGTGAATGTTTTTACAAACTGGCACATCATTTTAAAGATTCATTTAATATTTCTATATTTTTCTTCTTAAAATATTTGCTTTACATACCTAAACAAATGTGATGGTGTGGCTGAAAAGACTTTACTGCCATCTGGTGACCATTTCAGCAATGATACACCACCACCTCCTACACGTCTTAAAGGTGTACATGTTTCCATAGCAACATCCCATGCCTGCAAAAAAAAAGGGGGAATAATTATGGAAACTAAAATATATTGGAAGATACTTGCTACAAGTTACTGTTGACAATGGTTTATACTATTTTATAAATGCAAGTAACTTAATTCTGTATATTATACCATTTACAAATTAAAGTAAAGTTATTGTACTATGTCACTCAATTTATCTATTTTCGATTGAAAACAGTTTTTATCAAGGGGAAAATGTGAAAGGATTGCATTAATCAGAACTTTAAATTTTGCATTCTGATATCATTGTAAACATTGTACGTTATATATATGTAACATTTCAAGAAATTGCATCACATTAATATTGTCTCTCCCATTGGTATCCAAGATTTCAACACTCTTATCTCAGTATTAAATGCACACAATAGTTACTGAGAGTACAGTTGCATGAATCTCGGAACAACATTTGAACACTAAGGATTTCTGTAACGAGATCTGAAGTAATATTAGTGAGATAACAAATGTTATTATGACAAACCATGATACCAGTATCCACAGGTGACGATGACAGAAGAATTCTACCATTAGGATCCCAGGCCAAACATGTTACTGGAGTATGACTATTCTGTTGTAAAACCTGTACTGAACTTGTTGAGGGTCTAAAAGAATATCTAAATCTATTCAAAATGCAGATCTAAAAATATGTAATGTTTAGACTTATCATGTTAAACTTATCTAGCCCCCCACACACAAAAAATCAAAGTGCTTTTAAGCACTGAAGAAGCACTGAAGGGTAAAGATTGCTTTAATTTATCAGTGGGAAGTGAAATAAAATATTGCATTGTATAAGGCATTGGTTGTAAGTGATTAAACTACAATTCTGGACAAAGGAAGATAACTCCAATTTTTAAAGATGACTTTCACAATGACATCATTGATATTATTAGAGGTGTAATATCACCAAATCATAGTATGTCACATCCAGTTGCATACGAAAAAGGTTCAAAAAAAATATTCCCTTGAATTTGACAGTTGCAGGAAATTAATCCTACATTTCATTGCAGTAAAAAAAAAACTGAGTCATAAACATATATCTTGGGTGTTTCAAAGCACCCTTTTTTTTTTTATTTGGTGTTTCTATAGAATATTTCGGAAACTTGAGGTTACATGGTTACTAAAGCTTGTACACAGGAAAAAAAGAGGTGAAAATTTGATTGGTTAACTTCCAGTGATGGTTATTTCCTTATATGCAATGAAATTTGTCTATAGTATTGGACAGGATAAAACTTTACTCATGCCAAGTATTTCTTTATTTGAAACAAAGATAAATTCTGCATAATTTTTTGAAAAGTGTAAATTTAACAAAGACTAATAGGGGAAAATCAATGGTGGTATTACACCTATTATGGGATTCTGCAAATGCTCCTTTGACCTTGTGTGTACTCTCATTTGTTAAAATTTCATGCCATTTAAGTGAAATATTACAAAAATGAAATATTCTGAGTGGATTGAGTCTCAAAAACACATTTTATGAGAAAATTGCCTTGAAATAGGACTCTACCCTGAATATTAGTAGACAGAGCAAGCCATACTCGGTGTTTTGGGTAGCTTTTTCTGACTTTTTCTCCTTATTTCTTATATTTTGCTATAATAGAAAACTTTTTCCTAAGTAATACTTTAATAAATATATAGTTATTAGTAAATGAAATTATTTTTGAAGCAGTAACAACAAATTATTCCCTAAAATGGAAGCTTTTTATGTCCCTTTCTGGAATGCGGCATACATTTAAGTTTTACGTAAAGACTTATTGAAACCTCCATGGAGTCAGTAAACTTTTATATGGATAGTTCATTCAGCTTGAATACTTCAATTACTCATTTATTATCACATTTCTTTCATAAATATTTGATCATTTATTGGTCCACACTATATTCTATCATGATGCGGCTTGGTTTGGATTTTTCAAAGAAATTTTGATCGAATCGCTGTATATTTCGTCTTACATTATACTAGATTTTTCTGTATTGAACTGATTATGACAAAACTTGACAGTAATGCTTGAAATAACCAGTATTACAAAGGAAAAAAATCACATTCAGTTTATTCAACAAATAAACTGTTATCAAAGAGATATGTCTCGCCTTTTTGTAATTTTGATAATGCAAATGTTAAAATTAAAATAGCAATACTTAAACATGTAAGTTATGCAAATATTCCAAGTCGATGAACCATGACTGAAGGTACATGGCTGAAAAATCTCCATGGAAATGAGATGTACCAATGCTATTACAACTGCATACCAAATACCATTGACTTATCATAAGTCGTTCCCTTTAAACAAACCTAAACACAAACATTAGCTTGTAAACTATGTAAAAGTAATGGACCATGATGAGGGGGTGGGGCTTTATAATCTCCATGGAAGTAAGACTTGCAAATGCCAATAAATTTGCATACCAAATATCATTGACTTAACATTAGCAGTTCATCTTAAACTGATCTAATCACAAACTAATACATATAAACTAAGCAAATGTTTCAGTGAATAGACCATGACTGAGGGGGTGGGGCCAAATATTCTCCATGGAAATGAGATATGCCAATGCTTATACAACTGCATACCGAATATAAAACTAAGCAAAATTTTCAAAGTCAATAGACCATGACTAAGGGGGCAGAACCAAATAATCTCCATGGAAATGAGATATGCCAATGCTTATACAACTGCATACCAAATATAATTGACCTACCATTAGTGGTTCCCCATAAACTGACCTAATCTCAAACTTATACATGTAAACTAAGCAAAAGTTTCAAAGTCAATAGACCATGACTGAGGGGGCAAGGCCAAATAATCTCCATGGAAATGAGATGTGCCAATGCTTATACAAGTGCATACAAAATATCATTGACCTACCACTTGTGGTTCACAATAAACTAGACCTAATCACAAACTAATACATTGTTGACGCCGCCGCCAGAAACAGCATACCTATGTCTTGCTTTTTGACTCTGTCAAGGCGAGACAAAAAGTCTTCTTTGGGTGTAATACCACCAAATCATAGTACGTCACATCCGGTTGCATACAAAAAAGGGTCAAAGCACCCTTTTTTTTATTTGGTGTTTCTATAGAATATTTCAGAAACTTGAGGTTGATGGTTACTAAAGCTTGTACACAGGAAAAAAAGAGGTGAAAATTTGATTGGTTAACTTCCAGTGATGGTTATTTTCTTATATGCAATGAAATGTTGTGTGAAATTTTGTCTATAGTACTGGACAGGATACTGTGGATTCATGTTTATTCGTGGTATACCAATTTTCGTGGGTTTAGTGGGTCACAGCGAACCACAAATTTAAGAATTCAACGAAGAATAATCCCGAGAAATGTGAATGGAATGGGATGTTTTTTTTCGGTTATGTTATGCAGTTCTAGTATAGTGTTGACTAGCGATAAACATTGTAACATAACACGTGTTTTATTGAAAGAAGATACAAGTATTTTGATTAAATCAATAATAAATATATCGAATATCAGTGATAATTTACTTTTTAAAATTAATTAAAACTGTTCATGGAAAATAACTGCAAGTTGTTAATTACTGTGTCATAGTTTGGTTTACTGGTGATTAAAAATCAATAGGATTAAGTACGAGGATATAATGTTTATTTTCACACCTTTTACTTATATGACTGTTTATCATATTGTGATTAGGGAAATGAGCTTTCAATCATAGAGTTTTGAATGCCTTATAGAATTCCGACAAGAATTTATAAATTGTAAAACAAACAAATAATTAGTTGTCTCTGCCTATTATTGTAATAGAAGTTTTCAATGAACACTTTAACCTAGAATGACCAAGCAAGGATTTTGACAATTCAAAACTTTTTTCAATGAATTCCTTCTTTTTTATTTGTTTTATTATTGATCAAACCAAGGAGGTTATATGAAATCCTAAATTAAAAAGAAATCCACGAATTACGTATCTGATTTTTTTTTGTAATCAGCGATCCACGAATTTACGTATACCACAAAACGTCTTTTTTTCTCTATCCACGAAAATTGATACCCACGAAAATAAATGAATCCACAGTAAAACTTTTCTCATGCCAAGTATTTCTTTATTTGAAACAAAGATAAATTCTGCATAATTTTTTGAAAAGTGCAAATTTAACAAAGACTAATAGGGGAAAATCAATGGTGGTATTACACCTAGATTCCTGCACCTTGCAAAAGTTATGTAATTTTCTTGACAAGTATAACATAATTTTGTGACTTGAATATATGAGCATATATTTCATTGATAAATTTCTGGAATTGTTCATGGATAGGATGTATAGAATGTTATGATCAATGCACTATATTTTGTGTATCTCAAAGGTAGTGTGATAAACCTTGAAAGATTTAGATATCAAGTCAGTACCATAGGGTTTTGATTGCATTTCATGCAATCTTTACCCAAAAACCTAACCCAAAAACTAAGTTGCTGACCAACTGATAAAACCTTGGTGTTGGAAAAATGTTGTTCCTTTGGTGTTTTCATATGGTCATTGATTTTGTGTCATAAATTGATATACAATATCCTTCATTTTGCATTGCATGTCCTCTTTAAAACCATTATACAATCACTTATCTTACTGTGAATTTTAAACTAGATGTTAATATTTCTATGTATACTTATTTGTTAAATTCAAGTAGCATTGTTCCATGTTCATTCCAGCCTAAGCACTAAAGTATTCTTTCAACCTACCACTAAAACTTTACATTCTTTTGCTCAATCAAAGTGATATATTCAAAATACCGGTATAACATTCAAAACATGATTGTAATAAGTATGAGCTATAAACAGACTTAGGATTAATGTATGTATCAATTCCATTGTTCTGTTATGTTGGAATCTGTCAAATTTAGTCTCTGGTCAATAATAAACATTTATCAAACAAGAGTGCACACGCTGAAATGTCTCGCCTTCTTTACTAATCATTGATATTATGTTGATAGTCCTAAATATAAAGCTTTATTACAACTGTCACATAAACTTAACATTAACCAAGAAAACTAAACATTGACCAATGAACCATGAAAATGAGGTCAAGGTCAGATGAACCATGCCAGGGAGGCATGTACAGCTAATAATTCTTCAATACAACAAATATAGTTGACCTATTGCTTATAGTTTAAGAAAAACAGACCAAAACACAAAAACTTAACACTGAGCAATGAACCGTGAAAATGAAGTCAAGGTCGAATAAAACCTGCGTGACTGACATAAAGATCATAAAATATTTCCATACACCAAATATAGTTGACCTATTGCATATAGTATAAGAAAAAAAGACCATAACTCAAAAACTTAACTTTGACCACTGAACCATGAAAATGAGGTCAAGGTCAGATGACACCTGCCAGCTAGACATGTACACCTTACAATCATTCCATACACCAAATATAGTAGACCTATTGCATACAGTATAAGAAAAACAGTCCGAAACACAAAAACTTAACTATTACCACTGAACCATGAAAATGAGGTCAAGGTCAGATGACACCTGCCAGTTGGACATGTACACCTTACAGTCCTTCCATACACCGAATATACTAGACCTATTGCTTATAGTATCTGAGATATGGACTTGACCACCAAAACTTAACCTTGTTCACTGATCCATGAAATGAGGTCGAGGTCAAGTGAAAACTGTCTGACGGGCATGAGGACCTTGCAAGGTACGCATATACCAAATATAGTTATCCTATTACTTATAATAAGACGGAATTTAACATTACAAAAATCTGAACTTTTTTCAAGTAGTCACTGAACCATGAAAATGAGGTCAAGGACATTGGACATTTGACTGACGGAAACTTCGTAACATGAGGCATCCATATACAAAGTATGAAGCATCCAGGTCTTCCACCTTCTAAAATATAAAGCTTTTAAGAAGTTAGCTAACGCCGCCGCCGGATCACTATCCCTATGTCGAGCTTTCTGCGACAAAAGTTGCAGGCTCGACAAAAACTAAATACTTCATGTTTTAGAGCTACAAAAGGTAAAAATGCATTAAATGACATATCTTATCCTTAGGGCTATTCCATTGAAAAGGAGGTACTAGGGTCGGAAGGCAATTTTTAAGTACCCCCATGAGCAAGAGGAATGTACCATGTATCTTAACCATGTTAACACCAACCAACAGGAAGTCGTTTCATAATAATACAAGAACCAACTGGAATATATCTAACTTATTTTATTCTAATTTACCACAACCAAAGGAATTGTTATTTAAACATTATAGTTGCTGGACAATTTAGAAGGGGTGGACAGGGTTAAGGGAACCTGGGAATGAGGGGGAGGGAACTAGGAGTTGGGGGGTGGGGTTGGAGGGAAGAAATGAGATCAAACTTCATTGTGTTTTAAATCTTAAATATGAAAAATATAATTTGGTCACCAGGGTTTGAAACATTTCAAATCTTATAAAATTCACTGATGATTCATAGGGAGAAGTGACTTCTCTTTTTGAAACTGATGGGTAGGAGTGGTGAGATTTGGAAGAGAAGTGCTAACTCAAGGAGCTACAATGTTTGGTTTTACTATGATATAAAGGTCTATTTGTATCTCTTTTTTTTTATATTGTTCAATTCATACCCGAGTATACAATTAAAGTAACAGTTCAAATTCAAAGCTGTTTAAATGTATCATATCTAGTTGCACTATTATATTAGTTCCTCTGTAAAAATAAAGTAAGAAACTTCCAGATTTTACTGGCCCTTTAAAATTGAGAATAAATTACCTCTTGGAATTGTAGATATATATATACCCTATAAAACATCTACATGTAATATCAACATTTATTAATGATAAAGAAAATTACTGTCACATTTCATTGGATTTTGACATGAAAATTTGTGAACTAAAAGTTATTTTTGAGTTTCTGTATAAAATATTTCATGCTTTTTCTTTCTTTTCCATATATCTTTTGGTTTTCAATTCTAGTGTTTATATTTCATCATCATAGATGTATTTTGTCACCTGTCTGGAATTATCTTTTTTATTGTATTTGATCAGCAAACCCGGAATTTTCCTTATCCGACCCCGGAATGTGATCCGGTATTGTAATCGTCTTCATTTCCAGTTTATGGCATCCATTGTTTTTCAATGTTGTTTTAGTCCAGTCAGATACAATTTTACTCGTATTTACACATTACTTGTTGGCGATTTTCAGTATAAAGCTAGCGGTTAAACAAAATGAGCATCGCTGTCATGAATAATAAAGATAAAAATAAATTTTGAGATCGTTTGGAAGTTTTGGTCCCAAATTGAAAATTGGGAAAAACGTAGGGTATTTGCCATTGCCAATAGGAATGGGTCCGGTATTTGGACCCTGTGGAATGCTAGAAAAATCCCTGGAGGGGTATAGATCTCAATAGTAATATGGCTTTATAATGGCCATACTGATGGTTAAAAAGGTCGGCAAAGTTAATTTTTATTTTCTTTCAAATCGAAGGTCCATCGGGCCTAGCTAGTAACCAAAACGAAAGTCCGATTGCAATAGTGGAAGGTCGCGGACCTTGGACCACCGCTTATTTGAACCTCCGAATATTATTTTCAATAGAATTTGACATCGTTCGCCATGTGCTTGTCATTAAAGGGAAGTAACTCTTGCACTTCCGGAACTGGTACCATAGGTAGAATACAACGATGCGCCTGCCGCTGCATAAGTCGCGGGAACAGTTATGTTTTCCAAAATATCACGATAAGGGCAGGAGACAAAAACAATCGCTTATATAAGTCCTTGCAAAAACAAATAATAATAAATAACGAAAAATAACACAATGAAACCGACAGTCACGATAACTGACTGCCGCTGAAGACCAACAACCAACAATACTTAGTTTCTCTACACACGAAGGGCCACTGGCCATAAACGATTCAACACATGAACAACCAACGGGATTTTTATAATTGCCGTCCGACCCTGGTACATTCTTTTTAATGGAATAGCCCTTAATAATTAATAAATACATCAAAATTATTAAAGATAATGTGTTTGCAGTCATATTATTCAAGGTTACTTTATTTTTAGATAAAATTTACCTAGTAGCTAAAGATGTAGGTTCTACATGCCATATTAACACACAAGATTGACAGGCTACTGCTAAAACTGAAGCTGACTGGGGTCTGAAAAATAAAGCAGTACAAATAATTGATATTCTAGTCTAAGATACATGATTTTTTTTATTGTTTTGGCTTTAAACTAGCTTTCAGTAACTGTGGTACTCTCAGACTAGTACTTGTGTTTTTGTCCTTTGTATTGATCTAATGAGCTAAGCCCTTTTCAACTAGTTTGTTCATATGTTGTACTATTACACCACTGTCCCAGGTAAGGGGGAGGGTTTGACGCCCGCAAGCATGTTTAACATTTTGTCCTAGTAAGCAATTTTTCTGATTTAATCCATGAATGTTTAAATATTGCTATAATTTATAGGTGTTTCAGTTGATGTTTTATGAACACAAAAACAAATAATTTGTTTTCCCATTGTTTTATTTAAAATTTAAGAGAATTTAATAAATTTAAGAATACTAGAATTACAGACTAACCCTTTTTGCATATCATAAATGATATCAGAGGCGGATTAGGGAAGGGGGACTGCCAAGGGGGCCAGGGCCCCCCTTTAGTGGAAAAAATTTGGTTGATTTTTTAGGGAATCACTGCAGCATGACTGGAGCAGGCCCCCTCTTAGGCAGTCAGTGCCCCCTCTTTATGAAAATTTCTGGATCTGCCACTGAATATGATGGATTCATAAGTCCTTGCATCTAAACTATTCATTGCTTTAGCTGTTTTTTTAAATACATGTATTCTCTTTGCAGAATAGCCAAGTCAACTTTTATTTTGATCAATAGTACCGCTTAAGTCGACGCTAGGGGCCGTCTTGACCTTGTTGTAGGGTATGAATGATTTGTTCATTGTTGAAGACCCTACATCAACTGTTAAGATGAAGAACAGGAATAAAAGCCCTGTTCATTGATAATTTTCTATGTTTTCTATGTCTTGTGTGCGATTTTGTCCCATGTACATTTACTCCATATCCTTTCATTTTCTATTGAACACTAGTGAATATGAAAACTAAACATAAACATAAGTTGTTTATTTTTAGGTTATCGTGAAATATTTTTTTAGCAATGTTGAAGCGACAGTCCTTTTTAAATAATTATCATTAAAGTCTATATAAATAGTTCACATACTGCCATGATAAATCAGCCACATTTTTCTGTAGTTTATGTTTCAGTACTGGTACCAGATCACTCTTCCCATATGTACATTAATAGAATCATCCTGTAAGGCATAGGCAAACTTTACCGTGTGTGGGTGCCACGAAAATGCATGAACTGGACTCCTCTTCCTGAAAATATTTGTTATATACTGTAGTAAGTAATATTATTACATAACATATATATCTGTTGTAGCATCACACTAATGATCAAAACCTTCAATTTCTAACATGCTGCAATGTTACGTTCATTAAAAGTTTTCTGAAATATGGGCAATAATTTGGTATTCAGCCTTTGGTTTCTTTTTGTATCTTTTTTTTTAAGTTCTAAAACTTTAACTTTTATTCTGTGGGTTGTGTTGGTGTGAGAATAGTATTAATGAAACAAGTGGGTTTTTCGGGAAAAAATTAATCCATTTTGATTCACCGTTTTCGTGATAGGAAACCATAAGAAACCGAAAGCATTTTTTAGTTTTATTTTGTTGGAAAATCAGCTTAAAATAATCTGAACAGTAAACTTTTTCTTGATAATGTTACTTATAACTTTGGTTTTAAATTTAGGACTGTTTTAATAATTTTTTCCAATAGACAATGAAAACTATGAGAATATAGAAACAAGGGCACTTTATGATGTCACTATAATAAATTATTTTTGGATGCCGACTTGCATCTACTGATTTTGACTACCAATGTTTTTCTCTTGCTTTTGTTATAATTCTTATACACTTTTATATGTAGCATATGTGCCTACTAACCCTTAGTGCACCCAATGCAGTGTGCCAGCTAGCTCTGTAACACAATTGCATGGTTTACTCTTTATGCTTATGCGTCACTTAGCAGAAAATTCAAGCACTGTAAAAACTGGGAGATCTAGCTAGTGCTACTTATCTTATATAATGTACTTTTCTATAAAGGGCTGTTCCAGAAGTGAATGTATAGGAGTGTTGGGAGGCACTTTCTCAGTTCTCACTTTTGATTCAATTGGAAAGATGCGGGACATTTTAAATTTCTAAATTTTATTGAACACAAAACAAAAAGCATGATCCAACAAACATATTAATGTTTGGAACATCCAATATGTGAGTGATGTCCATTTTATCCACAGTATAAGTAGCATCTTGTAATCTCCACCCTGTCCCTGGCTTTTGGTAAAATTGAAACCACAGCCATGGATTTTTAACTTTTGTGACCTGCAATGAGAATTCAACAATAATGATAATAACTGGTGGCATAGCTTATTATCTATGATATACAACAAAACTGAACTAAGATCTGAAGATGAAACAAAATTCAAAGATACAAATACAATAACACTTGATCATAAACATCAACCATTTAATAAATTTGCATGTGTTATCATGGTTATGCATATGTACAAGGTACATGTATCATAGATGACAAAAGTAGTAAAGAACAAGTAATAAGAAATGAAAACTTTCAATGAGGTAGAAGATATGTGTTAAAAGTATAGCCCCACCTAATTATATAACAAAAAGTTACCCAACTGCAACAACCAAACATGCTGTAGCTGCATACCAAATTGCAAATCATATAGGTGGTCATAAATAGAAAATCAATGAAAAAAAATTAAAGAGACATACATAATTTAGAATTGTTGTAACCTTTATCTCTGTTTGAGGTGTCGAATATAGTGTACTTAAACATTGTATCATAGATCAAATTTATTTGTTCAATGTATGTTCACTGGTGTTAATATGTCTTTTGATTGAGTTAAGCCATTTCAATTGATATTTTATAGTGTGTCTTTCTATGTTGTGATGTTACACTATTGTTTCAGATAAGGGTGAATGTTTGGTACCATTATAGCTTGCTGTTCGGTGTGAGCCAAGGCTCTGTGTTGAAGACCCTACTTTGACCTAAATTGGTTTACCTTTATAAATTTTGACTTGGATGGAGAGTTGTCTCATTGGCACTCATACCACATCTTCTTATATCAAATTAAAGTTTGAATAGTTTCACATTTGTGATTTCGGGCCTTTATAGCTGACTATGTGGTATGGGCTTCGCTCATTGTTGAAGGCCATTCGGTGACCTATAGCTCAGCTGTAAATTTCTGTGTCATTTGGTCTCTTGTGGAGAGTTGTCTAATTGGCAATCACATCACACCTTCTTTTTTATAGACAAGATTCCATATACAAGACAATATTTTGCGGGTGTATAGAAATTCAGTGAAATCCTATAATTGTTTACACCCATTCATTACAACTGCTGGAAAATTACAAGTACCATGGATTACAGAAACATAACCGAAAACCTCATATACCAAATAGAATAGCCTGGTTTACTTCACTAAATTTCTTTCCAAAATTTGTGACCACAAATATATAAATCTGATTTTAAAAATTCTGGTAAGTAGTTTTGGGCTCGTTTCTCTAAAGGTCACAAGTTTGATCGTAACTTCTTATCATACAATACAAATTATGACCGATCTTCAAAGTCACAAGTCCTTAGATTAAACAGAATCCTAGTTCCTTTCAGCAAGGGCAACTGTAAAAAGCTTATTTTACATGTCAACATTAAAGTGACATGTTATTTCATGCAATGTTTTATGGAAAATTTGATAAAGGTGAACATATTTTCAAAGCAAGATTTTACTTTTAAGTTGAAAAGAAAAGTGTTTTGATATATTGGTCATGCAGGCAGTGAATCGGCACTATTTACCTGAAGGGGAATAACACTTTTGAAAAGCTATGAAATTGTGACGCATACAACTGAACTGGATACAACATTAGCGGTTTCCGTGTATTGATTTACTACTGTCATACTTATGCATTTAGATTTGCATCTCAGGTTAAAATCTGTCTTAAATGTAAAAGTATTACTATAAAACTCCTAAATATGTGTTTGTTTTGAAAAAAATTAGTGCAATTTATTCAGAAATTTCCACGTTTTCTTTATTGATACAGGATACCATAATCGTTGTATCTTGATGTTTTAGCCAAAAAATGTATTTTTGGTTTTGAAATTCAGTTTTATACAATTAATTCCAATGTCAAATTCCTATTAATCCAGTAAAGTAAAAAACTTTTAACTTTGAATTAAAAATCTTATAATAGGCATCATGTGATATTTGTGACCTGTACACCATCTACATGGTTTCCACATGTTAACCTTCTTTAGTGGGCTAAAATCGATAAAGTACTTCCTTTCAAGTCATGCATGGTAAAGTTTACTTCTCCTTTGACAATATTATTGCATTTTTGAAAAGTGTTTGCAGAATATGATTAAAATTAGAAAAAAAAAATTGTGACAAAGATACCAACTCTGTACATTCCAAGTGTAACGGTATATCAACATGTATTTTTTTTTAAATTATCTTTATTTACCTAAAATATCAAGTACAATTTACTGCTGAAGCAAAATCAATTCAACGAGCATCGGCAGAATGATAAGAGATGTAATGTTGATTGAATTTTCCAAGGACCCTTTTCATCGTTATCCGAAACAAAGTGTGTTGTAACGTCCCTCGAGTAAGAAATCGATTTTGTCAAGTCATTGGGCATGTATTTTCACTCAAGATCGTATGTAACATTATGCACGTAGGAAAATAATAGACCCCGGCGCAATCTTTTGAAAATTGTATTTTCCTTTTTAAACAATATGAAAACAGTCCACAGAATATGCTTGCTACTATCCCGTTGGAAACAAAACGATATTTAGACCTAATATTTCATATACCCGGCCGAAGCGCTTAATCACATGTTAGCCACATGTTTCACGTATGACCGGAAATGATTTGGACTGAACGACAAAAACAATTTTAATAAAAAAAAGTCAATAACTAGACTTCTGTTTCAAGTGAAATGTAACGCATAACGATAACGTCATTTTCTAACTTAATTTTTACGAAGAACAGCACTAGAATGTAAATAATCACTGATTTACCTGTTTGAACATCTCGCGAGAGTTCATACTTGCATATTGTTATGAAGAATTCAATTACAATAAAGCAGACTATACCATCTAAAATTTGCGTTATGAAATCGGAAACCAAAGTAACGCTACTTTTCTTACACCTGCTACAAAAATACTTACAGTTCTCGGCAATTTCTTCTGACTATTCTTTTTGATCGATGTTCTTTATTATTTGAAGGCAACAGTTACGATTTTGCAGGCGACGATTATCTTTAAATCGGGCAGCGTTACGCGCCGGAAGCGAAAATAACGCTAAGAAACGACATACAAAAGTGGCGAATAATCTTAAACATTCGTTTATTTCAAATTCTCTCTAGGGGAGATTAGAAAGCACCTATATTTTAATAGAAATAATAGCATCTGATAGTGGAGCAACAACTTCTCTCAACAAAATACAATATTTTATCACTTTTCTATCGTTATCGGAAACGGTCCCAATACCAAATTATTGCCCATATATGTATTTTCCTATGTAGAACTCATATTTATTTGTAATTGATTACCTGTCAGTCAACCAAATTTATGTTGTTTACCTCTTTAACAATCTGATTATCAGATAGTTATTTTTTTGCGTATATTTTCCCATTCAGCAAAAAAACAATTCACAATGAAAACTTAACCTTTCCATTTTGTCATCAAAACGTGAAAAAAAGCCGAAGCAAAAAAAAGCGATATACGGTAATAAAGCGATCAACAATCAATCAATGTAATTATCGAAGATTGTTAAATGTTGCATGCTTTTTTGCTTCTTTTAAAATTAATCCACATGAAAATTACTTGCTGGTAAAATTTAGTCATACATGTTTTCATACATGTATTTATTATTGTAGACAAAAGTTGAGGTATTAGAAAATGTTAAAACCCCATTGCCTAAATAGTAATATCTAAGTTTCACTTGACTGTTTTTTGCAGGAGAAACTAAATCAGTCTGTAAACCTTTGTGTTACCAAAATTAAAGAGACCCATCAAAATAATTATGTGACTAGTCCAAAGTTTTATATATATATCTTTAACCTTTCTATACAAAACTTTTATTTAAATTATCTAAAACTGCAATCTGTCAATTATTGAGACTATATAGCTGACTTACATATACTTCTACTCACCAATCATGTATTCTGGAGAATTTACAGATCATGTCTTCATTTGACATCTGAAACAAAATAGTTTTGTTTATTTGTATATACAATTTAACATGCACATGAAGATATACAACACTATATATTTATATGATTATGTTTCAAACAGTAAAAGTGATAAAAACATCATTCTAGAATTCCAAAGTGGTATGAGTTAAATATTTAAAAACACATGTAGTTGTTATCCTAATGCTCCATTTGTTTTCCAATTAATAATGTTATCATTTGTTTTGAGAAAGTATGAACTTGATATAATTCATGTAAAGGTTCTTACATTCAATTACCTATAATTTTAAGTAGAGTTTTTAAAGTATATATATATCGGGGCTACAGAAGCCAAGATGAACTTTTACAATATAAAGACAAAAAGATCAACAAAAGAGTGCCGTTTGTGCTGACCCACCATCCAAAATTTGACAAGTTATCACACCTTATCCGCGAAAATTGGAAAGAAATCGAAAAACATCCTAAACTATCCAAGACCTTTCCGTGCCACCTGAACTGGCTTTCCGTAGGCCCAAAAGCCTTAAAGAGTTGCTGGTGAGAGCTGATTTATCCTCTAAATCAGGCTCTTCATCTGTGGGCTCTTGCAAGGGATGCAGAAACAAGCGATGTCTGACTTGCAAGCAAATACTGAATACCCAGGCTTTTAACAGTCACTCCACTTGTACAGAATTCACCATATTTTGCAATGTTATTTGCAAGACTACAAATGTTGTGCATCTTCTACAGTGTAAATGTGGTCAGAACAGCCATTTCACAAACGTATGAACAGCCATCGTAGCGACTACGAATGCAAGCCAGACCTTCCTCTCAGTCGAAGTTTGAGACCCCCTGGCCACATTATGGAAGATCTCAATTGACTGACCATTACAATCATAGACCACAACACTGCTTGGTCTAGGGAGGATCGACTTGCTCGTGGAAGATTTTGGATAAGAAAAATTAATAAACTGCTTCGCTGACGCAGCTTGATACGCCCACAGAGGTCGAACCCTGAACAGTTGAGGCAAAAATGGACACAATATTCAAGCTTGATACGGGTCTGAATTTGGATTGTAATGAAATATTTGACATATTATAGATTTCTGAATAAATGTAGCCAAAGAACTTGAAATTGGTTATATGAATTGAATTTATATTCAATTAAAGATTTCTTGCTGTTGTGCAACACACTATGCTGTTGCGCAAAACTTAGTAAATCTGTTGTCAGACTATAAACAAATAAAATTTATAAAATTCTAAAGGGAGCTTACATCAATTGATATAAACAACTCACCAAAGTTTCAAAAGAATTGCTGAAAGCATTTTTGAGTTATTGTCTGAAAACTGGAATTCCCCCCTTTTTTAATGAATAAAACCCCACAACTTGGAAATGTAAAATCTAAAATTTATAAAAATCAAAAGGGAGCTCATGTCAATAGATATAAACAATTAACCATAATTTCTTGCAAGCTGGTGAAAGCATTCTTGAGTTATTGTCCGATAACTGGAAAATCCCCTTTTTTTTTAATGAATAAAACCCCATAACTCGGAAACGTAAAATCTAAAATTTATAAAAAACGAAAGGGAGCTCATGTCAATAGATATAAACAATTCACCTAAGTTTTATGTAAATTGGTTAAAGCGTTTTTGAGTTAATGTCTGACATGTTGACGACGGACAGACAGACGGACAACGGTATACCATAATACGTCGTTTAAATGGGCGTATAAAAACTTTAACACCAAATGGGATCAACGAAAAGGAATTCTAATTCACGCAGTGCTTTTCATTTGGGTTATATTTCATATTGCTACGCAGTCTCTGTTGCTATTCCTTTACCTTTGTCAACTCTAAAATTCAAGAATTATACCATTTTAAATCGCAGGATGCTATTCATTTGAGATGTATAAGTATGCAGCCATGCTCAATTATTTAACCTTTTTTTTTTTTTAATCATTATCAAACTGCTATTTATTTGGAATGTGTAAATACGAAGCCTCTGTTGTAATCACTTTACCTTCATCAAATTTGAAATTTGAGTATTATACCAGCTCAAATTGTTCAGTGGTGTTCATTGGGAATGTATTTCTATGCAGTCTTTGTTTTAATATCTTAACTTTCGTCACCTGCGAAATTTTAGAAATGTAGCAGTTCATATCGCACATTACTATTTTTATTGGTAGCATATCTATGCAGTCTCTGTTGTAAATACCTAATCTATGTGATTTCTGAAATTTTAGAATTGTACAAGCGCTGTTGGGTTTGGTTTTAATTGTATAAATTTCAAGATATACTGTAGTTAAATCAGAATAGATTGATATGATTCATTTTACATCATAATCATACTGATGAAGGATATCTGTTATCCAAAATATTTATAGATAATTACAATTACATTTAATGTTTTCTTTTTTTTAATATTGGTGTTGTTTTGTACACTTTTAGGCATATATATATATATTTCATCTCAAATTAAGCCCAACAATGTTAGATCTTCAATTTAGCGTTAGCAAATTTTAGGTGGTCGAGGGCGATGGACACGGTGCAGGCGGTGTTGCCACGATGTCACAGAAGCAAGGGTTTCGAATCCTGCTGAGGAAAAAAAAATTGCTAATGCAAATTTGAAGATCTAACATTGTTTGGCTAAATTTTAGACAAATTATATATATATTATGGTGTTAGCCCTGTATAACCATGTGTTATCTGATGGAGAATGTCTGTCATAAAGTTGTCACATGTTTAGATGTGTATTTATACATAAAACGTCAAGATATACATGATATGTGTGGTCTCCTCTATTATATAATTGCAACACCTCTACACGACAATTTATTAAACCACTGACGAGAAATTTTTGAAAAAAAAAAACTTGTTGACATTACATCTTGATCTCTTGATCTATATTGTGATACAAGCTATTACTTTACAATTGATTTAAAAGAAATTATCAGACAATTAAAGCATCATTGATCATGTTGATAGTTAAAACAGAGGCTTCCTCTTTTTTCATCTGTTAAAAAAAAAACCAATTTAGCTGGAGGGTAAAAACAGACCTGGCAGGGTTAGGGGAAATTTTTTTTATAAAAATAAGGAGATGTGGTATGATTGTCTGGCATACGGTAATTGTGTGTGAAATTCAAAGTAGTATTTACACAATTTAAATAAGCCAAAATAATGGTTTATTTATCAGCTTCTAAATTTTTAAATGATTAGGAACTTGGCTTCTACTCATAATGCTACAGCAATGTTAACCTTTTGAGAGTTTTAGCTGTAAAAAGTGTTCATTTTAAGTTTATCTAATATTGTTGTTCACACATTCTTTATTTTATACTCTATTCTTCTGAAAACAATTAACCTTGCAACAAACTCAGAACCTTTACTGTATTTTTTTAAAACCTCAAGTTATTATGCATGTTATGTATATAATACAAACCAAAAGGTTCAATAAAAGCAAGCTAAAATAGGCATGTTGTCTCTTCTTTTTATAATGCAGAGGTCATCATTCTTTAATGGTGTCCCAACTAAAAGACAAATACCCATACCATATGGCAAGCAGTCAATACACTTAATGTCTTCCAGCTAAGGTTGGCAGTTATTTTTATAAAATTAGCAGTTTGATTTTTAAATTATTTCTTGGCAGTTGTATCAAACAGAATTAATGTGATTTAGATAAAAGTCGTCTTTTAGAAATGTGCCATCTGTTTACAATTGACCTCTCTGTGGTGGACACAGAAAGTACTATCTTCACTGAAATTTAGGGCACATGAAGAAGAACACCTATCTAAATATATTGTTTGGCAATTACTACCACTTTTAATAAAAATAAATTATTTAAACAAAAATGAATATTTTTTTCTTAATATTATTTATCACATTTTAAAGATTTAGGCACTTAATTGCTAGTAATCTTTAAGGAAACACTTCAACAGAATCAAAACAACTCCTTAAACATCCCCATGCATTCCAAATTATATATCATAAAATTTGAATTTGGAATACAGGAAGACAACAAGAATGATGTGTCTTCTGACATGAACAAAATGAAATTTTACTTGGGAAATAATATACTTGGAAATAGTTCTTTTCACATTGAATATTACAGATGGGCCTTGTCTCAACGGCATTTTTTGAAGATTATAATCATATTAATTGTGTGAATTTTGGATTACATCTTAATCTTGGTAAGTGCAAAAAATTGGATTCTATTATTTTGATTTTTTGAAATTGTACTTTCAATGTTTTATTCAACATAACAAAACAATAATGACAAGTATGATATATTTATATCTATAATAGCTTAATTCTTATTTTCGCTCCTCATAATTGTGACAGTCCAGCTGGTTTAGGTGTTATGTATTTATAAAGATTGTATCAAAATAAAATAGATTGGTTTACAAATATGCTTAATCATATTAATATTTAAGAGTCTTCTTACTAATCAGGTATTAATATAACAAGTAATTAATTTCAAGTATATCATTGTATATAAGATTGCATGAATCTTGATTTCCATTTCCTTAAATCAGATGACTTAATTGAAACTTTAATTACATGTTGCACCTGTCTGACATCAAAATTTAATTGTAATTTGTAATACATAAAAGCTAAACATTTTAACCATGAATTTGGATAACATAGAACATGTAGAAGATATATTCTTGTTTTTGATAATTATTACATGTTATTGTTACTTTTGAACAGTTACTAGTATGAATAATGCATAAGATCATGACCATATTTGCATTTTCCTTAGCAGTTATTTCCCAGTTTTATATGAATATTAATTAACTAGAAGCAGTTTAATATGAATATTAATTAACTAGAAGCAGTTTAATATGAATATTAATTAACTAGAAGCAGTTTAATATGAATATTCATGAACTGAAAGCAGTTTTTAGTACCTTATTTAAATATTTCGCGAAAATAACTGCTAAGAAACTGCCTAAAGCAGCTAAGGAACTGCTTTGAACTGCCAGAATAACTGTGAAGGTTTAGGAAAACTGCTTATTTTTGTATATGAAATAACTGGTTAATTTTGGAAGGTTATGAACTGCCAAGCATCAGAAACTGCTAAATATGTGAACTGGGAAGGCTAAGAAACTGCCAAGAAACTGCCTTCCACTTTGACTTGGGTTGGTCATGTTAGTATTGACAAGTTAGGAATCATATAAAAAAAGAAAACCAAATTTTTTACACACACAAAAAATAGTCAAAATATCCACATACACCCCTAAAAAAGAAATCAAAGCCTTAAAGGCTGTTAAAGCAATTGGTGCCTAGTTAATGTTTTTGAGACTTTTATTTTTCATCAACATGTAAAAGAATTAAACCTTAGAGTGAGAAGTAAGGATGTTTTAACTTTATATCAATAAAAGATGTTTGTTTCTTTACTTTTTTTCTAATTCTTCTTTCAAATGTCTTTCCCTCTTGGGCATTGTGATAGAAATAAGACAAAAGTTTTATGGTAGTACTGCATCTTTGAATTTTGTCAATCAGCCTAGCTTTTCTTCTTAGGTGTAAGAACCTTCTTCCAGATAAAAATTCATCTGCCATGATCATGATTTGTACAATTCCGATATACAGTCAGAGGGATACAACTCAAATGTTCCAAACAAGTTCAAAATTTAGCATGTTTGCAATGCCCAATAATCACGAGAAACAATGATTTTGATTGGCTGATCATGATTGTCTCCCTTGGGAAAATTCAAAATCAGAAACAATAATTTTTTCATGTAGAAATTCAAAAAATCAAGCAGGGCATCGTCGGGAAAGGGCAGGCGGACCGCACTGTGAAAACGATCAAACTGGTACACGGTCAATGCTAGAAAGATCTATTTTAAACCATCCAATGAAAAGACAATGATCATGCAATGCCTAGAGGGTCATTATGACATTTGACACTGTCTCAAGAAGTAACCCTGTTCGGTCATTATATCATTTGTTTAGAGTGGAGTCTATCAGTATCAATCAGCAATTAAGAAAACCCATAATAAATAACAGGGCTTGTAATTTCAAGGAAGTATCAAAACATGGTAAGTCTAATCAATATGCATAAAGTGTGCTCCTTTTAATTTAAAAACAAATAATGTGAGATAAGATTACATTACTATAACGTGCATATTGATTTTACGATAATTTTATGAATAAACGTAGATTTTATGAATGAAATAGAGCAACTTGACATTTTTCAAAAAGAAACACAAATTAAATAACATTAAACCGTATAAGGGATAATTCAGTCAAATTTTCAATATTAAATCAACAACTAACATGATTCAATATTTTATTGAAACATTGCAAGAACGAAATCACAGGTATAAAATTGCACTTTTTCACTCGGACTTCTATGTTCTTTGATAGTCAAATGGTAGTCCCCTTAAATACAAAAACATATCTTCAAAACATATGTTGGAACTTCACAAACCCACTGTTGTTTTTCAACCATTTCAACTAATGTACTCCATCTGCTAAAAAACTTTGGCTTGATCTGGGTCACAAAGATGGCTATACGCCATAGCATTAAAGCAATTGCTTTAAAAATCAAAGAATTATGGATGTTGTGATTCTGCCAATTTTGTAGCTAGTCTGACATTTTTTCTGCCCATACTTTCAATAATTATTGTGTTTTCTTCATTTCCATAATCTCACTCAGATTTTTTTACATCTTTTTTTTTTAGAAACATTTGAAATTCAATGATTTTGACAAGAATGTTAAGCGAAATCTTCAAATGTGTAGCATATTTGTTAATAATAATTGGCTTAATAATTTCCAGAAAGAGGCATTAAAAATGCACTTTCTCAACAACACCAAAAATAGATAACTAACTTTTACCTAAATTGGTGTTCATTCTTCATTAAGGAAAATGCATTTCCAGTATTCAAATATACATGTACAAATACCTAGTGCTGAGATAATTCAAATTACTGTTAAATAGCAATATAATGGGGAATATACAAATATATTTATTGCAGAAAATGCTCAGGTAAGAGTTATGCAATTGTGTGTGTTTATAACTTCAACCAAGTTACTGATAATTGTAACTTAAGGTAACAGGTACGTAAATGGCTTGTCCAGCGATTTTTAAAAGAAATTGTATACACGTAGAACTTTTAAAAAGATAATGAAAAATCGAAAAATTTCGGAGTTCTAAACATTTGAAAATGATAAGGAAACAACATAAAGTACATAAAAATAACGTCAAATTTAAACCAAAAATAAGAAATTTCAAGCTTTATTTATTCTGCAGTTAAAATCAATCCTACAATTTTTCTATAAAAATTAAATGTTTTTATGGTCGAATTTTCCTTTCTATTGATATATAATTTTCATGGGGTTACCGACTCCCTTTTTATATATCAGCCGTTGAAAGGGTGTTGCCGACGGGAAAAGATAGAAATTGCATGACGTTGCCGAAAAAGGATTACACAACGTCAAGTCTCCATCAGCAGAATCGTCGTCTACTAGCATAGAAATATTGTCACATAAAGACAACGACCGCTTCATTATAATTTGTCTATACTAATGCGCTTTAGAGCATATTATCCTGTCTGAAAAAAGTATTAAGTACCTATTATTATTTTTTTAAGGATTATACAGATCCTATGTATTTATTACGTATTTCTGGAATGATTAAAGGACATCTTTAAAAATGGACTGGCCTATATGCCATATGTTAAGCTCTAAATTGTACACTCTATAAAATTATAAACATATTTAACAGAAACAATCAAAGATCTGTCATTAAAATTGATTCTCCGAATGACGGTATACATTCATTGTTCACATTTTCAACCACAATTTTGCATGACATGTTTGCCGCTGCACAATAAGGGAGGCGAAATATACCAACGGGAAATTCCAACTTATAAGCCGAAAACAAACTGACAATGCCATGGCAAAATAAAATGAAAAAACGGCCATAAGACAAACAGTAGTAACCACAACACAGCAGTAAACTTTTCTTTTCTTCGTTGCAGAAGGTCATATAAAATATATAAAATTATGTTTCCAATGGCACGAAAACGCAACACAAAAATAAACACATACTTCGAGCCCAATAGTACTGACTTTAATTGTCGTCTGGTCGTTTACAAACTTAAATGGTGTGTTTAACATGATGAAAGGAGATGTGGGATAAATGTAAATTATAGGCAAAAACCAAACAAAAAATAATATTTGGAAGTTTGATGCATATTATTCCTACTTTTTTCCTATCCGTGGTTTTGTTCCATTATTATAGTGACGATAGTGAATTGATGCGAATATTTAAAAAAATAATTATGTCGCGTCGAGAAACGAAACATACAATAACAAACGTATAAGCGTTCAAACAATGTTTTACTAGTTTGTTAGAGACATAATGTACTATTATTTTGAAACAGATTCCAGAATATATCTTCTGGTCATTTGTTACTCAGGGTTTCCCATCAAACTGTTCGGTGCACAATTCGCGGACACCATTAATTAACACCTCCTCTTTTTCCTGCAAGGATTAGATCTTGCAATATTGGTAAACACGGACTTTGAACACACAGTAGATGACATAATGATAAATGTATCTAGTCTAGATTTTGTGAGCTGCAATTTAATGATCATGCTAACAATGCACTGAATAGAAAAACTGCATGTGATTTTGAAGAACTCTTGGAGGGAGTTTTAACGTGTTAATTAGCTGTTGCAGGGATTGCACATCGCCAATGGCATTATGTGCATCGTAATTTATGCCAACAATATCCTTGTTTGAACTTCAGAATTTTTGCAAAGTTTTAATTATAGCGAAAATTGAGAAAAAAAAAACGTATAGCAAAAATAAAAACTCTAATTCTAAATTTTAATAGCAGCATTTGTATACAGTACAAATACTGAAATTGACTGAAAAGCAACGTGTAAACTTATTTATTTTTTATAATTTTTCGTTTATTTTGAAAGACAATTTTACTTCTTGTTTGTCCGTGCACAAGGACCCATCCCCATTTCTATTCGCATTCAAGTTTATTTTCCTTTTCTCTTGCTTACCGTTCTGAAGTAATTTCCGACATTATATTTCACAAATTTCATGTCACTCAAGAAAGCACTGTAAACAAAGGTTTTTTGTTTGTATGAACATCCATATGTTTATATTTAAATGAGATATTGATTATATACACACGAATGTCAAATCAAGAATATCAGTATTAAGCATATAAAAGTATTTCCTCTTTTTTGTCAAGATTTGAATATCTCTTTGTGTTGATAGTTGTTTTGAGAAGTGAATTTATTTCTTTGTATGCAACTGTAAGTCTGCACGACTATATTTGCTATGGTATTTCAATAAATAAAATGAAAATAAAACGTTATAGTGTAAGCTTTAATTTGTTATTGTGCGCGTGTAAGTGTGTAATGCATGTGTTTATAATATTCTTACCCATACTACATTTTGTTTCCACGTCTCATATCATCATTCCGTTTTTTTAAGTCTCTGATCTGTGCCGTTTACCAGCGTTTATTAAGTTAATGTATGGACAGTTACCACAAGGTATATACAAACTACTTCCGAGACTGATTCTTTGTTCTTTTAAACAGTTTTGTAGAAACAATGGAGCATAGCAGTTCTTGCAAGCTTTAAGTTGGTCAGCTAGTAAACCCAACTCAATCACTCTCCGACCATCACAACATGCCAAGTTACTTTTATTTTCATGGGAGGGAAGCAATGTTTAACTCGGACAAGAAATTTCATTTACATACTTCAATTTTTGTTATATTTTGATGAGGTGCATTCAATACTCTTCCACCGAATTGACCATTATTCCGACGAAGCAGAATATCTTCCGACATCTTGAAAATATTTTTCTGGTGTATGGGAGATAACTCTCATAACAACAAACGTAAATTTTCCCGTTTTCCGTTAGAGGCGTTCATCTAACCTAAGGCTCTCACCTTAAATAGACCTTAATCATTAACTTATGTCAGATGATTATGACACTGATTTTACAACTAATGAGGTCAAGATTTTGTGTATTCAGTTAGATGTGTAATAAATTGAATACACAAATTCTTGACCTCAATACCAGTATGATTATCAACTGTCATGATATATTAATATAACTGTCATGACTGTGGTCAATTTAGACTGCATTTTAGTGGAGTTTAATCCAATTAATACTTACACCTCTAAGTGTAATTGTTTGGAAATCGTGGCAGCTGTCCATCATACTGGTATTATATTAATAATCTCATTTGCCTAATGCAAGAATGGGAATAAAAGCATTTCAAAGTTAGATGCTCTAAAGAGCCTATTTCACTCACCTTGGTCTATGTGCATATTCAAACAAAGGACACTCTCCAACATTACAGACGAGAATACAATTCATGACAAATATCTATGTTTTGTTGATTTTGTATTGCTGATCATTTAGTCTGTTTAGTTTTTGATCAAAACACAAAAGAGGGTAAAAAAAATCCTCATTTAAGGGCAATCGCTCCTATAAAGAGTGACAGTCTACTAACTATATTAGCAAAATTTAACTTGTTAGAAGATCTTGACTTGCTGATCATTTTTGTAATTTAAAGTGTATATTTATCTATTATAATTTTTATCATATAAGGCAAAATGCAAAAAAAATTGTGAAAATCAACATTTTAATGGGCAATAACTCCAATAAGGAATCACTGGACTATTTCCTCTATAGTGTCTTAATTGTAGTTCATGACTTGCTGATCATTTTTGCTGATTTAAGTTTCTATCTATCTATTATAATTTTTAAGATATAAGGCAAAAACGCAAAAAATTGGTAAAAATCATCATCAAAGGGCAATAACTCTAATAAGGTGATGACTGACGATTTCGACAATGCAGACTTTTTTGTAGAAATTGTCTTGTTGATCATTTTTGCAATTTAAAGTTTCTCTCTATCTATTATAGTTTTCAAGATAATAGGCAAATGAAAAAAAAAAAAAGGTAAAATTTGTCATTCAAGAGCAATAACTCCTATAAGAAATCGTCTGACAGTTTTGAAGTATATGGACAATTGGTAGAGCTCAACATTGTGAACATTTCTGCCCTGTCAGATTTTCTCTAGCATAACAGTTTTCAAAAAAGTAGACAAAACTTGCATTTTACCCTTATGTTCTACTTTTAGCCATGTCGGCCATGTTGGTTGGCAGGCAGGGTCATTGGACACATTTTTTAAACTAGATACCCCAGTAATGATTGTGGCCAAGTTTGGATAAATTTGACCCAGTAGTTTTAGAGGAGAGGATTTTTGTAAAAGTAAACAGAAGACGACGACGACGGACGACGGACGCCAAGTGATGAGAAAAGCTCACATGGCCCATTGGGCCAGGTGAGCTAAAAAGTGTGGGAATCAACTCTGATATTAATACACATCTTGAACCAAGTTTTATTCAATGGCTTACAGGAACATAAGATACTGATAAAACACTTTCATTATTATTAAAATGTATCAACTGCTTAAATTTGATAAATCTCATTTTCCACATTATTTAATAAATTGAAATTTAATATAAATTTTGATTTACAAAGGAACTATCTGCAAGTGTATAGCTAAAATAAAGAAGTTGTTCATACCTGTCAACCTCTGAAACTGAAAATGCAGGTCATGACCTGCATTGAAGAAGAAAATGTCAGGTCATAAAGTGTACGAACTTTTTTGGTCTAATTTTAGTGTTTAAAGGTTTTTTTTTTAATACTATAACATAAACATGTACCACTGAGTTTCCTAAAAATAATCACTTTTGTATTTGTTAAGTATATAAATATTTATCATTAATTAAATATCTTTCTAAGCAATGCCCTTTTATTGTTTTATCCACACTAGTTTACTTCTTTTTATTAATGAATGTCATAAACCCCAGCTAATCAATTATAGCTAATGTGCTCCTATACACAGGAGGAAGATAAATAGAAAGAAGTTAATGTGTTTCCTTTCAGTGTAATATCTAGAGCATATGGATTTGATTTAAAACTTTTGCATTTAAGTGATAACAAAATTATTCTCTCCAACAGAAATGTATTAAAAGGTTCAAATTGTTTTAAAATGATTTTTACAGGATATTTGATATTTGCAAACGGCAAATCTTTTAATCAGGACATAGAATTGTATGTCAAGCTTGACTGGCTTCAACTTTCTGTGGTACAATTAACAAACAATCCTCGAATTGTTACTTTTCAATCAAATGTAATGTTTTGATAGCTGTCATTGGCCCGGTAAATCAAATTCTAATTTCAATTGTTTACCTTTTCAACGGAAAAACGCAGAGAAAAACCGAAAGTATATTTGACTTCTAAATACTGGAAACAATACCGGTCAGAAATAGGGGTGAAAACAGGTCATTTTCTGAAATGTCGAGTTATTTTGTAACCCGCAGAATACAGGTCAGTTGACAGCTATGAGTTGTTCACCCAACCTTTTCTTAATTTAAGGACAAATGACATATCAAAAGTTGGCAGTAGATGATTAAAATGGTGTATAAAGTTTCTACAAGTCATACAAACACATAATTATTTTCCTGACATGTCTTCAACTTAGAATTTTGCACCATCTCCAAATCCAGAGTGATCACATAGATTCAGCATGGCTGAATCAAAAACCATTAAAGGACATTAATGTATCATGTATATAAAAAAAAAGTATATATTTAATAAAATAAAAGAACAGAGTTCCAATGTTCCCCGCGTTGCACATGTTTTATATTTTCAAGGGGCATAACTCTTTTAAAAAGAGTCGATTGTCCACCATATAGAACTTGTCCGAGATATTGCTGATATTAACCTATAGTATAGGATTTATAAAAATCTGGCAAGAATTGTACCCGTGAGACAGCTAACGAGGCCATTTTCCATAAATTTAATATTTCCAAGGGGCATAACTTTTTAAAAAAAAGTCTATTGTCCACCATTATAAAACTTGTCCAAGATATTGCTGATATTAACCTATAGTATAAGTTTGATGAAAATCTGGCAAGAATTGTACCCGTGAGAGCGCTAACGAGGCTATTTTACATAAATTTAATATTTCCAAGGGGCATAACTCTTTTAAAAAAAGTCGATTGTCCACCATTATAGAACTTGACCGAGATATTGCTGATATTAACCTATAGTATAAGTTTTATAAAAATCTGGCAAGAAAGTCCCGTGAGAGCGCTAAGGAGGCCATTTTCCTTAAAATTTAATATTTCCAAGGGGCATACATAATCGATCGTCCACCATTATAGAACTTGTCTGAGATATTGCTGATATTAACCTATAGTATAAGTTTCATAAAAATCTGGCAAGAATTGTACCTGTGAGAGCGCTAACAAGACCGGCCGGCCGGACGGACACACGGACGGACGGATGGACACACGGACGGACGCCCGGTATTTCCATGTCCCCCGCAATGCGTTACGCGGGGGACAAAAAATTTGCTTTCACTTTATTCTTATTCCAAAATTAGGCATCAGATAGATACATTGTCCATAAAACTATGGTCTAAGATTATACTTACAGAAAGGTGAGGAAATAATGATCCATGGAGAGAACTTGTCCATCTAACCAAAGTCAGAGTTTTCTTTGCTAAATCAGAAGTCCATGGTGGTACTGGAAAAACAGAATTATGACAATTACTATAATATGTTTACAATATGTTCATTATCTAGCATAAAAATGTTTATTGAAGTATATCACTTGAATTAAAATGTATTCTCATGGACTGCAATTCTAAACTGAAGTTATAATTTATCAGTTTTATTTCTTATGTTGTGGAAACAGTGAAATGCTTCCTTTTATACTTATATACTGACCACATTATTTGCTGGAACCAAATGTTTTATAGTTATATTTTTGGTTAAAGTAGTACATTTTTTGCCATTGTAAAATTTCCTTTGTTACTTATTTTTAGTATTGTAAGATTAGTTTTCTCTGAAATGTCTCATATATTTGGATGCCTTGCCTTAATTCCACCTTTGATTAATCCTTATCCATAGCAGTACATATCTCCACAATGTCTAGGGTCAACAGGTCACATTTTAGTAAGTTTTGTTTCTTTTTGATGTTTTTGTATTGAATTTTGTACAGATTTTTCCTTCGTATTACATAGCATTTATATTATATACAGCCACTTGTGCTACAGTGTATGACAGCTTGATTTTCATAGTTGTCAGCATGTATAGAACTTAGAGCACACTTTCAATAATTGCAAGCATTCTTTGACACAGAATTATTTACTTGTACTTTTGTTTTTGTTAACTATTATATCAGTCAAGATATTATTTGTTGTACATTTTTATATATGTTCTGTCAATGATTGTGATTAGAAGTAACCCTGTCATATCTTCATGTGCCTTTCTAAAGATAGAAACCTAATAAAAGGTTGTCTTCAATTTTGTTTTTTTTGCCATTTAAGGAGTTAGGTAGTAAAGGTAGATCTCTGTTAATCTCTGTTTAATTAATTCACAACTTTCGTAAACTTGGGGCACTTTATAGGATAAATCCTACTTTGTCAAAAATCACTTTAATTCAAACAAAAGATTCTCTGAAACTGACATTATCAAGATGCTTGATTTTTTTATTGACAACATATTTGTTACGTTTGGAGGACGTGTTTATTAACAAACAATCGGCATTCCCATGGACACCAACTGTTCTCCTATTCTTGCAGACTTGTTCCTTTATTCATTAGTGTTTCCTACAGGAGGTTTTGGCGTGGTATAGCGCCCTGCCATTTTTAGGAAAAAAATTGGCGCCATGCCCCTTTTCCGTCGTATTTTAGAACGCCCCGCTGTAATTTAATATCGGTTCTGCAATTCATCTTTTAGCAAAACCATTTTGAGTTATTTCCCTTGGAATGAAATAAAATTTTTAATGGCCGACATTTTATTGAACTTCGTAATTATGTTTGAATAGTTTTGAAGCGACAGAGTACAAATACGGTTCATGATTGAATCTTATAGGGACAACTTCGATTTGTACCTCTACGAATTTAAAATGTTTACAATTTAAAACAGGTGATTGTTTGAGTTATAATTTTACGATGCATGAGATGAACATTACCATTGATAACGTAAACAATCGGATGTTTGTTTATATTTTCTATTTATATTATTCAGTCTGTGGAGACGTCAGATTGGGTGTGAATTTACAATGGATTTCATACTGTTGTTATCTAAATAGAATTAAAGTTAAGAATATAGCTGATATAATTTCAAATAGTACAAAAAATCAACAATGTTTCAATAAAAAAACATATACAGAATTAGATGGAAAAAAAGATGAATAGCACAAGAATATGTATAGTAAATCTTTGAATATCCTAAAACTATTTGTACAGTTAATTGTTATGAGTCAAAGTAGCTTTGACTGTTATAAACATGCGAGATCCAAAAGGTATTTGGCACTTCTTTTGTGCATCTAAAAAGCAATGCATTGCATATGCTCTTGGTCATGCAAAGTCCACTTTCACCACACATCCTGATACAATCAGTCTCAGTGATCCAGTATTAAAGTTTATAACTGGAGTTATTGATTGAAATGAGGCAGCTGCACAATGAACATGCTCAAGTATCTATAAGCTGAGTTCAGAAGTGATAATTTTATTACAAAAAGGAATTAAATTAACAACCTAATATACATATCTTTATTTCTTACAAATAAATATAAAACAATGGTATATCTATAACAGTGCCTTTATATCTATGTAAAGAGTGCCCTAATATCGTAGTCATCCGTGCAAAGGTTACCCTTAAAGTGTAGCCAATTGCGCTAAGAGTGCCCTCTTGAGAAAAAAATTACCCTGCCCTTTTCAAAAGCCGCAGGAAACACTATTCATATTAGGCTGACATCATACAGGAATTTCTTAGGAAGAAAGAAAAGAAGTTAGCAGTATCCTTTAACTTTACTTTCTGCTATACAGATGATATTCTCTCACTAAATAATTCAAAATTTGGTGACTATGTTGAATGCATCTATCCCTTAGAACTTGAGATAAAGGATACAACAGATACAGTTAAGTTTGCCTCATATCTTGACTTACATCTAGAAATTGACAATGAGGGTTGGTTGAAAACAAAACTTTACGACAAAAGAGATGATTTCAGCTTCCCAATTATGAACTTTCCATTTCTATGTAGCAACATTCCAGCAGCGCCTGCATACGGAGTATATATCTCCCAGTTGATACGATATTCCAGGGCTTGTATTTCCTATCATGATTTCCTTGATAGACAGGTTGCTGCTCACAAGGAAGCTATTAAACCAAGAGTTCCAAGTGGTGAAGTTGAAATCATCCCTTCGTAAATTTTACAGACGCCATCAGAGTTGGTTGACAGTTATGGAATATCCATTTCACAGATGATAGCAGATATGTTCCAATTGTAGTAACTACAATCCAGTCCCCTTTTGCCCTAATGTGGCCTACTGAATTAGACTTATTACCGGGTTTGTACTAACATGAGCAACACGACGGGTGCCACATGTGGAGCAGGATCTGCTTACCCTTCCTGAGCACCTAAGATCTCCCCGTTTTTGGTGGGGTTCGTGTTGCTCGGTCTTTAGTTTTCCATGTTGTGTTTTGTTTGTCTGTTGGTCTTTTTCTTTTTTAGCCATGGCATTGTCTGTTTATTTTCCACTTATGAGTTTGAATGTCCCTTTGGTATCTTTCGCCTCTTATCTCTTTCTCTTATAGAGCTTGACATAATGTTTATGGGTTGCTGTCACATAACATATACCTTGTATCTGTTTTTAATCGCATTTAAAGCCCTCTTCTTTACCCTTCAAAATATATCATTTTTCATTACATATGAAAACTTTTACAATAATATCTATACCTTCTCCTCTACTGTTTACTATTTCTTCAAAGACACCCGACAGGCCCATCTCATACCTAGAAATAATATGTAAATGTTATAGGTTGCACTTTGTAAATACAGCTGTTTCACAAACCACACCTCTTTTGGGAAGAAATTTAATATTCATAGATATTTTGTTTTGTTTACCTACTGGTTCCCATTTATGATCTTTATATTTCATCTTGTAGAGACACAACTTGGAGAATGTTACCAGTATAAATACACATGGATAGCGGTGAAATTGAATCCTGAGGAAGGCCCAAAGTAAAGGGAGGGGAAGTTCAGAATTTTAGTATATGTTTAAATTCTTAGAAGCTCGAGGCATATAAATGTTGAAAATATGCTGCATAGCCCTATGTTTTGACCTTTGAAAAAAATAGTAGTGCATATAAACTTTCCATTCTAGGATATAATTTTTTACGAAAGTTCATAGTAAAAATGGCACAGTTTTAGCCGTAAAAGAAGTTCCTATGGGAAATTGCATTGTCTATATTTACAGAAGTGTAACCTATAATGTTTAGCTAGTTGATTGTACATAGTCAAAATAAAAAAACAGAACTTAACAATGCTATTGATCTTTTATAATCCTTCAATACTGAGTTTAGATATATCTTAGCTAGGTCCAAACTCCATGTATAATATTTATCATCATGATCATAAAAACAGAATACTGAATTTTGTCAGAATTTGACATAACCAAAACTGTTTGCAATCAAGCATTAACTTAAAAATAATCATCGTTCATGAATTTACAGTTACGGTTGTTCTTCAAGATGAAAGCCCTAGTACAAATGTAGTATACCCCAAAACATCACTGAATTGGCCTTCTATATAAAAATAAGAAGATGTGGTATGATTGCCAATGAGACAACTCTCCACAAGAGACCAAATGACACAGAAATTAACAACTAAAGGTCACCGTATGGCCTTCAAAAATGCACTGCATTTGCAAACTTTTATCAAAATATAACACACTGATATGGTAAACAGGTACATTAAACTTTTAGCATCCCTGATACCTGGACATTGAGAAACAATGAAAAAATCAATAGTTTTATTGTTGGATGGTCAAATTTGACCTCACCTCTGCTGGCACATTCCAATTTCTTCTCCCTACCAGGTGATTACCTATGCTGACTTAATAATCATTTGTTGCAAGGACACAGGCCAGTGACAGGAATATAATTTATATGATTCATTGCTAAGAATAAAGAAAGGACAAGTTAATCCATTTTCTCCATAGTTATGATAGTAGTAATAGGTACCTGTCTTTTTCTTTGTATTTTCTTTTTCAATTAAAAGTTTTTGAGATATTTGTTTTCTGGATGTTAATATACAGGGCTAGTAGTTGTACTTAATTGTACAATTCAGTTTTATGGAAAAACCAGAGTGTGAATTTAAGTTTGTAAATAAGCACATTGATGTGATAAACTTTCAAGTTGTCCTTTTTCAAAATTTTGCAGTAAATTAAAGTTAAATGATCTGCAAAAAGTTCCCTTGTTATCAATATATATATATATATATATATATACACCAAAGCAGTTTAACAATCTTTAACTATTATTGCTTTTGTGAAATTTTTATTTTACGTTTTATTATGAAAAATAAAATAAATCGGTCACTCTTCAATACAAAACAAGACATATTCAACTTCCTATTTTGTATCAAATGACCCTTAACCATATTATCATGATTATTAAAGATTTTTAATGCTATATTTACAGTTGAAAATTGACTAATCAATGAGTTTAGTAAGGTTTCTTGCCCTTCCATATGAATCTTTAAAAGGTCAGATATCTGAACACCATAGAAGATGTCTTACACAGCCTTACCATGCATGCATAGCTCTTTTCCAAACTGTTTCATCATGAGGAAGGAATGCTGATTTTGCATTTTCTCTTCCAGACAAACTTTTATGATGATCATGTGAAATAACAACAACAGGATATCCTTGCATCTGTAAAACAATAAAAATAAATAAAATACATTCAATGTCAATGACTGTCAATTCAGTAAGGACATTCGTAAAAATTATTCCAAGGGCTTTTAGGGACAGATATATTTTAATCTATAGGTACATCCCTGAAACAGTTTTCAAAAGAAAATGGGTTTCCAGCAAAGAATTTCATATAATTATAAGATGTTAAATATTTGATTCATCTTGATTGTTTCCAGTGATTATTTATGTGAAAGAACACAGGCCGGGTATAAACAACGGGCATCCCAAAGTTTACAATATTTTGTCAAAATAAAAGATATCAAATGATAGATCTATAATGATCTGATTATATGCAATTATGAAAAATGGCTTTATTTATCATCAGGAAAATTGAAATTGAACTGAAATTGCCTGAACAAGATTTATTGTCAGGCTTTTGTTATCACAAAACTGATAACCTGATGGTAAAAAAATAAGATCATTGTGCTGTCAGATAAGAACAGAATCCAACCCATAAACATCATCTAGTTCAAATGGACACTAGATTATTCCTTTCAGATTTATATTATTTTAGAAATTCCTTCTAAGAGAAATCTATCACTCTTTGATTAATTTACCGGAGTTTAAAATTATCTTCTAAATAGATGAAAATACATGTTTCAACTCACAAAACTGCATGTGATGTTGTATTTATTCAATATCAATAATATATTTTCAATCTGTTCAATATACTTATATATTTTAGAAGATATTTTTTTACTCGGTAAATTAATCAATGAGTGATGGATTTCTCTAAGAAGATATTTAAAGGTCTCAGTGAATAAACTACACAGAGAACAATAGTTATTGTATTTATTCAATGGGACAATAGAACTGACAAAAGTTTAAATAGATTGACCAATAGGAGATGACTCTGTGGAAAAGTTTCATTTGATTCACAATAATCTTTTTTACAACATAGGGTTTTTATGGTATTCAATTATTCTTCAACTATGGTGTTTGAACTATTGTTTTATATTTCAGGTGGTAGGGTGCTTTTAAGAAAGAATCTTATGTTTAATGAGAACATCAAAATACTCAAACACCATAGGATTTGGGAAGGGTTATTAGGATAAACTTCTGTCTTATTGGAAGGACAGAATAACTAGAGGCTCTCAAGAGCCTGTGTCGCTCACCTGTATTTACTGATGCTTTGGAAATCATGTAAAATAAGGTGAAAAATCATAATTAATAGTATTAGATATTAGATATTATAACGATATCTAAGATAATAACAAAAAACAAAAATTTCTGTAAAATTACTAACTCAGGGCAGCAACCCAACAACAGGTTGTCGGATTCGTCTGAAAATTTCAGGGCAGATAAATCTAAATCTGATGAACATTTTTGCCACCTGTCAGATTTGCTCTAAATGCTTTAGTTTCAGAGATATAAACCAAAACTGCATTTTACCCTATGTTCTATTTTTAACCAAGTTGGCCATGATGGTTGGAAGGCGGGGTCATCGGACAAATTTTTAAACTAGATACCCTAATAATGATTATGGCCAAGTATGGTTAAATTTGTCTCAATAGTTTCAGAGAAGATTTTGTAAAGATTACAAAATTTACTGAAAAATTGTTAAAATTGACTATTAAGGGCAATAACTCCTAAAGGGTCGACTGACAATTTTGGTCATGACAACTTATTTGTAGATCTTACTTTGCTGAACATTATTGCTGTTTACAGTTTATCTCTATCTATAATAATATTTGTGGGCGCCGCCGACGGAATGTTGGATCACTATGTCTTGCTTTTGCGACAAAAGTCGCAGGCACGACAAAAATAGAGACTGACAAATTTTTGGGGTTAAAATTTTGAAAAACAAGAATGTGTCCATAGTGCAGGGATGCCCCACTCGCACTATCATTTTCTATGTTCATTGGACCGTGAAATTGGGGTCAAAACTCTAATTTGGTATCAAAATTAGAAAGATCATATCATAGGGAACATGTGTACTAAGTTTCAAGTTGACTGGACTTCAACTTCATCTAAAACTACCTTGACCAAAAACTTTAACCTGAAGCGGGACAGACGGACGGACGGATGAACAGACGCACAGACCGAAAAATATAATGACCTTAGGTGGGGCATAAAAAAACAGAAGATTTGAATTATTAATGGGAGGGACAGAAGACTGGGCCTAAAAATCAGGAGATTTTGACTCCCACCGGAAGTATCACATGTCTGCAATGTCCAAACTTAGTCCCAATATAAATGATTGGTTTTATCATGTTTATAAGATGAAAGAACAAACGAACTATTAGATGAGATTGTCCAAGGTAAATGAGACCCAAATGTCATCAGTCATGTCAGTTGCACTACTTGCTAATGATAATCAATAATCCAGTTGAGTATTCTAATTCTTTTTATATGTTGTACTTAATCTTGATTATCAATTCTTTAGTTCAATAATCATGATAATGAAATGACAGCAGATAAAAAAATTCTTTTCTTTAAAAATTTAGTTTGAAACTCATTTGTCTGAGAAAATTGGGGTCAGACCTATAATCCGACAGTCCCATAATCCGACAGTCCTGTAGTCCGACAGTCTTATAATGCGACAATCCTATAGTCCGACAGTCCTATAATCGGACAGCCCGATAGTCCGACGCGCGGTCACTTGTATACAGACATGTAACGTTTGTAAATTGGTATATTTTTTCACACAGAAAATTATCAAATCAGTCAGTATGACGTCTTGTACAGGGCCGCACTATTTCTATACGAACCGGAAATGAACGCAGCGGGCTAAATTCAATCGGCAATCCTCAGATGAATCCGCTAATACCCTTAGTCGCTGGAACGGAATCGACCGAGTTTTGACGAATGGGGCTAAAACAGTAAAAGGCCAGTTAAATGATTAATATGAGGGCATTTTTTTACATCAATATTTATGAAAATCCGTTCAAGCAAACTTAAGAATCAAACGACAGAGGAATTTGCGATGTTCATAAACGTACGATTTTACACGTGACGTCTTTGACGTGAAAACGTTTACGTTGCAATGTAGAGCCCTGATTGATGGGTGTCATACTGAGGGCAACCATTTGAATTTTATGGGGAAGGCAAAGAAAGAAACAATTTTCACTTACATTTGTTCACATCACATTTTTATACACACAATATTCTTCATATTATAAATAGTCATGGAGGTGAATGTAGATCACCTTAGATTTTTTCGCAACATTTTGGGTCCTGCCTTATTATTTCAAAGTCCATCTTAGCCCCACAAAAATCGAATGGTTAATCCCTTATATTAACTCAAGTGTCAATTTTATTTGGAAGCACGTTGTATGCTTCTACTTCGAAACCATACACACTTTAGTGATGGCTGCAAAGGTTATTACCGGGAATCGGGGAGAGAAGTTACTAATTTATAATGGATACAAATATAAAACAAACAGACTGAGAACCGAATCAAGTGGGCTGATTTGGGTCCAAGCGAACTAATTTAACCTAGTATACGCTTGTACATTTAGAGTCAAACCATTTGATTTGATTGCTCTCTTATGTTGTTGGGACAATCTAGAGCTGTTTGCTTGTGAGGAAAAAGTAGGGTTCACTTCGCGTTGAGGATAATACAGTTGGAGCGTGTGGTATCGTATGTATATACTGGTAGAATTCTTCCTTATTCGGAGCACCCCTCAAAAGCTGCGAGGGTACAGTGGGATCCGAGCACTCCCTGTCGGGATTAATGGAGATGTGTCACTAACGTATTTACAACAATATGTACAAGGGCAATCCCCACCTCAACACAAAGGGCGCGCTAGGACATCGGGAAGTCTGTTATTATGGTAGAAGAAGCCAAAATACTCGTAGAGAACCATGGGGCTGCTCGGCGGGAACAGACAAACAAAAGAGTTATCAGCAAATTGATTTCTAGGTCAAAGTTGGGGGCATTTTGACCACCGAGGCCCCAAAGTTTAAACTCCGGTCTGGTACAGCGATTAATATTGCCATACAAAAGCAGTGATAACTTAACAGGGCTCACACTACTTCAGAATCATAGGGAGAAGTGACTTCTCTTTTTGAAACTGATAGGGAGAAGTGGTGAGATTTGAAAGAGAAGTGCTCCTTCGCGCGCTGCACTACAATGTTTTGATTTTACTATAGTATAAAGGGTCATATGTAAATAATGTTCTTTTTATATTGTATATATCTGAGTATACAATTAAATTAACAGTTCAAATTCAAAGTTGTTTAATTTAGGTTCTTGTGAGAAACTACCAACTAAATATCTAGCACTAAAAGAATTTTTTTTATATCAAAAGGTAAAGAAATTATAATATATGAATTACAATTCAATTAAAACTATCTTGTTTATCATGTTTATGAAATTCAGTGTTTCTCATCAAAAGATATTCAAAGTTAAGCTAGGCAAGGAATTGTATATTTAAATATACAATTCCTTGAGCTGGGCCATAATATATTGATATTAGTAGTTAAGCAACTTTAAGCAATATTTTGAAACAATCCATATAAATTATATGGAATTATATACATTAATCAATTAAATCTAACCAAAAGTCTGTTAATGCGTGTGGAATGCGTAATTTTTCTTTTTGGGATCAATATTCTTCTGTCAGCTGTTCCATTCATGCGTCCGTAGTTATTATTGTAAAAATACGGATTTCGGCAATAGCTGGTCCGGTTCGATCAGTAGTTAGTAAGCGGTTAATGGCGGACGAAGAAAATTTACAAAATAAGCGATGTTTGACAAGCTATTTGGAAAGGAATATGACGTTTTTAATGCAATAAATGGATTAAACATTTACTGGAGGCAACTTTTATCACTTTCAAATGAAGTAACAAACTTATTTTACCGCCGAAAGTTAGATTGATGTACGCTCTCTGAGTAACAAGTACCGGAAGTGCATGCAGTGATAAAAAGTTGTCTTTTTATTAAATAACCTGCTACACACTGTAAAGTCAATGCTTAAACCTCTTTTCTTTAGAAAATGAATCGTTTATGTCTGAATTTCTTTAATAATCCATAAAAAATTGATGTTTTATCAACTTCTTAAAAATTGAAAATGTCCGATGACGAAAGCGACTGAAAGCGAGTATCGTAAACAGGGCGACTTGTTTTCGCTTTTTAGGGTCGGGCAAAGCGAAGTGACGGACGGGAAAGCGACTTCTTCGCCCTAGTCGCCTGGTAGCGTGAGCCCTGTGATAAGGTATCATTTTGATGACAGAAAAATAGACGCAATTTATCAAGATTTCATTCCAAATCCATAACTATGAAACATCTTCTGAAAGTGTTACTGCATCTGGAAAATTTGAGATAATGACACTATTCATATTTTATCAAAACTAATTGCTCTTTTAAGAACAAGAGAAAAGATAAAAAAAAAATAATATTTATTACTTCTATGTAAATCAATCCGATGTAGTTGTCTCATATCTTCGGGGCTAACGTCCCTCAGATATGAGAAACATACATTTAATACATGTGACATTTCACATTCAACCACATAATACGTTACATGCATGCGCATGTATGTAAACAGACATTCTCGTTATCAACTTCGACATGATGAACAGGAATGGAATCTTAGATTAATTGTTCAAACAGTATAGGATTTAATTTGGATCCCATTACAACGCATTCCACTTTTTAAATTTTAAACACTGCTCGCGTTTCGACAGTATACTAATAAGCCATATCCTTTGCAGTATCACGGCTTCGTGTCGGACCATCAGACTGTCGGGTCATTGGACCGTCGGACTAACCGGCTGTCAGACTATAGGACTGTCGGACTACTGGACTGTCGGAATTTCGGGGTGTCGGATTATAGCTACGCTCCCGAGAAAATTATGTGGTATTCTTAACTAGCTACCATGTTTTCATTCTGCCTACAAATGTTTAAGTCAATTACTTAGCAAAATGAAGGAATGTACTGTTATAATAATATAAATTGACTTCAACTCAATCACATTGATTATGAAGTAATCATAAAAGAGACAAATGTTACTTGCTTTAGATCCTGCCATGTTTTCTGTCTGTGATGTCATAAGTTGACCATACTGTTCACACAATGTGACAACATTCTCTGCTGGAGGCTGTGGGAATGTATTAAATACACTGTTATCACTGTTACTATTCATTTCTGCAAAAAAAAAAGATTTCCTCACAACATGCACAATCAATTATTCTACTGAATATAAGCTTCTTAGAGACATGATAATATGTGTCATGTTGTGCATGTGCATTTCTATGTACAATGTTACAATGTATTTACTAACCATAAGACCATATTTTGTTAGTACACAACTGGCACCTTTGTTTTAATTTTCACACAACAAAAGTAAGTATTTGTCCACATCGCATCATTTTAAAGTTCGCATCTCATATTTTCAGTGATTTTCAGTGATTATTAAATACAGTTAACTCTCGTTGTCTCGAACTCGGTTGACTCCAATTACAGATGAGTCGAAATTTTTCCATTGTCCCGAACTTTGTTCCATATAAATATATACGGCATGAGAACACAGTTATTTTGTAGTGCATTTCTTTTAGCATGTTTAGACAATTATTAAAAAAATTTTAAAAATCAAAAAAGGATTTTACAGTGTCGTGTACATTTTTACAACCTTTAGGACAAATTATATCAAAATTATAGAAACGTCTATCAGCTCTAACTCAAAATATGGACATTCTATGTTAAGGGGGTCTATTATTCAGTTTGACAGCTTCAGACATTCTAATTTTTAACCTATTTCATGTATTTCAACTGGACCAAATCACTACCTTACCTAAAAATTCATCACCTAAATTTTTCAACAACAAAAATCAAAGGCCAATAACTTTGTCCTCGGACCTAATAGGATAGAAAGACTTGACAAATTCTTATAAAACTTGGCATGACATAAGCTTAAGGGAATTATAAGACAGTTGACCAAGTTTCTTGGCCACAGGATATATAATATAGACACTATGGCCATTTTAATTTGGAACTTTGGATGTTTATTTTTTATGTTTAAATCTAACAATTTCAACTATCAAGATTTGGGCCTAAATAATTTAAATATTGCAAAAATTTGTCCTTTTAAATGCTCTTATATGTCATATATATTAACTGAACACTCATTTGATGTATCAGATTTATGACAATGATTCAAAAGTCAAATTCATATGATGGGATAAAAAATAGAAATATAGAAAAACTGAATATCATGATAAAAAAACAAATCTGTTGATGCCAGTGATATTTTCCTGTGTGACAATAGTAACTTGTCATTTCGTGGTCAACCAGCAAACGGTATATTGGTAAATGATGGTATACATTTGACAAAAAAAGGGATATATATACTGTCAGGAAATCTTAAGCAGGCAATTGGTCATAATTTAGATCTTCGTGGTGACAGACTGGAGATAAGACATACTGGTGTTCAAAATCAGACTTGGTATACATCCACAGGCCGTAATGTCAGAGCAATCAAAACATGGTGGTGAAGAACTCGATAAATATAGGCTATTGGAATGTAAACAAACTTATTTCAAAACAATGTAACAAACTAAATGATGATTTGTTTTTAAAATCTATAGGAAAGTGTGATATTATTGGATTGTCTGAAACTAAATGTGATTTGTCAGGTATAGAACTGGATAACTACATTGTTAGTCATTTTGACAGGGTACAAAACCCAAAACAAAAGCAAGTATATGGTGGTTTAGCAATTTTAATCAACAAAAATGTAAGAAAGGGTGTAAAATTCCTTAAAATACATGCTCAGAGTACCAATGGCTAATATTGGATAAAACTTTTCTGGTTTTGAAGACAATATATTTTTATGTTTTGCTTACATACCCCCATTAATTCTTCTTTTTTAAAAGATAAAGACTTTGATATTTTGGCTAATCTTTCTGATGAAATAGCAACTTATCAAGATAAAGGTCAAGTTATGATTTTAGGGGATTTTAATGCAAGGACAGGCAATCTTGAGGATTTTATAAGTAATAATGATGACGATTATAATGATTATGTCCCTGTACCTGAGGAGTATGAATCGGATAAAATAAAGCAGTCATGAGTGAGTAACGATAATATTAAAGTCCTGTTCCAGAGGTAAAGAATTATTGGATATGTGTATTTCAAGTCAAATTTGTATATTGAATGGTAGAACATTTTGGGATTACCAAGGTAAATTTACATCTTACCAATATAATGGTAATAGTGTAATTGACTACTGTTTGGTATCTGAGGATTTTATAGAAAATGTTTTGTATTTTCAAGTTGATGATCCAATACTTAGATTGTCAGATCATGCAAAAGTTTCGTAATTATACCATAGCTTTTGTTGAAACCCCCGGCAATAACCTCACGAGACGAAGTCGAGTGAGGTTGCCGAGGGTTTCAACAAAAACTATGGTATAATTCTGAACTATAAGACTATCCAAAAAATATGAAATATCTGTTTTAACCTATCGCATCTTTTGCTGTTTAAAATTGTATATTTCATATATTTTTGTTTGTTTACTTTAAAAATAGTTTTGATAAGAATCAGTTAAATAACCCTTTTCGGGCCTTACACATAAAGCTCCGCCTACTTTTTAAAATAAGCACAGGCTTCTGGAACAGTGGGTAAATCAATAAGACGAGATGTTTCGACAGCGATGGATGCACATGTACATTGGTGACGGATAACGTTACAGACGAACAAATGTTAAAGGAATTAGATGTTCTGGATATGGACGCAAGAGACCCCAGATTAAAAGTTGAACTGCAAAGGGTTAGTTTTTTTTATTTTATCAAAATGTTAGAATGTTTTAATTTTTTAATATTCATTTATAATTCTGAGGAAAATTAATTTCACAAGAAACTTTTTGAGAGTTTGGATGAATCATTCCACATTTTAATTTGTACCTGAAGCCCAAGTCGTACATTAATTAAAAGGGATTTCAAAATGTTCATGATTAAAATCACATGTTGACTAGCAATAATTTACACAAAAAGTAAGCTTCATTTAGAAAAACCAGACGCTATCTAATTTTAACATATCAACATTATTGTTATTACTTGAGCAATCTTTCTTTTTCTCGAAGACCCTATACAACAAAATCATGGTATAATTGTGAAAATTATACCATAGATATCTATCGTATAATTTTCGGTTATTGAGATTTATACTCGGGATGCATTCCCATAGGTTCCATTGCACAACTATAGGTTAATTTAGAATGAAATCAATTGAAAAATTAAAAAGTTCTGTCAGTTCAAATATATCTACCGGTATTTTTCAGGTCCATTCAGGTCTTGTTATTTCCCCGTTAAGGTCTGATTTTTGGAACTAAACAAATATTTTTTATAAAATTTTTATGTTTTCAATAAAATATTTTATTATACCTTTTCTATTACAAAATTCAAATTTCAAGGAGATTGATTGAAAACTAAAACAGTTATAGAACTTGAATAAATCTGACCGAAATTTTCAGGTCAATTTCGGTAATTTAATTTCCCGTACAGGTCCGAGTTTGGACACCGCAAAAGTATTTTTCATAATTTCTTTTCAAATATTATTGATAAATTGATTTTTTTCGTTTCACAAAATTTAAAATTGAAGGATATCCATTGAAAAATAAAATAGTTATTGAATAAGTCTGATCGTAGAATTTCAGGTCCGTTCAGGTCTTTTCATTTCTCCGTTCAGGTCCGAGTTTGGGCATCAAAAAATTGTTTTTTATAAAGTCTGGGACTATTATAATATGTTAGTAATAGTCCCAGTTAAAGTGTAACCGTTATTTTGACTTCGTTTCTCATTTGCTGATGAAATTGCCGACTCCTATGATGGGACGGATGGACAGCGTGAACAAGTATCCTCCGTTTCATTTTGAGTGGGTAATGAAATACACAAAACATGTAACATGTGCCAGCTAACCTATTTACGGACAACCGAATTGTTCCCGCTACAACATGATCTTTGAAAAACGAAACTAGATCCGAGTTATTCCAACGTTTCTTCGGACTTAACGTTGTTTCGTCACTGGTATCCGTTCGTCCCTGGAGAAGTTATATCCCAATCTCGTTATGTACACAATGTAGTGACCTATAGAAAAAATGCATCCATACCCATTTTGATTAATTCATTGAAATATTGACTTCGAATTTGGAAGATAGCTGAATTTTATCAAATTTCTAATTAAGAAAAGATATTTGATACACTCGGGCATTCAAAGGAGCTTGGGGTATTTAAGCACACACATACTCATTCAAACAATACAGTATTAGATTAAAAACTCTTATGAAAATATAAGAAGAGCATTATGTCATCTTGCGTTTAAAATCCCCCACGGAGATTTTGAAAAGTTGGCAGCCAGGTATGGAAAACGCAAACACTCATTAAGTTGATGAATTTTCTAAATAAAAAAAAAATGTAAATTTTTGAATAAAAATGAATAATTATTGAAGAATCAGAAAAATAATTTAGTGAATTGGTAATTGGACAATTGGTCTCACTTCATTTAACAGTGAACACATCTCTGGTCAAGGTTTAGTTTGGACTGCTTTCTAATTTAATTTAAACACGTTTTTTATTGGTCACGCAGTACAGTAATTTATATTGGATAAAAATTTCAGTTTAAAAGTAGAACTCACAACTAATTATCACTTTTCAGAAACACCAGAAAACAGGTAGTCAACATTTTAATAATTTAAATTTTTTATGTTTAAATATGTCTTAGTTTGTCGTTGAAACTTCTATCGGTGTAGTTAATTTGTTAATGAACATTGTGTTTCGTCGTTTGTTCATTTTTCAAAAAAAAAACATATGTATATATTAATATGACTACCTGCAAAGCCTAAATAAAAGTTTTTATGTAAACAGTATTTTCTTCTGAATTAATTACATGGTCATGTCCTGATGTGGCAGAGTAATATTTGATTGATATATATTAAATATGATATTGTTGATTATTAATTTTATTGCAGTGTTTGATAGTTTAGTTACTCATTGTTTCTATTTCTAGTATATTCTCTTTTCCCTTTGGTGAACCTCTTTTCTTTCATGTTATTTGGAGGGAAAATTCTAACCTTTTGATTGGTCAATCGTTAGGCCTTAGGCCTTACTATAGGTTTTCCTTTGTTTCTGGAGATTGATACTGCAGACATATTGAAATGCAGTGGTGAAAAATAACCTGCTTGATAAATTGATTTCTTATATTTATATTATACATTGTACTTCATATTCTTGGATTTTAATATTCTTATATTCAGGTCAGTTGATTTACCTTATTTCTAATTAACAAACTAATAGTATGTTATTTTAATACTTTGTGAAAGGATTGAATGTATGTATTGAATGGAGGAATATTTGGAGTATGAAAGAGTAAAGATTAAATCATTAAATAATAACACAGAGTCATATTAAACATTTTAATATAAAACATTCTAATACTTTAAATATTATAAAGTTACATTAAAAGTAATAGGTAGATAAATTTGGTATTTGAATAATACAGAACTCTGAAACTACATATTTTAAATGAAGATGTGTATTTTATTTAATTGGTGAAATAGTCCTGTCATTGGACTTACGAATGTTATATTTTTATTTATTCAGGATATGGATTAATACCTTGTCATATGAGTAGTGCTCAGATTTTATATACACAGCATTGTGATGTTTTCCAACTAGTACACTGACCTGTGTACCATATACATGGTGAGCATTGTGTTCTATGTTGTTTACTTGTAATGTCTGTGCTGTCTATGTTTTATTTAAGTAATTGTCTGTTTATGTAAAGTGTAGTTTATGTGATATATTTATGTTTTTGTATACTTTGTGTACAAATCGATTTATAAAATGGACAACTCATTAAGATATTTGAGATGTATATAATTATTTAATATTATGAGATACATATGAGTATTGTATTGGAAAGTTAACTAAAGAGTTAGATTTTTGTGCTTAAGGGCTTATTACTATACCATATAATACAATATTAATTTTCGCGAACCATTTAGGTCACAGAAATTCCCAAAAATGGCATCAGTAAGGAGAGTTGCACAAATGATGTGAATACACAGAACCCGGATCCAAATTATCTTTTACTAAAAGTATTCATCATTTTCTGTTTTGTATGTACTAACAACATTTCATTTTTCTACAATTTCGATTAAAATATTATAAAACCTGCAGTTCAATAGGTCACATGCCCCAAATAAACATTCCCCGATTGGTCGAACTACTGTGGCCTCGGTGTAAGCAACGCAAGCCTCGATGTAAAGATCACGCTTCCAAAAATAGAGGTATGTCCCAACTTAACATTCCCCGATTGGTTGAATTGCTGCTCAATGTAAAGCAACGGAAGCCTTGATGCAATGAAGAAAAGGGGTTGACAGGATAAACGTAATCGTTATAAATTTTAACTTCATGGTTCTTATGCAAGCAAATTTAATAAACAATGATTTTATTCAGTTGTGTTATTGTTTTCACCTTACATAGGGCTTTATTTCTGATCTTATTTCTGTGTACACAATTCTGAATGTACATATTTCACCTATATCAATATTAGGTAATCCGTTTGGACGATTCCATATACTATTATGTTTTAGGGTTTTTAGCTTCAGTGTCGAGTTGGTGTATAGTATTGAGGGCTGTCTGCGAGAAATAAATCCTTTTTCTGATAGATTAACTAAATTCAAAACCAATATAAAAATAGTTAACACATATATTTTATTTAACTGAGTAAATTGATTGGAATGTGAATAATACATAAACCTAAAATTCGTTTTGGTCTATCCCAGTGATGACATTTGCGCGGGAATTTAGTCCATTGACATCGCAATATAATTTTCTTTTGGTTATAATTATCTTTAGATGTAATGTTACAGGATTTAATGTGAAATTATTTGTCTCTTCTTCTATAGTAAACGAGTTTGACGTCAGGTTTGTACACATGAAGTCTCTAGTCTAAAAAAGCCAGTGACAGAACGATAAACAGATAAGCAACTGTCTAGCCCTATAGGGCCAAGTAAGGGAGGTGAAAAAGCCAGTATTACGCAGAACGATAAACAGTTACATAGACGGATCCAGGGGGTGGGGAAAATTTGGTTGATTTTATAGGGAAGCAGGGGAGGATCCAGCCATTTTATAAAAGGTGGTTCCCAACTCGGGACAAAAAGGGGGTTCCAACCCCCGGTACCTTCCCCCCGGATCCGCCACTGGGAAAGCATGACGGGAGTGGGCGACCCTTAGGTCAGTCAGCGGCCACCCCCCTTTTATGAAAAGTTGTGGATCCGCCACTGAGATTTACATAAGCAGGTTTTCTTTGTGTAGATACCTTAAAATATCACCAACTGTGACTGAGTACACAATTTGATTCATTTCAGCTCATTAGCTGGGCTCACTCGCTGAAAAGGTTCATTGCGGGCCTGCTCACTGGCTAACATTTTACGATATTCATGACTCATGTAGAAAAGCCGATAATCTATACATGTGTGAGGAGTAGTTATCAAGCTTGCTTTTGTCTGTAAAAACTGTCTTAGGCCAAGTTAGGGAGGTGAAAAAGCCAGTAATAGAACGATAAACAAATGATCAGGTTTTCTTCATATAGATCCCTTAAAATATCCCCCACTGAGGACACAGTTTGATTCATTTTAGCTCATTAGCTGCGCTCACTCGCCATAATAGGTTCATTGCGGCTTACTGGCTAATATGTGTAGAAAAGCTGATAACCTATACATACATGTACATGTATATGGTCAGATCATATGTTTTCTTACGTCATATGAATTTGTACTATGCATGCCTTTTCAATGGAAATTGAGACGACAGTATGCATTCTTAATAGCACGAAAAACGATGAGAAGAGGATACATGTCAACCAAAATTTTTCAGCAACGTCAAAATATGTGAGGACACCCTATCAAGATCTATCAAGCTTGCGTTCATGTTGCGTTAAAACTGTTTTAGGAAGGTGAAAAATACCAACAATATAACAATAAATAGATAATCGATATTGTAAAATATCAATGTGTTGAAAAGCCAATGATCTACATATATACTTAAATATGTCAACCATAAAATAAAACTGATTTAATTTACACCACAACTGTTGAAAAAACCTTTATGTTTATATAACTTATCTCATTCTAGTCCATTCAACTGACAGAATGGGTGTTCATTTCATGAACTCTTTAATAACAAGAATCATCATGGACTATTCCTTATAGCAATATCTGTTAGCCATTTAGGGGTCTTTTGCATTCAAAGTTTAGTTTTAGTGGGTTTATTTTGCGAAAAAGAACTCAATTTCCAGATCAAAGTTAACATTTTCTATATATTTTGCTGTGTCAAAATGACCTAATACATTTTTGTAAATATAAAGGACAGTATATAGACCCAAAAATGGTATATCACATTCTACACATGACATTTTAGCAGGAAAGACTGCCATTGGAGTATATAACCACTGCTACTTTGTAACTTTATCTCATCCACTAAAGTCATTCAAGTAGAATATTTGATGTAGGTTTGTCCACATTTTGGAATATATTATATATGTATAGAATTAATGTTGAGTCTGTTCCCAGATGCCTGAGATAGACTTCAATATTTATTATTTATTGAAAATAAGTGGAATCATCTTTCAGAAAAGTATTTTCTATGGTAATGAATCCCCTATTATAAGTTAAAAGGCTACATTTCCCCTCCTGTATTTTTATTTGAGGGGAGAGAGTTCTAACCTGTTTATTAGTGGAATAGTGAATCAGGCCTTAACTCTTCTCAATTGTATTGATGCATACTTTTCATGTCAGGACAGTTTTCCTCATTTTTGAAGGCTGTATGGTTGCCTTTTACAGTGTTTTATATAAGAACCGGCCGCCGGCCAAATTGACCGTTTCAAGCAGTTTTTTGGCCGGTTCAATCGTCATCAGCCAAAAAAATTTGGGTGCATATTTTACATATATGATTATTTTATACGTCGTAACTTTTATTATTATCTAGGTTTTATTTACGTCTGAGGGTTCCGATTTGTATTTCTATCGGAACACGCGGCCGTTATATCCATTGAAAGAGACTTATTTGGAAAATCCCGAGAGATATCGAGTATATGCAAAAGTCGTGCCATGTCAAGGTCGTTAAAAACTTCCATTTGTTGTTGAAGATGAAACGTTCCATCACAGATTGTTTCCCCGCTAATTAAGCGACACAAAGGTGTGCATTTTTATGATGATACATTTATAAAGTTTGCATGCATTGTTTTTTCAATTTGTTCTGTTGTGTTTAGTTTAAATCGCGAATGAATCGATGACATGATAATTGTCATTGGTTTGCACTAGCCACTACGCCGGATCGAAGGTTCGATATGACCCAGGCCTGAAAACTTCAAACAAATACGGAAAATTTCCTACATTGAAGGAATATTACACAAATCAAATCTGTGAACAATAATTTGCTGACAAAATCAAAAATATTACTAACTCAGTCAAATTATTGGGGGTGGACAGTGGGTACCTAATCTTCACTTCCTAACCCCTTTGGCATTGCCATCTCACCCCTCATCATTAGACACTTTCCATTATATATAAATGGGAGGGTGGGGCAGGATTTGAAAAAAAAATTAATGATTTGGTAAAAATCAAATTATAGATATTGAAGATAGCTTTATATAATATAGAAGTAATTGATAGTCTGAATTTTACCCATCATTTTGTGTTGTCTTAAGTCTATTTGGGTATATGAGTACTAAATACAAGATTTTCGTTCTATTTTTATTTGCATTTCTATTACAACTTCAATATATTACAAAATTATTACAAAACAAAAGCTTAAAAGACATGATTATATAGAATATGGTGTACAGTGCATCCTATCTATAATAAAATAATAATAAATAAAATTGCTGTATCCAATACAGAATTTTAACACATATTCATTCTCAATTTTGTCAACGTTTCAATTATAGTAAGTTATAAATAAGTATTCAAACTCTTAAAATTGTGCAGACAGGCAGACATAATTTTTAGAAAAAAAGTTCTGCTAATAATATGTCCATTTGACAAGCATGAAATATTGTCTTAAAATTCACCAGATGCCAGGATTTTGAATCTAGATTTCAAAATTTTTAATACCCCCTAATTTCCAGTGACTTTCACTTATTCATTTTGGCCTGTTAGGCCAAAATGAATGGAAACCCTGCTTTTATTGCTTTGTCATTTGAACCTCTGTGGATTGTCTCATTGGCAATCATATTACATATTTATTTTTATTTTGTATGTATCCATCACTTAGAAAAGTTGTTCCGAATGTAACGAGTCCTGTCCCTTTATAAGTTAAAAGGCTTCATCTTCTTTTATCTTCATTTGAACATTTTTTTTTTTTTTTTGGGGGGTCCAAACCTGTTGTTTATAAGTTGTAAATCAGGTCATTACTTTTCTTAATTTAATTGTTGCATACTTAACATGTCTGGACTGTTTTTTTCTCATTTTTTAAGGCTGTATGGCTGCCTATAATTACTTTGTTATTTAAACCTCTGTGGAAAGTTGTCTCATTGGCAATTATACCACATACATGTATATACAGATTTTTTTATGGATTGCAGACCTGAAAAGATGTTCAAAGTTGAATATGCTGCAAACTTCAAACAAGCTACTACTTATTTACCATGTTTACCATGAAACTGTTGATCAGAACTATATATGTTATTTCACCCAGTCCTCATACATGTATATATACCACTATCAATCAACAGAACAAATGCAAATACTTTTTTTTATTTACCGGGTACATGCATATGGTTGCCTATAATTTCTTACATCTATTTTATTTGAATTTAAGGAAATAGTTGTTATTTATATCATGGAAGTATTATATTGACAGGAACTCCAACGAAAAATTAGAACATTCCCATCCTACTGATTTCTTTAAGAAAATAAAAGGTTCCGACTCAGTTTGTCAAGTACGTGATAACTCCTTTGTGGGGTATCTGCGATGCCGCCTTCGCCTGTTCTGTTAACTGAAGCTGGTCTTATCGCGTGATTTGGTATCGAGTGTCTTATCTACCTACCAATGTAAATAAACACGGAAACTGCCATGGTTATTTGTGAATCGCCACATGAATAACGACACCTGTTTCCGTTCAATAAATGAAGGCAAAAGCCGAAAAGATCTAAAAAATCGGTCCATATTTAACCGAATGACATAAGAAAATTAACTGCATTCGGAAAGAGGGCAAGCTTATTTTTAGTTTTGTTTAATATGTTTTAATCATTGGAACTTGGAAATCGGGAAATATCCGATATCAAAAATTACATGTACCTAAAGTCGGGTGTTTGCGGAAAACAATGTGATGCGCGTGTAGTGTGTAAGATGGCGAAGGATAGCTCAAATTTAAGTTAAAGGTTGTAAATTTTTATCGAATGTTACAAGAATATCTATGGTTTTCTCTATCGTCTCAATGTAGAAAAATGTTATTAATGTATTTATCAAGTATGTTTTAAAGACTAAAAGAGGTTAATAATTACACGCACGTGATGACCTCTACATAGCATTATCAGGTTACGAGACAGATGAATTGTTACACCTTTTACAATAATTCCAAAGTTATAAACAACCTTAAACATTCAACCTAGTCCGAGATTACTCTGACGTCTGACAGATTTTTTTTTTACGAATGGCTTAAAATATTTCTGGATGCATTTAAAGAACAATTACCATGCTGGGCCCTAAGCAGTATAATATTTTTTTTTATTCTTAAAATTTTATCATGGGAACCAAATATGTGTGTATAAATGCTTAACAGTTCTGAAACATCTTACACCGTATGTTAAGCAATTTATGTTTTTGTTTCTTGTTGAATTGCATGAAATATTTGTCATTGGACTATCAGTAAACAATTAATCAAAATATTTGATATTTTTTCGATCAAAGCCATTTAACCTTCCCCGGCACCCGCCGCTACGGGGAACCAACTTTTGAATAAAATTTTTGTTGGAAATTCTTTCAGTAAACACTTAATTAAAATATCTGTCAAAGTTAGCAGTAAAACGCGATAATAATTGCTGATAAAAACTTTTTCCGTTTACTTTTTATAAGAATTTTATGATTTTCAAGCCTAGCATGTATATAACAGTTATGCGTGTTTAGCCACCGGCCCTCTCATGAATAAAAATCTAACTATTTAAATTTATTGTAACTTAAACTGAAATGTTTATGGCTTGTGAGTATTTTTACTCTTCAGGTTTGTTTTTTTTGGTGAAAACAGTCGCGGGGATTTCGTTTATTTCTTTTTATTTGTTTTTACGCAGCAAAACCCGTAAAAACTGACATATTTGTCATTTAGTGACATGGTCGGTAAATGTCATTTCCTTGACAATTAAGTACACATCCGGTTATTTCGGTATGTTCCGTAATTACGATCAATCACGAGGTTCCACAAATTTGATCGGAACCCATGCATCCATATGACATGTCGAGTTAATTAACAGGTACTTAACGATTTTGCGGCATCGCACTATAAACGTTTGAAGTCCGCTTGTTGGAGTTCCTGTCAATATAATACTTCCATGTTTATATAAACAAATCTCATGTCGATATATAACATGTACAACAACCAAACATCAACCCAAACCAAACTGGATGTATTTGAAAGACATCTAGAGGTCAATATACAGTCTCGAACAATTTAAGACAAAAAAAAAGGAAAAATATAGTGAACTTTGGAGAATTTATATTATTACATATACATGCATTTGAATTATTTGGAATATATTGTTTCAAATTTTTTAGTCTTAGGTTCCACCTACCATTTTAGAAAACTGGGATTTCAATGCTAGTCTGTTAGAGTGGTATTTCATTGGTTGTTTGAGTATAAAGATATTTAAAGGAATAAATATAAATTGTAGTTATTCCCCTTTGCCCATATGTTACATGTATTGTCTTGTAATGTGAATATTTATTATTTGCTGTTATATGTTTTAGGGTCTAAACATTGTGTTATAAAAAGAAAAGAACCCTAAGATCATCGTCTGTTGTATTTACCCAGAAAATACCCCGTTACACTGACATCAGGCTTACGTTTAAACCATTCGACTGAAACTGCTATGATATCTCTGCATGTTTGATATCTCTGATGTAATGACTAAAAGCCATTGATGAAGGCGATTTAGTAAAAGAGGGGGTTGGGTATATATGGATCTCTGTAAATCTTTAGATATTCTAAATCGTGAACAGTTACTGATCCTTCATAAATTTCATAAAATACAAATTGCCTTATATTTCGCTACATTGGGCTACTTCATATCTAACTGATAGACATCAGGTTGTATCATTGCAATATTTTTCAATTTCAGGGGTATCAAAATGAAAAAACTGGTGTACCTTTGGGTCAGATTCAATTAATTCCTATATTGTTCTTAATATTCATTAATGACTTACTTTTCTTAGACTATAGTTCTAATCATAACACTGATATTTTCGCTGATGATAGCACTATATCTGTGATTGGGAAAACATAAGTTACACTAGTCAAACACTAAATACTGAGTGTTAAAGAAAATGTTTTCCTTGGTGTGACACTGCAAAATAAAATGTAAGTAAATGTGTCAAAAATAATGATGCGTATTGGTTCACAACAGGAACTTTCTGCCATGTTTAATGAAACAACAATCCCAGTTTATGACCAAAGTCAGTAAAGACACGTCATTGCTACATTTGGTTGATACATTCAACAATACCTTCCGTTATCTTGATGATATTTTTTCGTTAAATAATCCAGAGTTCTCTAAATATACTACCGATATTTACCCAAAAGAACTTACTTTAACTAAATCTAACATAAACAGAAGTAGTTGTCCTTTTCTAGATTTGGACATTTCAATCTCTAAAGGAAAACTCCATACTAAAATTTACGACAAAAGAGACGACTTTTCATTCTCTATTGTTAATTCTCCTTTTTTAGACGGCGATGTTCCTTTGGCTCCATCGTACGGTGTTTATATATCCCAACTCGTTCATTATGCCCGTGTGTGTAGTGATGTCATAGATTTTAACGAACGTAATCAATGCATCACTGGTAAAGCGCTTCGGACGCATGACATTATTAAACGTGTTGTTTTCAATTTTTTAAGTCAGGGATTTCGTTACCATAAATAACGTAAAACTTTTACTAAATTCTTTCATAGATACAAAGATTTGATTAGTAAATTTGGCTGTACCTAAAGAAAACTGATTAAAAACGGTAATTCACATCCTAAATTTTACGGTAATATTGCACTTAAAGCGCGGAAATCACTATGTGATCCGTGTAAACTCATCTACCTTTAAACAAACTTATTAGTAAAGGATATTTTACCAATGTTGTAATTAGATCTTTGAATATAGTTTACATTGGCACTAATACCTGATGTTGTCATCAGCAAATTAAAACATATATAACTAAATTTGTATTCTTTTCAAACGGGATGTATAAAGACACACCCACGTTGATTTTGATCTATAAAGAGGTTAACTCCTAACTATCCTACTGCCTGTCGATACATTTATTTTTGGCATTGCACAAGTCATGTCTTCTTTGACTGTCAATGACGTTAAAATACTAAATCCCTGGGATGTATTTTAGTTGATTTTAGTCTCTGATGCATATTTTTTATAATTAATTGTTTTTGGCTTTTAACTAGCTGTCAGTAACTGCGAGTACTCTCAAATCGTACTTTCTTGTTTATTTGACCTGTTGATACTAATTGTAATGCTTTTTTGTTATTTGATGTTTACTTATTCAGGGTTATTTCTGGTCTATATACCAGCTTTGATAAGTGTTTGTTATTACTATAAATTTTCACTTCTTCGTACTATGAACATCAACATTATTTATTTTGTAAAAATATTTCCTTTCTCCATTTGAACTGTACACGTATACCTAACAACAAAATTATTTTCATTTACCTGTGTTTAAAGTAATTGCAAATGGCTGATATTTTTGTTCAAGCATATTGTTTTTCTTAAATTGTTTAACATTTCACACCGGTATAACATGTTACTTTAATAAATCTTCCCTTAGTTTATTTATTTTGTATTTACATTGTATCATAGATCAAATTTATTTGTTCAGTGTATGTTCACTGGTGTTAATATGTCTTTTGATTGAGTTAAGCCATTTCAATTGATATTTTATAGAGTGTCTTTGTATGTTGTGATGTAACACTATTGTTTCAGATAAGGGTGAAGGTTTAGTACCATTAAAACGTTTAAACTTGGATAGAGAGTTGGGTCATTAGCACTCATACCACATCTTCTTATATTTATTTATATATAATACACCAGTCGCCATTGTTGCTCGAATCAATACAGTATGAAAACCCATTCATCTACGAAGCTAAAGAGCATTGAACCTCCAAATTTCTTAAATTGTACAGAGGGCCTTTATGCCTTAGGGTAGAACAACCATGTGTTTTTTTCAAATGATATTAATATTTGATAAACAGTATTGTTACAAAAAATAACCGAATGAATAATATTTTATGTCAGCACAGGAGTTTTAGATATTAACATATTCAAACCAACTGGATGTACGTGCACTCTTTAACATACATTTCTTCTTTGTGATTCAAACCTTATCGTCGATGAGGCATCAAGGCCTCTTTGAGGGGTAGGTCTCTGTCAAATTTCAAAACGCATTGACTCGCAGTGGTGGTTTCTTATCTTCGAGTGTAACTTGCCAAACGTTTCTGGAGAAGACGTCGATCTATTAATTATTTTTATGTCTGGAAAATGTACTAACCCCACGAAGATCAGCATGCCAAGTTCTCTCAACACTTATAACGGTCACACTTTTTCTGAAACATACGTTCAAAGAGTCAATAACCCACATTCCAAGTACTTGCATCTCATATACCACAGTTAATTTGAGATTAAAGATACTACCGAAACTAGAAGGTCGTATTCTTATCTTGATTTTATCCTCAATATTGACACAGATCGAGACGACGACCTAAACATGCTAAACTAGAATCTATAAGAAACGTGATGATTTCATCTTTCGATTTCTCAAAAGTAACAAAACCTCTGCCCAATCGTATGGCGTTTTTACATATCTTAATTGATACTTTTCGCTTGTGCATGTTCACACTTATGGACTTTATTAGCAAGGTTGTGATCCTTACACAGGAAATACCCTACAATTCATTACTCTTACGGTCACCAGCATGAAACGGTTGGCCGATACGATATGTCTGTGTCTCAACTCACTAGTGACATGTTTTCGCAGTATTAGATTCTTAAATAACAGAATAGTTCTCTTTTTCATTTATAACCGATTGTTTCGTATTTTCGACTGTGACATTTTGACTGAGTTTGGAATCGCATGACAGGTGATATATGTATAGCAGGATAATCCTACCCTATCGACGTATTCGGTCTCGCTCCGTTTAGAGTTTTCGATTCCCCCAGTTTTTGTTTGTTTCATTAATTTGTCTTCCTTATCGACTTATAAGATTTGAATATCGGTAAATATATATTGTTTTTAATTTAGGCAACTTTTATGGTTAAGCCATTCATCCAAAGTGCTGTATGTTAGCACTTTCATACGGATCATAAGTTTTACAATCTTGCCATCCACAGAGATTCTATTCAGGATCGCGCTAAGCGTTGTCAATATGGATTTCAATAAATATTGTCGAAATCCCTGCAGTTTACAGACCATCATATGTTCAAGAAAGTGCATTGCTTTTGAAATACTATTCTTAAAGCCTAAGGTCGATCATATCATCTGATAAAAGAATATGTCGATGTAAATACTGCACTGATTTCTATGAAAAACCTTAAATGAATCTGAAATTCTTAGAGAATGGTTGTCGTTACAGTATGAACAAAACAATGTCAACTGTTTTCGGAGAAAAGGGGGGAGAGGGGGATTCGCACAGATGGTTTAAGTTCCGTCCAAAAATTCCTAGACAAATTCAACGCCCTACGAAAAGCAAAATTATTATTCGTGTTTAAGTTTATTCAGGGAAGAATTCCAGTGTTAAGTAAATGTCTGTATGGTAAACGAAACTTAAAAATAAAATACATAAATCATGCTAATGCTTATCTGATCTTCATTTAAATATTTCTCTCAAATAGAGTTTTGGTGCAAAAAACATGCGTTGTGTATCGATTTATATCCAAACAATACTTTGTCAACAATGTCAAATTTGTCGTTCAATGGATTTTGTAGATATTTTAAATACAAATGTATGTAATCATAGGCACAAAAGAATTTATTCATAACAGTGCGGAGTTGATTATTCTATGGGTCACATTTTTTAGATTATGATAAATCTGGATATACCAAAGGGTGATGTGTTCTCATAAACTATTATCAGCTTTCTAATTTAATTGGAATACAGCAATGCGGCTATTAGTAGTACTTGCATCTAGTCTTACTTTCATAGTGTTTTTTCAAAATGCTTTTTCGTGGAGTGGGTAAGTATTTATCTAACGTATGTAAAACATTCAATTGTAAACAACTAAAAAACAGGAACAATTCCACAAATATATTGTTTGTAATATTCATAGTTAAGCAGTTTTATTTTTAAAATATCTAAAAATTATAAAGTCATTAGAAATGATATGCGTATTTCGAATAAGTTATTAAGTTTTCTATTTTCCTAAGTGAAGAAGCAACATAATCTGAAAACAGAAACTGTTTACTTTGCAATAAGCATCAGAAACGCTTAGTAAACATACATAAGTTTTTCCAACAAATTATGTTATCTTACAGAATAATATTCCTTTAAAGGGCATTTACGATTTAGACAAAAAATTAAAATACGATTCTTTTGTTTCAAGTATTAATAATTTTTTTATAGCAGAATTTGAAATGAAGTCAGTTTGGCCCAAATTTGTCAAAATAAGGTCAAAAACATCGCTGATGTATTAACTAACTAACTAACTAAATTATTAAGTATTATAATTATAGTGACATGTGTTTTTTTTTTTTTTCACAAAATAGTATATAATACAGTGAAATATAAAAAAAAAAAACAATAATTAGAACACCCGATCCTTTGAGCCTATAAGTCACACTTTAAACATTAATGTCAATGGTACAACGAACAAAATAAATCAATTTTATCGAAAATTTTCAAATAAAAGTTTTTCTCTTACTGAAAGCTTGCAATAGATCTTTAGAAGTTTTTCTCAGATGTTGACATAGTCTATTAAAACGTTTAACGAAATGGAATATTTTTTGTGTTGTCTTAAGGTTGTGTATGCGATTTTTTTTCCTTTCTTACAGAGGCTTGCAAAATGCTTAGCCTGTTGCCCCATCCAATGTAATATATTTTGAAGAAAGAAAAAACATTGTTAAACAAAACCGTAACTCAATTGATATAATGTTTTAAAAGTTCACATCACCGTGAACATATTTGTAAGTTGAAGTGACCAATCGTAATGGTAAACTATTTTGGTTGCTTTTTGTCATATTTACTTTTCGTTTATTGTTTTAGCGTACTTTAGGTCGTTGGTTGTCTCATTTTATCATGCCATGTAACACGGTAGGTATATTGTCCGGCTGAGATCGGTTTTTGCGAATGTTATTAATGCGATCAGATCGATTTACTGTTATTTCGCAAGTAAAATGTTTTTATTTATGACTGTTCGTCTTATTCTGAATACTATACATATTTTAGGCACAAACTACGGACAATTTCCTTGAATTTTACTTAAAATTCAGCGTTTTACATTGTCCGGGTTTTGTCAAGATCAACATTTAAAACGTCCTTGTTTTTTAACAATTGGGCCAGTTTTTTTTTTTTTTTTTTTAGAAAATGTGAATAAGAAAGAATGCATTATTGGCATTTAAAACTGATTTTTTTCTAGATTATAACTGTTATTTAGTGAAGAACAATATTATATATTCTCATTAAGTCACAAAAATATAACAGTATTGATCAAATTTAATTATATTCGATTTAATGCTAATTTTTTGTACTGAAAAACATTTTACAATAACCTTGCAGTATTGCGATATATAATAATTTACTGGGTGCTTTTTAAAACAGTCTTTAGAACCAAGTACAGGGGACTCATAATCTTTTCAATTTCATTTCATGCTACTTTTTGTTTTTACAGTCAAGATATTATGATTGATATATATTACAGTGGCGAACTCATGAGTTTTAAAAATAGGGGTAAGAAAACTAAGGAATAGCAGTGAAAAATCAGAAAAAATAAATATAAGCACAGATATTCTACTAAAAGAGGCTTTCCCGCAAAAATAAAAAATGAAAACAACACTTGATTGCATGCGTCCGAAGCGCTCTTCTGGATTTACCTACATCAGGAACGCTCGAAGCCGAATATGTGAAATCCAATGATGTATAAGAACCGAAACAGTTGAAGAGCTATATGACCTAAAGGGACATAAAAAATAACAAAATCCATCTCAGGTCAACTTTGCCTGAGGGAGTTGAAATCTTAGTTTCTTTATAATTCTTCATAATTCTTTATATTGTTAACTAAACGTAAAATGGTGTTGTTTTGGAGTAGTTTACTATTGGAGAACAACAAGTTATCATCAGTTATGTATGAATTAATGCTAAAATTACATTTTCAATATCCCACAAAATTGAATTATGTATTTAAATCAATATTTGACGAAAGTGGATTTAGTTTTATTCGGCAAGATCAACTTTCATTGGATAAACTGGGCTTAAAGACCATGATTTCACGACAACTAAATGATCAGTTTATTCAACATTGATTTTCCCAACTGAATAACTCTTCAAAAGGTGTATTTTATTCAGAATACAAACAGGACTTTCGTTTGGAAACCCATTTAATAAAGTTGAAGCCGTGTGACAGGATTTATATAGCAAAACTCAGATGTTCAAATTTAAAATTTGCCATAGAAACGGGAAGGTGGTCTGGGATACCAAAAAATGAACGAATTTATCATTTCTATGGAAATGGAATAGGAGACGAATTTCGTTGTCTATTCAAATATCAAAAACAGGAGATAAAAATCCTTAGACTTAAATATATACCACAATATTATACTGCAAATCTAACGGAGTACAAATTAAAACGGCTTTTAATATTTACAAGAACTTAGCAATATTTTTGAAAATAATTACAAGAAATTTATGATTTTCGTTTGTCTTTTGAATCGAATGTTATAGTATTTTGTAAATTGACATTTTGCTGTATTTTACCATGCATGCATTATTATGTTTAGTGTAAATGTATTGATAATACAGATATGTTTATGGGTATATATGATGTTCTCTTATACCCTAATGTCTCTGAGGTTTAATAATAAAGTATTGTCTATTGCCTATAATTCGACCAATTTAGAGATGATTGATTTCTGGTTGCCTAACGTCCAGTGGCAAATGTTTCATGCATAATCAGGACGAGAACAAATTAACAATAAATACAATAAGTAAGTCCTGTAATAGAGGCCGTTCTGGATGAAGGTCAGGAAATTTAGACCAACTTAAAATGAGAGTATATTGGATAGGGACAGAAATTTTGCCTTGCAACAGGCCACCAACGAACCCCTCAAAGAGTTGTTGCAAGGGTTCTTAGCGTGCAGAGAGTGTGGCACTCTCTCTACACGCCCCATTCTGACCGAGCGTGCCTGCGTACTTGTACTTTGCTCAAAGTTGATTGTCGTACGATAACTTACAAAAGTGCAAATAACAAATACTGAACTATCCGTTAATACAAAAATCGAATATCCCGTTTCCTTTTATTCGCTTTTATATTCACTATTAAAAAATGTACCATTATTGAAGCTCCTCGTGGAGGTATTTAAGTCAAATATACAGACAAATACTATTAATAACCACATTTAGAGCAGTAATCACAAAGTCGACAAGTAACTTCTGCATATGGTTTATTTATTTATAGAGAATCAAAGTGTGTCAAAATCAGGTCTTACTAATTATATTTTTTTGATTTATAGAAACACATTTCTCATTTTCACCTTGTAGATCAAACAGCCTCTTGTTTTATATTAAATTTAGTTTTCAAAAACATACTTTTCGTTTTGTTTTGTTTTAGTAGATTTCGTTTCGTTTCGTTCCGTTCCGTTTTTATTCCGTTTCGCACTTTTAAACAGGTACCCACCTTTTAGTCTTTTCTATATTTTAATCAAAAATCCAAAAAATCAAACTTTCGAAAAGCGAAATAAACAAAACTGCACGTTATGTTTAGTATTTTAAAGTTTGAATAAGTATCTAAACTATTAAATTTTAAAACTAATTTTAGAATTTCAAAAAACTAAAGTTTGAAAACTTTTTAAAAGTTTGAATTGTTTAAGTATTACACGGATCCCTGACATCAGGCTTACCTTTAAACCATTCGAGTGAAGACGTCGATCTATTAATTATTTTTATGTCTGGAAAATACACTAATCCCACGAAGATCAGCATCCCAAGTTCTCTCCACACTTATAACGGTCACACTTTTTCTGAAACATACGTCCAAAGAGTCAATAACCCACATTTCAAGTGCATGCATCTCAAATACAACAGTTAATTTGAAATTAAAGATACTACCGAACCTAGAAGGTCTTATTTTCATCTTGATTTTATCCTCAATATTGACACAGATCGACGACCTAAACTAGAATCTATAACAAACATGATGATTTCAACTTTCCATTTCTCAAAAGTAACAAAACCTCTGCCCAATCGTATGGCGTGTTTACATATCTCAATTGATACTTTTTGCTTGTGCATGTTCACACTTTATGGACTTTATTAGCAAGGTTGTGATCCCTACACAGAAAATACCCTACAATACATTAGTCTTACGGTCACCAGCATGAAATGGTTGGCCGATACGACATGTTTGTGTCTCAACTCATTAGTGACATGTTTTCGCAGTTTTAGATTCTTAAATACCAGAATAGTTCTCTTTTTCATTTATAACCGATTGTTTCGTATTTCCGATTGAGACATTTTGACTGAGTGTGGATTCGCATGACATGTGATGCATGTATATCAGGATATTCCTACCCTGTCGACGTATTCGGTCTCGCTCCTTTTTGAGTTTTCGATTCCATCAATTTTTGTTTCATTAATTTGTTTTCCTTATCGACTTTTAAGATTTGAATATCAGTAAATATATGTTGTTTTAATTTAGATATTTTTTTTGGTTAATTCATTCATCCAAAGTGCTGTATCTTGGCACTTTCATGCGGATCATAAGTTTTACAATCTTGCCATCCACAGGGATGATATTCAGGATAGCGCTTAGCGTTGTCAACATGGATTTCAATAAATATTGTCGAAATCGCGACAGTTTACAGATTATCATATATTCAAAAAGGTGTATTGCTTTTGAAATACAATTTTTAAAGCCCATGGTCGATAACTACATCTGAAAAAAAAAGAATATGTCAATGTTAATGCTGCACTGATTTCTATGAAAAATCTTAAATGAATCTGAAATTCTTAGAGAATGGTTGCCGTTACAGTATGAACAAAACAATGTCAACTGTTTTGGAGAGAAAGGAGGGGGGAGTCGCACAGATGGTATAATTTCTGTCCAAAAACTCCTAGCCAAATTCAATGCCCTACGAAAAGCAAAATTAATATCCGTCTTTAAGTTTATCCAGGGCAGAATTCCAGTGTTAAGTACATGTCTGTAAGGGTAGACGAAACCTAAAATAAAATACATAGATCATGCCAATGCCTGTCTAATATTTATTTAAATATTTCTCTCAAATATGGTTTTGATGCATAAAGCATGCATCGTGTTTAGATTTACACCCAAACAATACTTTGTCAACAATGTCAAATTTGTCGTTCAATCGGTTTTAAAGATATTTAAAATACAAATGTATGTAATTATAGGCACAAAAAGTATTCATTCATAACAGTGCGGAGTTGATTATTCTATGGGTCACATTTTTAGATTATGATAAATCTGGATATGCCAAAGGGTTGTGTGTTTTCGTATAATATTAGCAACTTTTGATTTAATTGGTATACAGTAATGCGGCTACTAGTAGTACTTGCATCTAGTCTTATCTTCATAATGTTTTTTCAAAATGCTTTTTCGTGGCGTGGGTAAGTATTTATCTAAGGTATATAAGACTTTCAATTGTAAACAACTAAAACAGGAACAATTCCACACATATATTGTTTGAAAAATTCATAGTTAAGCAGTTTTTATTTTTAAAATATCTGAAAAATTATAAAGTCATTAGAAATGATATGCGTATTTCGTATTAGTTATTTAGTTTTCTATTTTTCTAAGTAAAGAAGCAACATAATCTGAAAACAGAATCTTTTTACTTTGTAAGAAGCATCAGAAACGCTTAGTAAACATACATAAGTTTTTCCAACAAATTATGTTATCTTACAGAATAATATTCCTTTAAAGGGGCATTTACGATTTAGACAAAAAATCAAAATACGATTCTTTTTGTTTCAAGTATTAATAATTTTTTTTTTTATAGCAGAATTTTGAAATGAAGTCAGTTTGGCCCAAATTTGTCAAAATAAGGTCAAAAACATCGCCGATGTATTAAATAACTAACTTACTAAATTATTAATTATTATGATTATAGTGACATGTGTTTTTTTTTTTTTTTTTTTCACAAAATAGTGTATAATACAATGAAATATAAAAAAAAAAAAACAATAATTAGAACACCCGACCCTTTGGGCCTATACGTCACTTCAAACATTAATTTCAATGGTACAACGAACAAAATAAATCAATTTTATCGAAAATTTTCAAATAAAGTTTTTTCTCTTACTGAAAGCTTGCAACAGATATTTAAAAGTTTTTCTCAGATGTTGACATAGTCTGTTAAAACGTTTGAACCCGCTGCATTTTTATGCACAGGAGCCTGTTGTTCAGTGGTTGTCGTTTGAAAGGAGTGGTGCATAGGTGTTTCTCGTTTCTCGTCTTTTATATAGATTAGACTGTCGGTTTTCCTGTTTGAATTGTTTTACACTAGTCATTTGTGGGCCCTTAATAGCTTACTGTTCGGTGTGAGCCAAGGCTCCGTGTTGAATGCCGTACTTTGACCTATAATTGTTAACTTTTTATACATTGTGACTTGGATGGAGAGTTGTCTAGCTCATTGGCACTCTTACCACATCTTCTTATTTATATAGTAAATATTTAAACTGTTCATCTTTTGATAGAATATATGAATTTTCAATTTGTGAGAAATGTTGAACTCGTAGATTGTTGAAAAAATTACAGTCTATGAGGAAATGGAATTCGTTTTCCACACAGTTATCATCACACATTTTACACAATCGGTCATCTTCTGCTTCACACCTGAGCTGCGCTAGTATGGACATTTCTTTACGGTTAAGATTAAGTTCTATGTAATGTCCACTGCTGTATTCAAATTTTATGAGTCTGTATGTTCAAAATTTCGGAAAGTTGGCTAAACCTTTCTCCCAATTTGCGGAGCATTTATCTTTTAGTACTGTTTTGCACAAAAGTAAATCACATGTGTTTTTTGTAATACAGTTGTAATCCAATCCTATTAATGACATAATGTTTTCACTTCGGATGACCAATTGTTTGTACACCTTTCGTAGTCCCAAGTAAAGACGCGTTTACATACACGAGTGTCGTCCATATATCGATACAAGTTTGTTCCAATATCTTATAATATTACACCATCGTCGTTCCTTTGCGTGCACCCAACCAACTTCGCCGTTTATTGCCAAATGTCGGTGCAAATTTATGGACGCCAAGAAGATAACGAATTGCTTTGTTCTGAATTTGATTGAAGCAAGCGAAGTCTTTGTATCCCCAGATCGAAGAGCTATAGTCCAGCACTGGCACTACACACGATGTAAAAAGTTTCTCAAAAGTGTTCATTCCGAAGTCTTTTAAATGATGAATCTTGGAGATGACCCCTCCTAAAGCTCTACCTCAAGCTTCCGATAGTATATTTGCATTATCTTTAAAGTCCTTAAGGTCGTGAAAAGTTACACCGAGGTATTTATATGTGTCAGTAATTTGAAGTAGATTGTCACCGATTTTGAACTGGAATTCCTTTCGTTTAGAACGAGACGAACGAAAATGCATAACTTTGTATTTATCAAAACACGCCATCGCTTGCACCACTCATGGTCTTTATTAAGCTTGCATTGCATGTCAGTTTCGGATGATGCCAATAAGACGATGTCGTCCGCATATAAAAGTAACAAAGCGTAGAGTTACCAGTATTTACACCAAGTCCGAGACTGTTCACTTCCTGTACCAGGTCGTTGATAAAAATTGAAAATAACGTCGGAGATAAATTATCCCCTTGTTTAACCCAGAACTACATACAAACCACTGTGAAAGTCTGTTGTTCACACGAACACAAGCAGAAGTACTAAGGTAAATGTTTTTAATTGAGTTGTACATTTTTCCATCAATGTTATTTATCAGAAGCTTATATAGCAACAAATCTCGGTCAACAAAATCGAACGCTTTCTTAAGATCAATGAAAGTTGCGAATGTTTCTCGTTATAGCATTAAGAGTAAATACATGATCCTCACACGATTTATCGGAGCGAAAACCATTTTGTTCGTCTGCTAAATATCGTTTGACTCTAAATAGGGTGATAATCCACTGTTGATGAATGCACTGTAAAGTTTTGATATACAAGACAGTAAATTAATTCCTCGGTAATTGAGAGGTACAGTTGTATCTGAAGATTTGTCTTTTAAAATCGGACAAAGTATAGCCTGTCTCCAAACAGACGGAATGATACTGGTTTCAAACATCAATTGCAAATAGAATGAATCACGGACACTACAGGTTCATATTTCAGTACTTTGTACGGAATACTTTCTATGCCACAACTTTTGCCGTTTTTTATTTTGTACACAAGACGTCTAATTTCTTCGATGATTATGGTCATATTTATTTCTTGATTTTCATTATAAAGCGGGTCAAGCATTTTGTCCTCCAATGACGATTTGTGTGTTGACGCTTGTCTGTAAAATTCATCGTCGAAGCTTGAAGGAGCATTATCCATATTGTATGTGTTCTGAAAGTCCGTTTTCCATTTATTCAATATAGTTTCATCATCCGCGAGAATCGTTTCATCTTCGTCGTATAACGCCATCGGTATTTTCTGAGATTTACGAGGTCCGAGTTTTTTTTTATTTTGTCCCATAATTCATTAGGGTTCGATGTTGTCATATTTTCAACTTCAACACAAAACGAATGTCTAAATCGTCGTTCACATCGCTTAAAAGTGCGGTCAAAGTTTTTTTGGGCAGTATGAAATACTTCACGGACTTTACGTTTAACAAACAGGTTACCTCTAAATTGAAGAAATCCTTTTTCTCTATTAAGCATTGTATGCCATAGTGAGCCCAGATGATCTTTCCAATAAGGTTTACCCACTTTAAAACGTTTACTTGTCCTTCTACTTGTGTCGAAAACTGGAATTTTAGCGTTCATTTCGTCAAGGATTGTATTACACAAATCTGAATATATATTATCCATTTTAGTCAATGATTGTATTACACAAATCTGAATATATATTATCCATATTAGTCAATGATTGTATTACACAAATCTGAATATATATTATCCATATTAGTCAATGATTGTATTACACAAATCTGAATATATATTATCCATATTAGTCAATGATTGTATTACACAAATCTGAATATATATTATCCATATTAGTCAATGATTGTATTACACAAATCTGAATATATATTATCCATATTAGTCAATGATTCTATTACACAAATCTGAATATATATTATCCATATTAGTCAATGATTGTATTACACAAATCTGAATATATATTATCCGTATTAGTCTGAGTTATCTCGTGGTTTCTGTTCTGTATAACAAACGTTTGTAAGGCAATTTTACGTATATCCGACGCTAGGAAATCATTTGGGATCGACTTAAAGTTGTATCGTTTTGGCAAAGAATATTTAGCTTGGCAGCATTCTTTAGCTTCCTCGTAAGTATTGAATTCCGTTAATATAATGGAGTGATCAGGGACTTTACTTCTTTCTCCAAGATTGAACTCAAAAAGATTGAACTTTTCTACTATTGATGGGGTGGTAATAACTTTAAATGACTTTATCAGTTTTAGAGCTTCATGCGGAAAGCATATATAGTCCACTACTGATTTTCCTCTACCTTAAACACAAGTGAAGTCATCATGTGCAGGGTCATACATTCCGTTCAAAACACATTTTTTACTCATTCAGAAATTCTATGAAGGATTTTCCATGTTGATTTGTAGTTTTATCAATAACATTTCTAGTAGGAATAGAGTCAAATTCTGAGTAGTCTTTAAGGTTTCCTATTGGAGAATTAAAATCACCACAAGGAATAACTATATTGCTCACTGATAGGTCGTAAATATTTGGGAGAACCTGAGCAAAAAATCCTTGTGAATTTCTTCCCCATACGGAGTTTTCAGGCGGTAAATAACATGAAAGTACCGTATAGATGAAATATGTAGATTTTGACGTAAACGAACACAAAAAAATTCCTTCAAAGCTACCCTGAATCAGTTCACAGTTGTATTCGTTCATTATTCATTTTTTATTAGGAGTCCTACTCCACCCGAACCTTTCGGAGCATTTCGATGAATGCAATGTCTGTTTAATCCTTTACATGTATACCCGTCTGTCAGTTGATTTCAGATGTGTTTCGCTGACACTAAAAATGTCAGCATCGATGCTATGTACAATGTTTTTTCTTAAGAAACTGTTGTTCTGCTGTGTCCATCCGCAAGCATTAAAATGTCCGACCTTAATAGCGCCATTGCGTCGGGTAATATCTTATCTGTGCTCGCCACCTTGCGATGTTTGCGCATCCATATTTTCTGTGGGGTTGTCCCCGTTGTCATTTGTTTCCTCATTTCGTTTTCGCAGTATGCCCCGTTTCCCGTCTTTCTGTATGCTTTCCCCTGTGGGAGTTCTCGAAATATCATACGCGTGTTTGATTCCAATAACCTTTCAACTCTGGATTTTGCACTTTGAATGAAAATGTTATTAAAATATTCGTCGTTTTTCAGCTTGTGCTTGTTTCGTAGTATCATTATTTTTTGTTGTGCGTTTTGAAAACTTACTTTCACAAGTCCTGGTTTACTGGGTATCCTTTGCTTTAAACGCGTTATTGCGGCTATCTTAACACTAGATAAGATATCTTCTTGGGTCTAGATTTTTGGGTGTTGTTTGACATCACAGTTACCACCACAATATATGAGGTATATTTCACAGTAATATCAGCTTCATAATACTGTCTATATCACGCGTTAATGCCTTTTTATTATTCAACACTTTTTTACAACTGTTATAATGTCCACCATATTTATTAAGCTTGCAAGTCAATAATTCAACCTCAATTAAATCCGTATTCATGTGACTTTCAATTAAACCCCTTAGCAGGGGATGGCTACGCATGTAATAGGAGTGTTCTTCTGTTAAAAGGAAAATAATAACGACATTGAAAGTGAAACAAAGGTATACCATTTCGTTGACTGATTCGATCCACAAAAATCATTCTTATACATGTAAAAACAATGATTAACATATTATTTTAACCTATAACATGAAATCAAACAGATATAGAAAAATCCAATTGAACGTGCTCACTATCTATTTATATTTATATTTATGTTTATATCGGGTTAAATGACTGTCGACAGTCTTCGGAGGTCGTCTCGATGGTTAAAATGCCTGTACCAAGTCAGGAATATGACAGTTGTTATCCATTCGTTTGATGTGTTTGAACTTTTGATTTTGCCATTTGACTGAGGACTTTCCTTTTTGAATTTTCCTCGGAGTTCAGTATTTTTGTGATTTTACTTTTTAATTAGATGTAGACTAGACTAAAATACACGAAATGCTGATATGCATTGTTAATTGTTTCTTGTTGTAATTTGTATATACGTTTTAGTATGTTATAAATCAAATATGAGAATTTAAAGTCAAATCTTAAATTTTACAGCTAATGCCTCTTTAAGAAACTTATTGTATATTTCACACCTTATAGGTCCATTTTGTTCATATCGCTCCTGACGTTGTAGCGTATGTACGCATCCCTGAGTTTTAAATGTTTAGGTTTGAGCGTTCTTGATGGAGATAAACCCATAAAAGAGCTTAATTCGGACACATAAAATCTATAAAGTATTTATTTCATTATACGGTTTGTTAGAATATGTTCTAGTATAGCTAACTTTGATGAGCGAAACATTCCATAACCCCCCCACCACCACCACCACCACCACCGCCACCACCACCACCCCCCACCTTCACCACCCCACCCTCCACCCCGATAAAAACAAATGCCGTCGTAATAGGAATCTTATCTGTTCATATGATGCTTATCCTTAGAACAGTACCAGGGTGTATTTTTCATTTTTTTTAAATGTTTTATTGTAATGACGTACATAAAACTTGAAGTAATAAATAATAATATAGAATAAGAATAAGAATAAGCATATTTATTGTTTTAATTAAGGACCCTTGATGGGCAGCATGACATGATACACACAAAACAATACACTATGATTTTTAACAGAAAATGATTGTTTACATTGAAATGTAATATTAAATGTTCATATAGATATAGAGATACATATATTTCTTCATTTTATATAAATCGTGTACATCTAATTCCAGAGGGTCGTAATGGGGGTACGTTCATGACGAATAACGGTAAAAATTCTTGCCAAATGACGTTAACGGTAAATTTTGGTGCATGACGATAAAATGTACATTTTCTTTTAGACGATAAAAAAATCGACTGATTTTGACGAATCACGTTAAATTTTTTCCAAAAATAACGGTAACGATAATTATTTGAGACCTCTGACGAATAACGATAAGGATATTTTGACGAATTTTAACCAATTTAACGCTAACGGTAGCCAAAAATGACCGTTTGACGCCTGACGATAAAAGGCATTCCTACCCTCATTCCAGGCAGGACCAGAACCATAAAATCATAACAATAATCATCGTTATTACGTAAATTAATTCACATTTCGTCTAACATCTAGACATTTAATAACATAATTCCCTAAATATTTTAGGACAGACAAATTTTCATTAGTAAATAACCAAACAAATCTTGCCTCATTTGAGAGATCTGAAAAAATTATGACAAATATTGTTTATCTCCTTGAAAAATATCTTCCTATCATAATCGTATGCTAGACAATTAGTAATAAAAATTAATGTTGTTCATCTTCAACCAAATTAAGGGTACATTTCTTACAAAGCCTGTGATCTCTTTCTATATATAAAGTTTTATATCTGTCTCTTTCTGTTTTGAGATCATGGGCACTAATTCTGATTTTACATATGGCACTTCTTAATCGAAAATTGTTTAAAGATAGATAAATGTCTTTAGAAAAACAAGTTTTTAGTTTGAATATATACTACTTTTTGTATCTGTTCTTTTTGTGTTCCAAAATTTTACAAAACTATTACAAATTTTTGCAAGGGAATAATACACATTGTATTTACATAGTCCTAGCGTAGAAATGTTTGCTTGAATTAAGGGTAAAACGTACCGTGACTTATTGTCCTTCCAGTTAAAGTTATACTCTCTATTTTATTTCACCATATTCGTTGGAAAAGAAATTTAAGAAAAAAATAAAACATTTACTTTTTGCGTTGTCAACATGTCAAAAATCAAAATATATACGGTAAACATAGAAAATTTCTCATGAATTTAAAAAGTTGCATGTCTATTCGTTTTATTTTCTTGCTATCGGATGATAATTAGCTATCAAATAAGTCATCGGCGCGCTAATGATTACGTTAAAATACGATTAAAGACCAAGACTTTAAATGATTGTACTTTAAATCCCGGCATGCAATACCAGGCGTTAACGTCACGTACTACAGGAAGTAGTCAATAACAAAATTATTAATTATTGATTTTCTTCTTTATTACTGCACATATAGCGATAAAACTTTGTGAATATATATTTTATGTTATAATGAACATATTTAAGCTATAAGTAAAAAATCGCAAATTTTCCGTTTAACTGACTTGATGAAAAAGTTTAGCTTTACCTCTGAATTTTGAATATTCAGCTTTTTAAAAATATAATGTTTTATGGATGAATACCAGCATTCGATATTATTAGTAAACATGTTTTGTCACACATATAGGTATCATGCAGTAAACCATCTTTCATATTTTTTTTTATTCCAAACCAATAATTCACCATCGATAATACAAATGAAAAATATAAAGGGAAGTAACAAAGTTCTCCCAGCACAGCTAAGTTAGAGGACTTTGATTTACACCCAAAACATACTTCATATATCTAGAATTGGATTTATCAAAAACAAAAATCATTAATATAAATGTGCTGTAATAAATATTCATTTTCTTTCTGGCATGCTGCAGGGCTAGTTTTGAACATACCTGTAATTTCACTGCCATACATTAGAATAGGTTTTATTGGATGGTCATATATAGTTAATAGAGTAGAAATACTTGAATTGGAAGATGATAAAGATCTTTGTAATTTGAATACATCTTTTAGTGATTTTTTTGTATACTTCTTCCTTTCCTTGATTAAAAAGTCCACTAGATATAAATTTTAAACCCAAATACTTATAACTGTTAATACATTCCATAGTATCTTTCTCGAAATAGAAATATTCTTTAAAAGTTTACCAGGTTGTTTTTTCTATGTATAATCCATACAAAACGTGTAATTGTTTTACAACCTGTAGCTTGAAAACAAGCGCGGTGACCTATCATTTTACAATTAAAAAAATTCCTATACCACATTTAAAAGTGATAATGCTATCGTTTTGACATAAAATAATATAGACGATCCATAAGGTCATTCCTTGTGACGATTGCCACTATTTATGTGATAGTCTTTCCAGGCCAAGGAATACTTAGGAATACGGAAGAGCATATATGCGACACTCTCAACACTATGCAAAACTATGTTATAATACAAACATGATCTTTAAGGAATGCATGTACGCATTGTACTTTGAAAATTAGTGTCATAAAATGTAAATATTACTTCGTCCTTTTATATTAATACACGAGTAACATTTGCCCAAAAATGTTTGCATGGGGTTTAGAATATTTAAGGCCTTAGGGTATGCATTTCAGAACCATCAATTGAAAAAAAAAGAAGGAGGCAGAGGAAATTGCAGTTGCTATCTCATTTAAGACCATGCAAAATTAAATTTGAAGTGTTTTAATAATTTTCATTATGTGTTATACATGAATTGAAAAGCATTCGATATTTCACTTATTTTTAATTTGTAATAATAAATTTTATTTATTAGGACATACTTAAAGAGTTCATTGATAAATAGTGTGTCTCGTTACCTACGAGTTCAATCAATAAAGACAAATTCATATAGAAAACTGTTGTAATAGATACCTCCCACTGGACATTAAACAAAAACCAATTAGTCTAAAATATCAAAGATCGATTGCAAAATTTTATATCGCGAATTTCATTATTTGTAATTATAAAAGTCAGTTACTATGATTCTATTTAATTCATAGTTCAAATAGTACATTCAAAATAACTAATTTAATCTACAAGAACCAGTTTTTATGAATTATCTTAACAAATCACAAAAGATCACCTCAGAATATTGAATGATAAATTCTCTGAATTACGATGAAGTTAGAATAGCATTAGCTGAGTCAATGAGAATGTTTCAAACAGTAAATTTAAAGTATTCATTTGCAATTTGTCATAATTTATCTGTTATTAATCTGTACTATTGCTCTCTTTTATGCAAGGCTTCGAGATGCAGGGTTCAATATACATATCATTTTTTCTCCAAAAAAAGATTTATGCGTATGGTAAACAGTGTTATTAAGATTATTATTTATTTCATTTTTTCTCCCCTACAATGTTGGTAAATTTAGGGTCGAAAATTGACCGTACGACCAGGTGTCGTTGCATCATTATTGTAGAGGAACCAAGAGATGTTTTACACAAATGTTACTTTGATTGACCATTTGAAGGATGCTATTCGACACAAAAAATAGATGTTCTAGTTTAAAGATCAGGGTGGAAAGGTTTAAGAAATACAGTGGAGGCCATACGAAGGGGATGGAAATAAATTAGAAATCGAAAAAAAAAAAAAAAAAAAAAAATAACAATACTCTGCCAAAAAAAGGTGAGAAAAAAACGGAAAGAAAAACAGCAGTCCACAAAATTTAAAAAAAAAAAAAACGCACGTTCAAAATTGTAACACTATAAACAATTAATGTTTATGTGCTTTTTAATCAAGTGAATGACTGATGAAAGGTTTTACTAGAAACTAAATGTTGCAGAAATATCAAGTACAGTTGATATCAGTAACTGCATCAGTGCATGTATATCTTTTACTATATAGTAAGTGTTGTCATTGTAGTTATTTAAAATGTCAAATGTCGGCATTAAAAACTTTTAAATGGTGCCTCTCCTTAATCAAACTGCTAGAATAAGTTAATGATATTGCGTATTTTGCAGAAATTTTTGTACACGAGTTGTGAAGTATTTCCGGCATCACAGTTACTGTAAGAGTTGGTTGTTTGGATGGTAAGTGCAAACTATTTCACTTATCTTTAGTTAAAAAAAAAGTACTATCTGGGCAAAACGGATATCTTAATCAATTATTCAAAACAAGATATAGACTTGATATGGTTATCATTCTTTTAATTCAACAATAAATATATGAATAGTTGAATATATAGTAGCAAGATATGTTTGAAATATACCTGAATAAAATAAAATAAATATATAAAAAGTTGGAATGAGGAAAACTTTGATTGCTATGTTCGTTATTTAACATTGTCTGGCAGTTGCTCATAATCAGAAAAATCAGATGTTATTAATTTATGCGATAACCTTTTAAAGATCACAATAGACAACAAGCAATATTGAGTTTCATACAATTCATGAACAGTATTTGACAGGTGCTCTCACTGGGGAGACGTAAGACGTACATACTACTACACAGCAAACTACTGTTGTCCGGGCTGGAGGCATTATGGGGACCAAAACTGCAATATCCGTAAATATATTTTATAATCGCATATGCTTAACAAACCTTTTTTTAATCTAACCTAACACAAGAAAACGTCATCTTTTCTACTTCTAAATTAGGACTAATAATGTTTCGAATTAGAAACTCTGAGCTAGATTTATCTATATCATAGTTTGAATTTGTATAACAAATTTGTGCAACAGTAGTTTAAGCTGTTCAACTCTCATGAATCGTTTAAGAATTAACAAATCAAGGTAACACATAAAAACTGAGAGAATAGCACGAACTCAAACGGAGCGGGACCGGGTTCTTCGACATGGTACGCATCTCCTGCTCTGTGCGCATTACCTGCCATACAAATTCACGTTTAGTCAAAATGTCACAATCGGTTAATATACAAATAAGCCGACTATTTTGGTATCTTAAGATCTTAAGCCCGCAAAAACATGTCGCTAGTGAGTTGTGCACATCGTAACTGTCAACCAATTTATGATGGTGACCATTGATGTAGTGTTAATGTCAGTAGTTCTTCCCTTATAACTCTGTTGGAGCAGTTTTTGAGCAATGGGTATACCCCTGTTAATCAAGTCCATATAGTGCTAGCATGCACTAGCGTCACGTATTCATTGAAATGTGTATATCATCATAGATACCAGGATTAACGATATTTCAGAGCTTGCATTTCCTATCATGATTTCCTTGATAGAAGGCTTCTTACAAGGAAGCTATTGACCCAAGAGTTCCAAGTGGTGAAGTTGAAGTCAACCCTTCGACAAATTTACGGACGACTGTGACAAACCATATTCGACTTATCAAGGGATTTGTACTTACATGACTGATGCCACATGTGGAGCAGGATCAGTTTATCCTTCCGGAGCATTTGAGATCACCCCAGGTTTTTTGGTGGGGGTTGTATTGCTAATTCTTTAGATATCTATGTTGTGTTTTGTGTAGTGTTGTTTGTCTTTTTATCGTTTTTCGTTTTATAGCCATTGCATTGTCAGTTTTTTTTCGACTAATGAGTTTGAATATCCCTTTGGTTTCTTTGCCTCCCTTGTAAACAGCATAAAACAGGCAGAGGTAATAGATAAATGTTTTAGTAGTTGACCGATGTTCAGATCGCGTAAATTGATTAAGAAGAGACGAATAAGGTAACGAACAAAAACTAAGGTAATCACATGAACTCTAAAAGTAGCGAGACTGTGTTCGCCGACGGGGTGAGCGTTTCCTGCTATGCATGTATGCACCCGTCATCCACACTCAGGTTCATATTATAACAGTTTTCAACCTTGCCATTCAAGTTTGTAAACGCTCATATAACCTTGATGACTTTTAACTGTAAACGATACAAGCTGGCCCCTTATCCTTTATTTGAAATTCTGATTCCAATAGAACAACATACTTATTGGTAATTTATAGTTTAACTATGTATAATGTATCGGTATTTTGCCTTTCAGTTACTACAGATGTAGGGTAGACAACCATCGGTTGCACACACAACATGCATAAACGTCTTGAAAAAAGTATAACAAAAATACCAAAAACTCCAAGGTAAATTCAAAAAGGGAAGAAGTCCATAAAAATGACAAAATCACACGTTATCAACCAAAGGAACGAGTGAAAAACAACTGTCATATTCCTGACTTGGTACACGCCTGGGTTAAATCTGGTTTTATAGCTAGCTAAACCTCCAAATTGTATGATAGTTGCTTATAGTTCAGTTATATTGACAAAATTGGGTGAGCAGTTAATGCATAATTTCAATTTGTTAGTCCATTTATGTAAATAGGGAAACAACACATATTTAGTGCAAAAGAACACTTAGTTTTCATCATAAATACTTGAAATGATATTACTTTTCCCTGTTTCATTAATGCGACATATTTTATTTATCTATTGAATGTACTAGATAGCGGCAAAGTCGTCTATAATAAAACACAGATGAATGTCTAACCACTTTTCATAAATCTTTATATTGCTATAGTTTTCCGATGTTGAAATCTAATAAATCAATTACGAAGACAAATCAAGGTTGAAAAACAAAACTGATGGAATTGCATAAACCCGAAAGGGAGCGAGACAGGTGCGTCAACAGGTCAGCGTCTCCTGCTATTTTTTTTCATGCATCACCTATGAAAATGGTCATTCAACCACAAGATAAAACTGAATTTGCATAAATAATATCATTATATTATATTGATTAAAAGTCAGTTCCCTTCGGTAAAATATCGGAGTATGTTTAAATGACTCATGATTATCTAAAGCAAACATATCATCAACATAACGGTTTTAAGTGTTATTTAATTTTTAAACCAGTTATAATTTAGACGGATCCTGACTTAGATTCTCCATACAATACAGCAACAATATTGATAATACAGGAATATACGTGTAATATAAGAGGCGATTATTTCAATAAGGACTTAGTTATCATCCAAACCAAAAAAGACTCAATTTTTTTTAAAGTAACCAAGGGACACAACAGTAAGACATTTGAACGGTAAATGTCAAAACAATCAAGATCAGCGTGACCTATATTTTCGATTATTCACAACTTTGTATAAAAATAAGGAGGTGTGGTATGATTGCCAATGAGACAACTATCTAACAGACTTCATCTGACGAAACTAAATTCAATTATAGGTCACCGAACTTTAACAATTAGAAAAACCCATACCATATAGTCACCTATAAGGGGCCCTGACATACAAAATGTGAAACAATTCAAATGAGAAAACTAACGGCCTAGTTTATGAAATGCAATTTACGAAAAACAAATATGACAGACATGAACCAACGCCAATAATTGAATTACAGGCTTATGATTTGGGGGAAAGGAAACAAAAAGAATGTGGCGGGGCTAAACCTATTTGTGACCGCTCTACCCTCCCCTACCCTGTGACAGTGGTGTTAAAGCACAGTATTAGAACAAACTGTAACATCAGTTGCCTATAGCTTAACGCAATAAATCGGTACAAACCACAAATAAACCAACAAACATAAAACAATAGACACCAAGTACTGATATGTTTCAATTATAAAAGATTTATCAACTGCTGATTCAATTATACTAGTAAACGAATTCTAGTCTGAAATGGTCATTTTGATCTTACCATCATCTAAAAAGTCTGATCAATGAAACAATAAGACTATTCAGTCTTGCAGTGAATAATCAGATTTATGGACTGCGTTAAATTCAGTACTGTTCAAACAATTCGCAGTTTTAGAATATAATGCATTCTTGGTAACATTTTGAAAAGCGTACACGAACACGTTGTGTTCAGTTGAAAATGTCTAAACAGTAGTAATTCAACCAATGACGTTATCTTATTTCAATTTTGGGGTACAAACGACAAAATTACCTATAGTGCTTTAGATTCTGAAACGGTGAATTCGAATGAAGTCAATTCATTTCTGTTCAGTAGCTATTCAGACAATTCAGTATATTGTTGATCTGTACAGGAAAACAACAACTACTGAACGGTCTGAACATAGACTAAACAGATCTCAATTCACTCCAAGCAAATTGTCTGAACAGTACTGAATTTACCGCTGTGGATAAGAGAAAATTTACTCAAAACCTGAAAATAACTTAATAATTTTGTTTAGTCTACTAATAGCTGTTCAGATCAAAATGACCGTTACAGACTGAAATTCGTTTACTACTACTATATATATATATATATAGTAGTAGTAAACGATATATATATAAGAAAATTATTAAAATATATAATAACGGTTTCAATTCATCACTTTTACTAGTACTTTCACTGCTTTCGCAGATCTTCAGGTAATGTGACTTGTATACATAAGTATAATATAAAACAATTGATTGACGTTAACAATAGTATGACGTTAACAAATACAAAGAAGACTACTAATGTCCTTTTAAGTCTTTAAAATGTTACGTTAAAATTAAAATATTATTTATCATTTAATCCCGGGTTCAGAATGTTTATGAATAATTCTTCTTTCTTCCTCCGGAGAAAATCATTTTGACGATTGACCATATACAATGGAAATATTTTAAATCGTCCATTAGAACAACGATGGTAATGGTCGTTAGCCCTGATGAGTGTTAAATCCTCATGGTTGGTTTGCTGTCTATGTAAAGTCATTCTAGTCCGCAGTTCATTTTTTGTCTCTCCAACATAGAACTCCTCACAATTTGAACATATGAGAGAATAAATGACGTTTGAAATTTTACCAGACATAATTTGTTTAACTGTAAAATGCTTTCCATTTTTGAAATAAATTGAACTTTCTTCTATTAAATCTGGACAAGTCATAAATCGTTTATCGGTACATTTTTTTTACAATAGGCAAAGTTTCGTAAAAGTCAAATTTTGAAGATGTTAAATATCGTTTCAGACTTTTCGACTGTCTTTTACTGTTGATATTCTTCTTTTTTGTAAGACTTTGTCCATTTTTTCACTTTGGTGTAAATTTGTTTCAATTTATCGCATGAAACTAAATATATCATAATCTCGTGGATTATATGTTGTGACAAACGGGATAATTTTGTTTAAATTGTTCGATGATTCTTCGGTTGTTTCGGATCGCCGTGATTCTGTAGCAATTGGTCCTTTTGTCAGTGCCTTTTGAATTCCGTAATTTATTACTTGTTCCGGATATTGTTGCTTTTTTAAATACGCTTTTAATTCTTCCAATCTTTTATTGCGTAATATGTCTGTACTAGTAATGGTAAAAATTTAAATACATATGTGTATCAGTGTCTTTAGAGAAGATATCTGTGACAATTTCATTGTCTTCCGTTATAATTACTAAAATATCCAAAAACGGCATTTTCCTGACATTTCTGTAAATAGTGAAACGAATATGTGGATTTAAAGAATTTAAATCAGAATGAAAATCTGAGACAGATATATTCGAATTCCAAATTATAAAACAATCGTCAAGAAATCATTTCCAGATTTGACGTATGTAAATGGCAAATTCATTTCCGTATTCATGACTCATGTTTATAATAATTGTTCCAAATATCCAAGTACCAAAGTGGCATATGAAGGCGCCAATTTAGTACCCATATCTGTTCCTTTTTTCTGATGATAGTATGTGCCGTCAAAGTAAAAAATATTTCTTTGTAGTATAAGTTTTAAAGATGCAAGGATAAATTCTTTTGTTAATCTGTTTTCAATGACGTTTTCCGTATTTTCTAACCAATATTTTACGGCTGTAATTCCTAAGTCATGAGGGATATTTGTGTATAGGCTGACGATATCAAAAGTAATGGGTTCTGAATCAGGATTAACAGTTCTTGGTAGATGATTTGAAAATTCCAAATCGTCTCGTATAAAACTGGGAACTTGACGACATAAAGGTTTAAGCACAATGTCTATAAAATGGCTTAAATTCTGTGTTACGCTCTTGGGTCTGCCCACAATAGGTCGAAATTTTAAATCATTTGGTCTTAAAAGTTCGATGTATTCACTGTTCTGTTCTGATACCGCATTTGAAATTTCCTCACGTTTGTGAATTTTTGGTAAACCATAGAAATAGCTTTTTGAAAACTTAGAGTTTGAAATGTAATCTATCTCTTCTTCATACAATTCCGTCTTATGTTTCTTTAATAATTTTTAATCATTGTACTTGTTTGTTTGTCCAATTTTTGATCTGTCACCTCATAAGACATTTCATCTTGTAACATATTTAAAATATTATCTCTGTACTATTCATGGTCCATGATTACAACTGCATTACCTTTATCCGCTTCTTTTATTATCATTGAGTTATCTGATTTTAAATTTTGCAAAGCTGTTTTCTCCTCGTGGGTTAAATTGTCTTTGACATTTTTATTGCTTGTAAGTGAATTTGTTTTTAATGTTTTAATTGTTTCTTCTAAATCTTTATCTTTTGTGGGTTTTGGAATCCAGTCTGATTTATTTCTTACTAGTGGTTTATTTTCTTCTTCTTCGTTTTCTTCATTATCCTCACAAAAAAATATAATTTATCCTCAATCTTCTGCCAAATTCATCAATGTCGGCTCCAAGTTGTGTTTTATCCTCATTAGGAGTTGGTGTAAATTTTAATCTTCTTTTTAATAGATTTATTTCCCTTAATTGTAATTTTTTATGCGACAAGATTATAATTCTAGGGTGAATATTTTCCGTGTTTGTTGGGCTATTTCCTTCGGGAACGTCTTCTCGTAATTCGTATTGCCTGATGATAGAATTGTGTTCCGTATCTGTCTGTTGTCCCTCCGCCTTTGTCGTTCATCATGCGTTGTCCTAAAAAATGGTTTTGTACGTTTTTCCCTATGTATGTAGTACCATTATCATTTACAAAATTTTGTTGTCTTCTATCTTGTGCAGGATTTCTTCGTAATCTCAAATTATAGTTATTCTGATTCGCATTTGTAGTTTGTTTAGAATAATGCTTTTGATGTTGTTGAAATTTTGGTTTATTTCGGAGCTGGAAATTTCTGCGCGGATTATGTGAAACTAGTACTTGGTTTGTTAGGTTTTTGTCGGTATTATGTGAAGTTCCGGGATAATTTCTTTGTACTTTCCTTTCTTTATGTGGAAAGATTTTCTTTCTATATTCGTTATCAAACTGTGTGTTTTCTTCAGTAACGAATAAATCACCGAAATGTTCTTCGTATTCTTCAAGCCATAGTTGTTTCCGTTCCCAGATTTGTACAGATTTAATTTCTTTCTTTTCACAATCAGATCTCCATAAATTGTTAATACTTCCTGTGATTTCGGCGTTAAATTTTGCAACAAAAGTTTCGTACATTTCTTCATCTATTTTTTGTAGTTATGTTCATATCTGTTAGCTTTATTTTTCAATAGTTTAATTTCAACCTCAAAATTACGTATAGCATTCTCGCGGCGAATATTAATGTCATCAGTGTGTTCTCCGGGAATGGTTTTTGGTCTAAACTTCCTTGGAATTACTGGGTTTTCTTTTCCTAACCATGTTTCGTAAATAATTACAGTATTTTGACTTTTAAGAAAGTTCCAGAAATTTTGTTTTCTCTCATTTAATTTTCGTTTCCATAATGAGATAATGGATTTTCTAACATTGTAAATATCTTGTGAAGAATTTATCATAAGTTCTTGTGAGTTGACGGCTTGCTGCTCATCCACAATATTGAAAGATATTTTCAGTTCATAAGAAAACGAAGAAGAAAATAAACCACTAGTAAGAATAAATTTAGACTGGATTCCAAAACCCACAAAAGATAAAGATTTAGAAGAAACAATTAAAACATTAAAAACAAATTCACTTACAAGCAATAAAAATGCCAAGTACAATTTTAACCCACGAGGAGAAAACAGCTTTGCAAAATTTAAAATCAGATAAATCAATAATAATAAAAGAAGCGGATAAAGGTAATGCAGTTGTAATCATGGACCGTGAGTATTACAGAGATAATATTTTAAATATGTTACAAGATTAAATGTCTTATGGGGTTACAGATAAAAAATTGGACAAACAAACAAGTACAATGATTAAAAAATTACTAAAGAAACATAAGACGGAATTGTATGAAGAAGAGATGGATTACATTTCAAACTCTAAGTTTTCAGAAAGCTATTTGTATGGTTTACCAAAAATTCACAAAAATGATGACATTTCAAATGCGGTATCAGAACAGAACAGTGAATATTTCGAACTTTTAAGACCAAATGATTTAAAATTTCGGCCTATTGTGGTCGGACCCAACAGCGTTACACAAAATTTAAGCCATTTTATAGACATTGTGCTTAAACCTTTATGTCGTGAAGTTCCCAGTTTTATACGAGACGATTTGGAATTTTTAAATCATCTACCAATAACTGTAAATCCTGATTCAGAACTCATTACTTTTGATATCGTCAGCCTATACACAAATATCCCTCATGACTTAGGAATTACAGCCGTATAATATTGGTTAGAAAATACAGAAAACGTCATTGAAAACAGATTAACAAAAGAATTTATCCTTGCATCTTTAAAACGTATACTAGAAAGAAATATTTTTTACTTTGACGGCACATACTATCATCAGGAAAAAGGAACAGCTATGGGTACTAAAATGGCGCCTTCATGTGCCACTTTGGTACTTGGATATTTGGAACAATTATTATACGAAAAAATGAGTCATGAATACGGAAATGAATTTGCCATTTACATACGTCAAAACTTAAAACTATTTCTTGACGATTGTTTTATAATTTGGAATTCGGATATATCTGTCTCAGATTTTCATTCTGATTAAAATTCTTTAAATCCACATATTCGTTTCACTATTAACAGAAATGTCAGGAAAATGCCGTTTTTGGATATTTTAGTAATTATAACGGAAGACAATGAAATTGTCACAGATATCTTCTCTAAAGACACTGATACACATATGTATTTAAATTTTTACTCAAACCATCCAAAACATGTAAAATTAAATATACCTTTTAATCTAGCGTCAAGAATAATTACCATTACTAGTACAGACATATTACGCAATAAAAGATTGGAAGAATTAAAAGCGTATTTAAAAAACAACAATATCCGGAACAAGTAATAAATTACGGAATTCAAAAGGCACTGACAAAAGGACCAATTGTTACAGAATCACGGCGATCCGAAACAACCGAAGAATTATCGAACAATTTAAACAAAATTATCCCGTTTGTCACAACATATAATCCACGAGATTATGATATATTTAGTTTCATGCGACAAATTGAAACAAATTTACACAAAAGTGAAAAAATGGACAAAGTCTTACAAAAAAAGAAGATTATCAACAGTAAAAAGTCTGAAACGATATTTAACATCTTCAAAATTTGACTTTAATGAAACTTTGCCTATTGTAAACAAATGTACCGATAAACGATGTATGACTTGTCCAGATTTAATAGAAGAAAGTTCAATTTATTTCAAAAATGGAAAGCATTTTACAGTTTAACAAAATATGTCTTGTAAAAGTTCAAACGTCATCTATTCTCTCATATGTTCAAATTGTGAGGAATTTTATGTTGGAGAGACAAAAAATGAACTGCGGACTAGAATGACTTTACATAGACAGCAAACCAACCATGAGGATTTAACACTCATCAGGGCTAACGACCATTTCCATCGTTGTTCTAATGGACGATTTTTTTAAATATTTCCATTGTATATGGTCAATCGTCAAAATGATTTTCTCCGGAGGAAGAAAGAAGAATTATTTATAAACATTCTGAACCCAGGATTAAATGATAAATAATATTTTCATTTTAACGTAACATTTTAAAGACTTAAAATGACATTACCAGTCTCTCTTGTATTTGTTAACGTCATACTATTATTAACGTCAATCAATTGTTTTATATTATACTTATGTATACAAGTCACATTACCTGAAGATCTGTGAAAGCAGTGAAAGTACTAGTAAAAGTGATGAATTGAAACCGTTATTATGTTTTAACTATTTTCTCATATATGACCAGCATACGGATTCTACTTAACTTTTTCTTATATATATATATATGATCTGGAAACCAAACAAATGTCAATTTCTAAGGTATATATGGACAGACCTCTTATGAACGATAAATGCTAAAACCATCAAAATCAAACTTGAACTATACTATACTTAAATTATCATCATGAAACAAAAAGGTGATAGACGGACAGACATGTACATCGTTTAGTTTCCACTCCTTAACCGGGAAAATGAACAAGAATTATGTGAAAGAAAAATTGCTTCAAATTTTATTGAATTTAATGCATTTTTGATAATCTATCAGAAAATAAAGGGTGATGATCCGGTCATAAACATTGATGCATTCATTACTTAGATTGCAAAATTAGACAAAAATGAAATATTCTGCAAAGAACCATTTTCTTCGGAAAATGCCTGTACGAAGTCAGGATTGTGACAGTTGTTTTCCATTCGTTCCGTTGATTGAAGTCTAACGTTTGAATTTGTCGGTTTTAATGGACTTCTATTGGAATTTAATTAGGAGCTCGTTATTTTTTGTTATACTTTTTTTTACTACAAAATTAAGACTTAATGATAGATTTGTCATTTCCACTTTCAGGATTGCAACTGATAATCCCAAAGGCCATTGAACTTTGCTTAGATAATCATCACTTCAAATTTGAACACAATTTTAAGACTGCCTTTCAAATTACCGGTACTTTGTTTGAGTCACTTTTATGCATACATGCGAGGTAATCAGCACAGGTTCCTCAGAACATTTGGTTATGTACTTCTTACGGATGTTCGCTACTCTGTTTCAAAATAACAAGCTTTTTAAAAGATTGTTATAAATTGATAGTATACAAATAAAGGAGATAAAAAAGCTTAAAAAAATAAAGGGTCCGTGTGCTTGTTTTCGAGATATAAGCCTTTGAAAATTTGACGGGAAATTATTCTCTCTAGATTTTCCCTACATTTAACATTGTTACATTTTTTTCTATCAAAAACTATGAAAAAATAACAAGGATTTTATAAAATTTTCAAATATGGCTTTTTAAACTATATGTAATAAAATTATGAAAAGAAAAGTAGAGGTTAGCGGGCAAAATTTTTAGTGGCACTACATGAATAAAACTAGAGAATTCCGAATATCTAGCAAAAATTCAATAACAAGAGGAGCAACCATCCTTAAATCTTTCTAGTCAGTTAATTTAACATTGTATGACTAAGAATTAGGCTTCCAAATGAAATACATGATATAAGTCATGACAGAAAAGAGCGAAACCAACAATTTAATAGCATGAAGTTTATTTATAAATTTGCAAATTAACTATTTACAGATACGTTTAAATGTCCACAAATGTGTATACTCGTAATAGTTCAACTTCAAAATAGATTTTCTAATTTGATAATCCAGGTGTATCCAAGAAATAAAGATAATTCTGAAGTTCACAAAATGTAAATATCCGACAGTTACAAATAATATCAACCAGCAGGCTGTCAATTTTGTTTTTTATATACCCAGAAGATGATTTATTTTCCAAGTTAGTAATGTCTACTGATAAATCTACTGATGAAAATATATAATTCTTAATGCAATAACACAACAAAAATATTTAAAACTGGAATAAAAAAAGTTTTCTGGGTGTTTCTATATAAGTGTACGTTACTCTCATTGTTCATCATAGAAAAAAATGTTAACAAGATAAGGAAAATGCGATAACATTACCTGACATTTGACATGTAAACAAAATCAGTGAAGCATGATAGTTAATTTTTTAAACAATATCAATAATGTAATAACATTCAAAAATTTGTTTTTTATATATATATGAGCATATCACAATTGCCTATTTGTCAAGAAAACGCGTGGTTTTGTAAATGTAATAATCGAATAGGCAAATATTCAAAGGTTACTGAAGTATAAGTAATGAACAATTTTAACAAATTTGCATACGACTAATGTTGCCGTAGAACATGACGTCAATATTATATATAAGACTAGGGTGACGTCGACTTCTAATTTCATATGTTTGATACCGACAACTGCGAATAAAATAAGTTTTGTATTGATAAGAAAAAGCTTTTCTGATATCAGTTTGAAAGAATGATACACTTTAAAAGAAATTCCAAATATGATGAAATATCAGAAAACTATCTATCAGATTAGTTCATTTATTTCGTTTGTATGTTTTATAAAATTGGTATTAAAATAATTGTTATCGTGGCGCTTATGTTTATAAAAATACTCGAAAGGCAAAAAGTCGAAATTATCGAACAATAGAAAACGCGAAAAGGCAAAAACGCAGAACAAAACATGCTTTTACTCTTTGCCTTTTTAACGTTTTCACCTTATGCAAATCTGGGCACCATAGGAAATAACTTTATTCAAATATAATAAACATAATAATCTATCCCTTTTATAATGGTCTGATAGCAAAACATTCAAATTATTTGACACATAAATAACATGTAATTGCTTTCTGGCATATTTCACTGAGAAAACTGCTTCTTCTTTCTCTATGATTGATATTTACTCTTCTAGAAATTTAAATTATGAAACGTATATGGTTTTATTCGCCCTAGATCGCCCTCTGGGAGCTTTGATGACCTTCTTTCACATCTTCATCATCCATTTGGGTTCCATGACATTAGAACTATTTTTTTTTCATTGCCTGTTAATTTTCTAAAATGTTTGAGAGATTATGCACTTGACAAGGGATGCATAAATTCATTTTCTCCAGTATACATACTGGTTAGTATAATTTGTGATGTAGCTCTTTCCCGTCTTTTTAAACCAGTAAGATCGGAACCATTACATGATAAAAAGAGATAATTACTTCCTGTTCAGTTTTCTAATAAAGGAATTGATGCTATCAACATCAGCAACGTTCTTCATTACAAACAGGTAACATCTAAAATTCCACTTTATTTTTAAAATCAGTCTGGTATAATTGTATCCTACAGTTACACCAAAACCATTGCATCTAAAGTATTTAACTATAAGCAAGCATTTCAGGACCTTCACCTTGATTTAGAAGAATACCTAAAAAACCCTCTGACATGTGACTGTTTTCACTCGCCTTATATTTACAGCCCCTCTGGACATGTTATTACTGGGGATTTAAACATAATTCAAAATGAACATCTCCGACAGGTGATTTCTCATTGTCCTAATTTCAGAGAACCCCAACACATCAATTTGAACCATAACTTCAAAATAATTATGGATTCCATTGAGGACTACACCAGAGCATGGGCTAAACGAGGAGAAGTTAAAATGGATGATTTGTCAGTATGGGTCAAAACGATCAGGTCTCTGATAAAACGCCCAATTCATAAGTTGAAAAACTGTGTGGATGATCGACAAAAGTCCATTTTCAGAGACAAAGAAGCTGTAAAATTTCGATCATCTCTTCGCGATAAATATGTTGTTGTTCCTGCGGATAAAGCTTTAAATAATATTGTTTTCGTATGTAAATCGTACTACTACGAGTGTCTTGTAAATGAATTAGGAATAAATGAGCACTAAGGTAATCTCGCATACAAAAACATATCATTTGACAAGGATGAGATTTTGGTGAATCATAAGTCCTCCATGTCTTCAATGAACATTACATTGAACAGCAAATATGAGGACTTACCTTGTTTGTATTGGATACCTAAGCTTCACAAAATTCCGTATAGTACAAACAACGGTACATTGCCGGCTGATCTGCATGTTCTACAAAGGAATTGCCCATTAGATTGACAAAAATGCTGTCCGCAGTGAAAGAGGGTCCTCAGAAATACTGTGAAACTGTTTACTCGCGTAGTGGTATTAACGATATGTGGATTCTAAAAAACCTCTAAAGAACTTCTGGATAATTTGAAACCTCGATCTTTCTCTGAATTTAATTCTATCAAAACTTTTGATTTTTCAACCCTGTAATTCCCCATGTGAAATTAAAAAATCATCTAAAAGAAATATCCCACAATGCTTTTCAATATTAAAATGGTAGCATACGGTTATTCATTTATTGCTTTTGGGTACCAAACGGCATATTTCGTTAATAGTGAACATAAAGGTAAAACATGCTACACAGAGGAACAAATGATCAGTATACTGGAATTTCTTATTGACAACATATTTGTTGAATTTGGAGGTAGAATTTTTCACAAACTTGTCGGCGTTCCTATGGAAACGAATTGTGCGCATATCCTTGTCGACTTCTTCTTATTTTCATATGAGTCGGAGTTTCTTCAAACACTTGTCAAAAACAAGATCAAAGAAGCCAGATCATTTAATTTCACATTCAGACATATTGAAGATGTTCTTTCCATTAACAGTCCAAACTTTTCTGATTGGGTTCCATTAATATATCCTCAAGAACTAGAAATTCAAGAAACAAATAGACACGGCTTCCTCAGTCTCATCTTTAGACTTATACCTCGAATTTGACATAAGCGGTCAACTTAGTACCAGAATCTATGACAAACGAGATGATTTAAATTTTGAAATTATAAATTTCCCCCACCTTAGCAGCAATATATTAACTTCACCTGCATATGGGATATACATTTCTCAACTCATTGGGTATTCAAGAGCTTGCAGCTGCTACTCAGACTTTATAAAACGCCATTAGTGTCTGAGCAGAAAGTTGATGAACCAGGGTTATGTCAAAGAACGTCTTCTGAAAAAGTTCATCGCAAAATACCAAGACCTTGTTGATAAATATTCCTTATCAACCTCAAAAATAATACATGATGGTCTTGCAGTAGAGATTCTAGGTACTGACGTTGTTTATCATGTTAATTACATGTTATAGTGTTCTTTTTATTTGTCTTTGTATAACATTTACTATTTAGTCCATTTTTGGTACTATACTTTTGGCGTGGCTCGGTATTTATACATCCAGCCAGTGTGTTATTGTGCTATGGTCATTATTTTTTAATCTTTGTCTTTCAATTTTGCTTATGTACTTTGTCTATATGCCATTTTGTTTTTCATTGTTGAAATGGATATTTGTTTTTATGGTGATTAAGATTATAAAACAATGTTGACTACTGTACCCCAATTTTTGACATTTTTACCTATTATGTCTGTTTGTTTTGCTCACACATTATTTCAATATAATGGAATTCTATCCGACTGTCATACAAGTGAGAGGTTATTTATCTATCAAACCAGGTTTAATCCACCATTTTCTACATAAGAAAATGCCTGTACCAAGTAAGGAATATGACAGTTGTTTTCCATTCGTTTGATGTGTTTGGGCTTTTGATTTTTGCCATTTGATAAAGGCCTTTCCGTTTTAAATTTTCCATGGAGTTCGGTATTTTTGCTATTTCACTTTTTTTTTTCGTATATAGTCATTATGCAACTTACTTTTACAGCTATTTGTTCCCCAAGCTGTGAAAATGGTGGTAGATGTATCAGACCTAATACGTGTGGCTGTCCTGCTGGGTATGTAGGAGACATATGTTCTGGAAGTAAGTTTTAGGAGATTTATTTAACATTCAGCACGCTACTGGTCGGATCCTGGAAATATTTGTCTTGTAAATAAGTTTATTGTTAATCCGACCGATATTCATAGTTTCCCAAAGTAAGTTTTGACATGTCTTTATTATATATACTCATTTATAAATATGATAATACTTTAAGGCAACTAACCTACTAAAGGAAATGTATACAATTGTCTTTAGATACAATATAAGGAGATGTGGTATGATTGCCAATAAAGCAACTATCCGAGACCAGATTACGCTGATATTGCCAATTATAGATCACCTCACGGTCTTCAACAATGATTAGAACCAATACCTATCAAAGGCCTTAACATAACAAAATGTGGATCATTTCAAACGAGAAAACCAAAGGCCTGATTAATGTACAAATTAACATGCGAAAAAAAAATATATGATATACATCAACAAACGCAAACAACTGAATTACAGGGACTTGGGACAAGCACAAACAGAATGTGTTGGGGTAAAATATGTTAGCTGGCGCCTAACCCTCTCCCTAACATGGGAGAACGGTGTTACAGCACAACATAAGAACAAACTAGAAAAAAAAAAACAGTTAAAGAGGGCTTGACTATCAAACAAAATTCTATAGTTCTTAAGTTTATTTTGTTTTATCGAAAGGAGCTGCCTTCCTGTTTAATGTATATATTTTAATATATTTGATGTATAGAAAAACAATAAATAAGTTTTGTTTACTTATTGGAAATTTAAACATCCATGTGATCTCATGAAAATTAAGTATTTATACAATGTAATTATGTCTATAAAACAATCGTTATCGCAAATAATAAATTATATCTCATATAGATAGCTCAGGAAAATACTTACTTCCAAGATTGACACCCTTTGGGAACTAGTGCAGAAATGACAGATAGCGGATGACTTGACCGTCCATGAATTTCATTCTTTCGTTATGTCATAAATACGTTAAATGGGCATATACTGTATCCCCCTCCCCGCCCCCGCACCCCTCCTCCCCAGAAACAGATGTTTATACGCCAAGACTGTATATCGGGTGCATCTTCAAGATAAATATGTATTACACTTTACCAAATCAGTTGGTATTTTACTTATTGCAAGGGTTCTTGAGAGTCTTCAGGTGTAAATTATTGCCATTGTTCTCCTTGTTTTTATGACATATTTGACGTTTAATTTAGACAAATACGTCTGAAAAACACACATGCATTGAATATTTCATTGCAGTTTTGTTCGGATTATTCTCTTAGTTTTATACACAGCGTATAGGGATATTATAATTTCTGGTCTGTGCGTCCATACGTTCCAATCTAGAAATAACACGTTTAAATAACTAATATACTGAATTAGGGTTTTAACCCGGATATAATGGTTCATTGAAGATGGAAGTGTGATACTGTAAAACAGGGGGAGTGGGTACAGTGTCTCACGGACACATATGCTTATTTCACATGTTTCAAGTAAACATGTATGTGTATCTTCAATATTCGTTATCTACCCACTAACAAGTTAAAAGGTATATTTTGCTTGCAAATTATGTATATTATACATTTAAACTACATAGGTAATACGGTCCTACCAGTCGATACTTATATTTTGGCGTTGCACATTCCCCCTGCATTTGGGAAAAAAACAACAATAAAGCATCATTCAACGTGTCATCATTACTGCATTGTTCATCGGAATCTTATCATCTTGTTTTATTTCTATGTTGTTTTTTTTTTTTTTTTTACTTTAGACAAATTCACATTAATAATTATGCAGTCTTAATTCGGTGATTCCATAAAATTTATGTATTATTTAAATGTATTAAATAATATAATATATATATATATATACTTCAAGGTATTTAAAAGATTTTACCTTTAAAGGTTTTAAGTATTTGGACCATATGGAATTTTAATTGTCATTCTCTTTAAACAAAACAACAAAGTGCAATCCCTAATCCAGAACACATTATAAAATACACTCTTTCTTGGGAATTCGTTAATCTATAAATTTTTACCAAAAATGCAAAATACTTTTTATTTGGTTGGCTAACATTTAAAAGGAAAGTGTATTCATTCTCGTATTGATATTGTCTTGTTGCGTACTTGCATACTAGTTCAACCCTGGTGATATGTATTTCTAAAGGTCCTGTTTCTTGTCAGTGCTGTGTGGCTCTTCGTTTGTATTTTTCAATAAAGAATTTGGTGACAGATATGTTTGTTCAATTGAATAATAAGTTTTCGTTTAATTTAGAGCTTGCCATACATCGTGGTCACTTTGTGATACTTTGAGGCCGTATAGTTACTCTGGGTGTCTTTTTTGTTGTTGTTAACTCTGGCTTTGGTCTTTCGCGTATCTGCTTAAACGGGAATGTTGTTGTGATTTAAAAAAAATAATTGTTTAGTTTCAATCATATTAATATAAAATAGAGGGTCGGCTACTCGAACGGCAAGCTGTAACTTTAAAACTGTACAAGGGTTGCATTTATCTTTTTTATAATCTTTACGGGTTTCGTGTAATTGTTTACCTGCACCTATTCTTATTTGTATTTATTCGCATACGCGTTTCCACGGAAAATGTATAAATCTCACCATTAGGAAGAATAATGACATTAAAGGAAAGCGATAGTTACTGAACTGGATTTCCTTATTCCTTATAATTTGCTGTAAAGTTTGAAATCATGTTTTTTTTTTTTAATTTTCAACTTTCATCATGTGACAAATTCTGACTGGTTTTTTTTTTTTATTATATAAACTTGTCAGAAAAATACCCTACTCTCCCCACACACAAAAAAATAATAAATGATATTAAAAAAAAGACAAAGAAAGAAAGAAGGAACATCTGATAACGAAAAAAAACCCATGCAAAACGCAAATTGTGCAGTAAATTTGGTCTCTAAATTTTTTAATTTTTAGATCCGTCTAAATTTCATTTGATTCATACATCTGGTGTAATAAATTTTAAGCTGGTATATATGATGAGTTTAATTAAGAATACTTATATTTTTGCCTTTAATAATTAAAAAATCGCTAATTATACCACTGAAAATTACCCAAGGGAACTAACTTTAAATAAATCTAAAAGTAACAGCAATAGTTGTCTTCTTTTAGATTTGGATTTTTCGGCTTCACACGGGAAAAACAAAACATAAATGTACAACAAAAAAGGACAATGTTTTATTCCCTTTTCTAAATTGCATTTTAGGCCGATGATGTTCTTTCGGTGTGTATATTTCCAAACTCGTTCGCTATGCTCTGTAAAAGCGTTTAAGGGTTCAATGAAAGTAATCTATATATAACTTATGTCTGGTAAATTATCAAATCAGGGATTTCGTCACCATTAATAACTAAACCTTTTACTAAATTCTTTCATAGATACAAAAAAAAATTGATTTTGAAGTTTTTCTGTACCCGTATAATTCTTATTAATAACGGGATATCACATCCTAGTATTTAGGTCTATGCTGCTCATATAGCACATAAATTTAAATACGATCGATATAAACTTATTTATCCTTTGAACAAATTTATTTGCACAGTATATCATTAGAACACCGTAGGTAGAGATGTTGTTTTTATCGAAAATTGAATTGAATTGATTTTGTTTTAATAAATTAAAACCTAACTCAATATGTATTGCTATGCATTATGAAAACTTTTGCTCCTACATGCTGTCGATATTATGGAATTATCTGTTGGCATTGCACAAGGTACTACTTCTCTCAAACAGTTTATCATGTCTTTACACTAAATCCGTTGGATGTGTACTGACTGATATTTAAGTCTTGGAGAACATTTTTATTCATTATTTGTTATTGGCTTTGATCTTGATTTCAGTAACTGCGAGTACTCTTTGGTTGATACTTTGTTTCTTTTAACTTTATGTTAGTTATGTGTGTGTTTTGTACCAATCTGATGAATCAAGTCATTTCCAACTGACTATTGCAGTTTGTTCTTCTGTTGTGCTGTTACATCACTAACCAAGGTTGGGGCAGGATTGAGCGCTCATAAAAATGTGTAACTGCGCAACATTCTCTTTTTGCCTGTCCAAAGTTATAAGCCTATAATTCAGTGGTTGATTTTGGTTCCTGTTGTTATATTTTTTTCTTGTATTGTTGTTCTTAATCAGGCCATTGTTTTATTTTGTATGAATTGTTTAACATTTTGTTATGTCTGTCAGTGCTTTTACAGTTCACTATACGGGATGGGTTTTGCTCATTATTGAAGGCATTACGGTGACCTATAGTTGCTTTAATCTACGTCATGTGGACTCTGTTGAATAATGTCTAATTGGCAATGATACGATATCTCCTTATTTTGATATTAAATGCTAATTAAATCATGTTTATTTGTAGTCGCAGCCTGTTCACATTTGCATCCGTGTTATCCTGGACGTTGTTATGGAAGCAATCTGTGCATATGCTCAGATGGTTTTGTTGGAAGTACTTGCAAAACTTGTAAGATTATACTCAATATGTATATATGTGGTTATGAATCAATAATAACTGATTTAATTTTGTGATATTATTCCAATGTTAGACTTAATTCATTATTTAACATCTTTAAAACCGATATATGATTAAATTTCATTGAGTTGGAAACATATATATATATATATAAAGCTCTCTTACGATGTATGGACGTTTTTATCAAAATAAAGCTTTAAGAAAATGTTATTTAATTTGTGAACGATAAAAGTAGCTGTTAAGAGATTAATTGATGTGGAAACATGGCCTATAACCAACAATTTTATACATTTAAAAATTCCTTTCAATAAACAACATTACTATTAAAATAATTGCAACAAGATTATTGTTCAATGACATAACCATAATTCCTGAAAATGAAGATGACAAAAATAAATTATAACTATATACTGTAGCAGAAATGAAAAAAATATATAGAATATCTAGAATTGGCAATGAAGGCGACAACATCATATAAAAATAGATAGTAAAGAAATTGTTAAAATAAATCACAAATAGAACTGGTCTAACAGATCCCAAATATGCTGAAATTATGCCAAATGTTTTTTAATTAGTATAATGTTTTCCAGCATTTAACACTCATGTAAAGGTGAACGACCAGATGAGTGTTTTAATGAGCTTTTAGTTATTATGACGAACAGAAATTCAAAAGTAACAAAAAACAAAACAAGACTGAAGTCGAAACATTTTCTAAAGATTTGCCAAATTGCTACCCCCATGACTTACCGAAATATTGGTTTCAGTCAAAGATCATTTGCTTTTTCTGTTAAGGGTTTACTTTTCATCACCTGTTACCAATATCAAACGCGATTTTGGAAATAAATTCAGTTTTGTTTCAAACTGTAAATACAATACTTTGAAAATTCGAGGAGTAATAAATCTCAATATTAGCTGCAGTTATAGGGAGATGTGGTATGATTGCCAATGTGACAACTATCCACTGGAGTTCAAATGACGCAGATATTAGCAAATATAGGTCACGGTACGGCTTTTAACAATGAAAAAACTAAAATCGTATAATCAGCTATAAAAGGCAACGACATGAAAAATGTATAAAAATTCAAAAGAGAAACTAACGACCAATGTATAACAATACAATTGACGAAAAACAAATATAGCAGACATGAACCAACGACAACTGCTATATTACAGGCTTCACACTTGGGTCAGGCACATACAAAAATGGCGGGGATAAACATGTATGTGAGCGCTCAACCATCCCTTTACCTGGGACGGTATAAGAACAAAACATAAGAACAAACTGTAAAAATCAGTTGCAAATGGTCTAACTTGATAGATTGGAACGAAACTTTTTAATATGAATTTTACTTTGTTTTTAGTACAGAGTGATGAATTCAAACCTGTGATAGAGAAAGGTAATGCGACCTTTGCTAAGTTCAGAAATATTTCAAAACAATTTGACTACAAATTTATGACTGATGGAACAAACAAATCAGAAGTTGACCAGATTTGGACCAATTTGGATGAATTTAATTTAATGAAGTTCGACATTGATGCCTCAATAGATGTCCAGTATAAATTTGATCATATTCCGCCTGTACCAGCATACATTAGGATCCTGAAGTTTGGAATTGTTGATGCGAATGTGTTAGTAGTTCATCGTAAAGTTGTCCAAAGTGAGTTCGACAGTGCGTTGCCTCATTCTCCATTGTATTCATGTTTTATAAAAATATTACTTTGTATACTGACTTTAATGCAGACAGTTATGAATAAGATGAAAATTTGCGTCATTGTTCCTTCTTATTGTCCTCTTACTAATATACCTAAGTCTGGTGACTATGTTGAACGCATTTATCCTTTTGAATTGGAAATAAGGGATATCATGTATACAGTAACTTCTGTCTCATATATTGTTTTCCATCTAGCAAGAAGAGGCGGACATTCAAAACTCATAAGTCGATAAAAACTGACTATCCTTTGCAAAACTCAAGACGATGAAAAGAAAAACAAATTCACAAAGCACTACATAGAAAACTGAAGACTGAGATACACAAACCCACCAAAACAATTGGGTGATCTTAGGTTCTCCGGTAGGGTACGTATATTCTGCTCTACTAGTGGTAACCATCATGTACCAAGCTTGAAGGATGCATAATGATTTTATTTACTATTATTGAATATCTGTGACACCTGTGAACATGGATATGTTCCAAATGTCAAAACCATTATATCATCCTCTTTTTCCAAGATTATTACAGCACCGATTGAGATCAGTCACCGAAGTTTTACATTTCGTGGGCAATACGACGGACGCCACATCAGGAGCGGTTTCTGCCTACTCATCTAGAGCATCAGAGAGGCCCGGTTTTTGGTGTGGTTCGTGTTGCTCAGTGTTTATTTTCATTGAAGTGTTTTGTAGACTGTTGGTTTTTTTTTTTGTCGATTTTTGCCATAGTATTGACCCATTTTTTTCTACTTCTGATCATTCTAGTCCATTTAGAGTTGTCTTCCTCTTCTTGTTTGCTTTCTTATTTATGGGTCTAATTACTTTGTAATGGATGAAGAAGAGGAAGTAAGCAGAGATACGTTTACTTGTCCTCAGCCTTCCAACGACAAGCCAATAGCTAATACAGTTCTAGAATGTAGGATGAACAATGGTACCAATGTATTCCAGGTGGATTCAGGTGACAGGTAAATGACTCTATATTCAATTCTCGACACAGAAATTATGTATCTTCCGTACAAACTTCACACCACTTAAGTAAGTCTGGTCCGTGCAGTACAATTGTAAGGGTCTAACTTCGTAACAAAAGGTGTAGGTTTTATAATTTGTATGAAAGACTTTTGGCTGCTGTCAGACATTTTGAATTATAAGATGAGTAAGTGTGGGCCTACTCGTTAAAACTGAACAATTGGTCAGAAATAAATAGATACCGGTAATTAGTAGAACTCTGTGGTATGTGTTGCTGGTTTTTGTATATTTTATTTATAACATTTTACTATTTACCAAATATGAAAAGTCCATTTCAGCGGATTTTTCAATGTTTTTTTTTTCATTGTACAAATCTTATAGCAGTCCTCATTTAGAGATCAGAAACATGTATGTCTTGCTTTTCTCTTGAACATAATTATGTATTCCAATGCCTGTGCGGCCGTAAAATTAAGTTTGAATTCTGTTTTAACAGGTTTTAAATAAACTCATCATGGATACCATGATTAAAATTTCGTCAAATCAAAATATGTCTTTTAATACATTTGGTTTTGGTTTCGGGGAGCAATGAGCGCGGAGATGTTAAGACAGTTCACGTCGAATTACAAGCTAAGCTGTAAGCCCGCTGAGGGGACAAGCCGCGAATGAAGATGTTAATAACTGTAATGCTTAAGATGACGGGTAAGACAATTGTAGGTCCAGGTAAGGAAAAAAGCTAACAAAAACAAATCGAAACACAGAAAATTCGCTGGCGTTTCTTTATCAATTGTTGGATTTTACTTAATTCAAAGTGTCATTGAAATCTTATTTACATTTTTTGAATGAAAGTGGGGAGGGCAATCTATGACAGTTCGAAAATTTAAGCATGTTGTTGTACACATAATTTAAAATGTTTCGTATTCTATAAGACTTTTAATTACACTGAATCCTTATCATGTGATTTAATTGATATCCGAGTATATAGTCTTGTTTGTGCCTGAGTATAATTTTTCTTAAAGAAACATTGCATTATGCGTATCCGTGTGTTTGGAAATTCAACAAAAATTGGTTCTCTGAAGCAGCTGTATCTCTGAGGCTGGCATAAGTTTTTTGTAATCTCATGTTAAGTACTCATACTATATCATAGTATTATCAAAGGTTTACATATATGTGATGTAGTATGAAGAAAGTTTTACGTATGTTTATTGATATTGTGAAAGTACTTAGTGTATGTGTTTTAGTTCATTGAATTCGTATAATGTTAAGATTGGGGAACTTTTATCAGAGTTTTTGTTATCTGTATGGTTATCAATAAAAAGGATGTGAGGTATACGTCAATGCGAGAGTAACTCAACGATAAATTGCTAAAAGGCCATCTAGAGGACAACATACATTCTTCAACATTATAAAACTGTCTATACAATATGTCAACCTCTTTATTGTCGGCTTAAACAGTTGTGAATTGATAAACCAGAAAGCTATAAGCATCTGCCATCAATACCACATCCTCCATTTGTTGATATGTTGTTGCCTGCCAAACGTCAAGTTGGAAATATTCCATGTAACAAGCCTTGCAAGAGGCTATCTACGAATCACTCACAAAAGGTGTTAAAAGGATTATTGAGCGTGCAGAGAGAGTGGCAGTCTATCTACTATTTTTCATATAAATAATGTTCATATCTTTGCAATATATTGGCTGTTTATCTCTCTGTTGATCATTACGCCTGTATATTTATTTGAGTATAATGGATAGAACTTGTTGCAGATTCGTTCTGACCTACACAGTAACTACAGGCGGATACCGTGAACTTATCAATCAAGATAATGACCAACTTTACGCTACTGAGATTTATGATGGAGTTAGTTCTCATCAGATTATGGAATACCGGTTTGACTACGATAAGCCAGTTCACTGTAAAGAATTTAGCTCTTGTTCTCCTGGTGAAATTCCACTCCAGCTAGAAGAGGATATAACTAAGGTAAAATTACACTGTTTCTAAAGTTCCGCTTAAGTATGCTATAACATTGTCTATATAATTCCACATAAGCTTGGAAAGAATATGTTCAGGTATGTAAACACCCTCTATTAAGGTCAACTTCGACGAGGAGAGTATGTGACTAGATATGTTAACACTGTCTACTAAGTTCCACTTTACCAAGATAATGCAACCTTTGAAGGTATGTTGACACTATCTATAAAGTTCTACTGAGGTAAGAGGTCGTAACTTTAAACGATATTGTTACAAATAAATTTATAAGGTCTCAAAATAAAAAAAAAAAGAAACAAATTTAATTTTACAAATATGCAAAAAGTAAAAAAAAAAATACCAAACTCCCAGGATAATTAAAAAAGGAATGTCCCTTAACAAATGGCAAATTCGAAAACTCAAACACATCAAACGAATGGAAAACAACTGTCATATTCTTGACTTGGTACAGGCATTTGCTTATGTAGAAAATGGTGGATTAAAACTGGTTTTATAGCTAGCTAAACATCTCTCTTGTATGACAGTCGCATAAAATTCCATTATATGGACAACAATGTGTGAGAAAAACAAACAGACATAATAGGTTAAAATGTCAAAAATTGGGGTATAGCAGTCAACATTGTGTTATAATCTTAATCACTATAAAAACAAATATCCATTTCAACAAAGAAAAACAAACAACTATGTCAACAAAGAAAAACAAAATGGTATGTAGACACTCTATAGACAAAGCACATAAGCAAAAACGAAAGACAAGAATACAAAAAAGTAACCATAGCACAATGACATAATGGCGGGATATATTAATACCGAGACATGCCAAAAGGATATTACGAATAATGAACTAAACAGTAAAGGTTAAAATATACAAAGACATATAAAAAGAACACTATAACACGTAATTAAGATGATAAACAACGTCAGTACCTATAATCTATACTTCAAGACCATCATGTATTATTTATGAAGTTGGTATTTATCAACAAGGTCTTGGTATCTTCCAATGAACTATTTTTTAGAAAAAGGACGAGACGTTCTTTGACATAACCCTGGTTCATCAACTTTCTGTTCAGACACTGGTGACGTTTTACAAAGTCTAAGTAGCAACTGCAAGCTCTTGAATACAGGATGATATTCCATATGCAGGTGAAGTTGGTGTATTGCTGCTAACGTGGGGGAAATTTATAATTTCAAAATTAAAATCGTCTAATTTGTCATAGATTCTGGTACTGAGATGACCGCTTATGTCAAATTCGAGGTATACATAAAAAAATAAAAAGATGTGGTATGATTGTCAATGAGACAACTCTCCACAAGAGACTAAATGAAACAGAAATTAACAATTATAGGTCACTGTACGGCCTTCAACAATGAGCAAAGCCCATACCACGTAGTCATCTATAAAAGGCCCCTAAATGACAAATGTAAAACAATTCAAACGACAAAACTAACGGCCAAATTTATGTACAAAATAATGAACGAAAACCAGATATGTTACTCAGCAACAAACGACAACCACTGAATTACAGGCTCCTAACTTGGGACAGGCAAATACAGAATGTGGCGGGGTTAAACTAGTTTGTAGGAGCCAACCCTCCCCTAACCTGGGACAGTGGTATAACAGTACAACATAAAAATAAAGAATAAAAATCAGTTGAAAAAGTTTTAACTCATCAGATGGATAAAAATAGATATACATCTTACAAAAACACAAAGTGGACGTGGCAGGGTACTTATACATCCCCACATCAAAAAGACACTAAGTACAGATCTGAGAGTACTCGCAGTTAGTAACTGCTAGTTCAAATCCAATAACAGCTAACAAAAAAATCATGCATCTGAGACTAAAATATAAGTCGAACAATGAGGCGGAGGAAGCCGTATCTGTTGTTTTAATTAATTTCTAGTTCTGGAGGATATATTAATGGAACCCATTCAGAAAAGTTTGGATTGTTAATGGAAAGAACATCATCAAAATATTTGAATGTGAAATTAAATGATCTGGCTTCTTTTATCTTCTTGTTTTTATAAGTGTCTGAAGGAAATCCGATTCATATGAAAATAAGAAGAGGTCGACAAGGAGAGACGCACAGTTCTTTCCCATAGGAATGCCGACAATTTGTTGAAAAAGTCTTCCTCCAAATTCAACAAATAATGTAAAGAATTAATCTACCTTCAGTTATGTAATACAATTCCAAACTTCTACACATTGTATATTTTGTTCATTCCAGTCAGTTTATAATCCAAGTATGTCCAATGAATAAGGTTAATTCCAAAATTTACAATATGTAATAAATTCAACAGTAAGATATTATTCACAAGCAGACTTCTCACAGACATACCCCAAAAAATAATATATATTCAGCGGAGGTTTTGTTAACAACTAGAAGTAATGAGCAATGATTATAAATACACTGATGAATATATATCTTATCCGCAAAGTAAAAGCAAATACTAATATTTAAAACTGAGTTCTGTTCTGTGAATATCTCTCTATATACTGATCCAAATAGTTATGATGAGGCGAGGAGATTCTGAGGCTTTTCATTTTTCATAATAAAATTGTTTCAACGAGATATGTCAAGCGTGACAACATTTACTGAGCTAATATGACATGAGTGCTATCTTCTGGAATTCTTCTCCCGTCCACGTCGGGACAACCTCAAATGAGTAGGTATGTTTAATTTCGGTTATCTATATGTACATTAAATCCTTCACCATATTAAAAACCATCACCATATATTCACTAAAATCATCAGGGTTGAGTTATAAGTAATTGTTCATGGCACACTAGCAATATTGTTAGTTCACTGTAGTAAAGTTTTATAACAGTTATTTCTTCTACCAAGTCAGGAATATGACAGTTGTTATCCATTCGTTTGATGTGTTTGAGCTTTTGATTTTGCCATTTGATGAGGGACTTTCCTTTTTGAATTTTCCTCGGAGTTCAGTATTTTTGTGATTTTACTTTTTTCTATATCTAGCCACATGAAGAGTATATATCATCTGTCTTGATATGTCTTCTATTCGTTAGAGTAAGTGAGTATCACTTGTATACCGGGAAGTAGCACAGAGCAATCCAAAATTATTTGTATTTGGTCATCGATGGGTACAGATGGGTGCAGTCCTAGCCTGTACAGCAAGTTAACTTGATAACCAGTCATTTGGACTGGTCAAAGTTAACCTGTGACCGGATTTAGGACTGCTCTGACCAGTCCTACAGATGGGTGCAGTCCTAGCCTGTACAGCAAGTTAACTTGATAACCAGTCATTTGGACTGGTCAAAGTTAACCTGTGACCGGATTTAGGACTGCTCTGACCAGTCCTAGGACCAAAATCTAGTTGGTCCTAGGACTGTTTTTATGTCTGCCAAAAAGTTAACTTGGAAACAGGTCCGCTATTGATATAAGTTAACTTCTAACCAGTCCTGTCATAAGTGAACAGAAGTTAACTTCGAAACCAGTCCTGCCCAAAAGTTAACATAAGTTAACTTCGAAACCAGTCCTGCCACAAAGTTAACATAAGTTAACTTTTGCTTTGACAAATCCGATCGAAACCAGACCTGTTCCCCAGTTAGCTTTTGACTGGTCTGCTCAACACTAAGTTAACTTGTAACCAGGACCGCTCTACATCGATTTTTAAAAATATTTTTAATATCTTTGTTTCGTAGTATAAACATCGAAAATAAAGTAAAATTAATACTTCCGTTATATAAACAGGATTAAATACAAATATTTGAAAATAAAGTACGCATAAAACGTTGCTTGTTACACAAATTTAGCTGTGATCTGCTAATCTATAAATTAAAAACGATCTTGGTTAAAATGATAACGGGCACTGAATATATATTCCAATACCTATCATATTCAACCATTATATTTGCAATTTATTATGTATATCTATCAAAGGACGTATATTAGATGTCAGTTATACGTCCTTGTTAGTTATACGTCCTTGATCTATGTAGCCACAATCAGCAATATTTTAATTTCAGGATAGAATTTATTATACAAAATGAAAGCATCATTAAAACACTAAAAAATTTGCCTGCACAAATTAGGAGTCCAAGCATATCCTCCTTCTATTCAAAATATTGATACGTAACAAAATTTCAGTAGTTTTACCTCATGCTGACTTGTACAACAAAATTATTTGACCGCTTCAACCAAAACTGACCATATGTGCACTTTAATTTGTAAATCTATATACCCGCATAGTAAATCAGCCACATTTTTTATGTCAGGATTCAATGTATAATACAAATGACAGCAATATTGCAATACAATAACAACAAATTTTTGTTCGGATAAATTAAGGATGCCAGCATGTCCTCCTTTTATTCAAAATATTGATACGTAACAAAATTTCAGTAGTTTTGATACCTCATGCTGACTTGTACAACAAAATTATTTGACCGCATCGACCAAAACTGACCATATGTGCACTTTAATTTGTAAATCTATATACCCGCATAGTAAATCAACCACATTTTTATGTCAGGATTCAATGTATAATAAAATGGACAGCAATATTGCAATACAATAACAACAAATTTTGTTCGCAAAATTTAGGGTGCCAGAATGTCCTCCTTTTATTCAAAATATTGATACCTAACAAAATTTCAGTAGTTTTGATACCTCATGTTGACTTGTACAACAAAATTATTTGACCGCTTCAACCAAAACTGACCATATGTGCACTTTAATTTGTAAATCTATATACAAAATGTACCATGTATACCCGCAAAGTAAATCAGCCATATTTTTATGTCAGGATTCAATGTATAATACAATGGACAGCAATATTGCAATACAATAACAACAAATTTTTGTTCGCATAAATATTGGGTGTCAGCATGTTCTGCTTTTATCAAAATTATTGATACGTAACAAAATTTCAGTAGTTTTGATACCTTATGCTGATTTATACAACAAAATTATTTGACCGCTTCAACCAAAACTGACCATATGTGCACTTTAATTTGTAAATCTATATACCCACATAGTAAATCAGCCATATTTTTATTTCAGGATTAAATGTATAATACAAATGACAGCAATATTGCAATACTATAACAACACATTTTGTTCGAATAAATTTAGGGGCCAGCATTTCCTCCTTTTATTCAAAATATTGATACGTAACAAAATTTCAGTAGTTTTGATACCTCATGCTGACTTGTACAACAAAATTATTTGACCGCATCGACAAAACTGACCATATGTGCACTTTAATTTGTAAATCTATATACCATGTATACCCGCATAGTAAATCAGCCATATTTTTATGTCAGGATTCAATGTATAATACAATGGACAGCAATATTGCAATACAATAACAACAAATTTTGTTCGCATAAATATTGGGTGTCAGCATGTCCTCCTTTTATCCAAAGTATTGATACGTAACAAAATTTCAGTAGTTTTGATACCTCATGTTGACTTGTACAACAAAATTATTTGACTGCTTCAACCAAAACTGACCATATGTGCACTTTAATTTGTAAATCTATATACCCGCATAGTAAATCAGCCATATTTTTTATGTCAGGATTCAATGTATAATACAAATGACAGCAATATTGCTATACAATAGCAACAAACTTTTCTTCGCATAAATTCAAGGTGCCAGCATTTCCTCCTTTTATTCAAAATATTGATACATAACAAAATTTTAGTAGTTTTGATACCTCATGCTGACTTGTACAACAAAATTATTTGACCGCATTGACCAAAACTGACCATATGTGCACTTTAATTTGTAAAATTATATACCCGCATAGTAAATCAGCCATATTTTTATGTCAGGATTAAATGTATCATACAAATGACAGAAATATTGCAATACAATAACAACACATTTTGTTAGCATCAATTTAGGGTGCCAGCATTTCCTCCTTTTATTCAAAATATTGATACGTAACAAAATTTCAGTAGTTTTGATACCTCATGCTGACTTGTACAACAAAATTATTTGACCGCTTCAACCAAAACTGACCATATGTGCACTTTAATTTGTAAATCTATATATCCACATAGTAAATCAGCCATATTTTTATGTCAGGATTCAATGTATAATACAAATGACAGCAATATTGCTATACAATAGCAACAAACCTTGTTCGCATAAATTTAGGGTGCCAGAATGTCCTCCTTTTATTCAAAATATTGATACCTAACAAAATTTCAGTAGCATAAGTAGTTTTGATACCTCGTGCTGACTTTTACAACAAAATTATTTGACCGCATCAACCAAAACTGACCATATGTGCACTTTAATTTGTAAATCAGCCATATTTTTATGTCAGGATTAAATGTATAATACAAATGACAGCAATATTGCTATACAATGGCAACAAACTTTGTTCACATCAATTTAGGGTGCCAGAATGTCCTCCTTTTATTCAAAATATTGATACGTAACAAAATTTCAGTAGCATGAGTAGTTTTGATACCTTATGCTGACTTGTACAACAAAATTATTTGACCGCATCAACAAAAACTGAACATATGTGCACTTTAATTTGTTAATCTATATACCATGTATACCCGATAGGTAAATCAGCTATATTTTTTATGTCAGGATTCAATGTATAATACAATGGACAGCAATATTGCAATACAATAACAAGAAATTTTTGTTCGAATAAATTTAGGGTGCCAGCATGTCCTCCTTTTATTAAAAATATTGATACGTAACAAAATTTCAGTAGTTTTGATACCTTATGCTGATTTATACAACAAAATTATTTGACCGCTTCAACCAAAACTGACCATATGTGCACTTTAATTTGTAAATCTATATACCATGTATACCCGCAAAGTAAATCAGCCATATTTTTATGTCAGGATTCAATGTATAATACAATGGACAGCAATATTGCAATACAATAACAACAAATTTTTGTTTCCATAAATATTGGGTGTCAGCATGTTCTCCTTTTATCCAAAATATTGATACGTAACAAAATTTCAGTAGTTTTGATACCTTATGCTGATTTATACAACAAAATTATTTGGCCGCTTCAACCAAAACTGACCATATGTGCACTTTAATTTGTAAATCTATATACCGGCATAGTAAATCAGCCATATTTTTATGTCAGGATTAAATGTATAATACAAATGACAGCAATATTGCTATACAATAGCAACAAACTTTGTTCGCATCAATTTAGGGTGCCACAATGTCCTCCTTTTATTCAAAATATTGATACGTAACAAAATTTCAGTAGTTTTGATACCTCATGCTGACTTGTACAACAAAATTATTTGACGGCATCAACCAAAACTGACCATATGTGCACTTTAATTTGTAAATCTATATACCCGCATAGTAAATCAGCCATATTTTTATGTCAGGATTAAATGTATAATACAAATGACAGCAATATTGCAATACAATAACAACACATTTTTGTTCGAATAAATTTAGGGTGCCAGCATGTCCTCCTTTTATTCAAAATATTGATACGTAACAAAATTTCAGTAGTTTTGATACCTCATGCTGACTTGTACAACAAAATTATTTGACCGCATCGACAAAACTGCCATATGTGCACTTTAATTTGTAAATCTATATACAAAATGTACCATGTATACCCGCAAAGTAAATCAGCCATATTTTTTATGTCAGGATTCAATGTATAATACAATGGACAGCAATATTGCAATACAATAACAACAAATTTTTGTTCGCATAAATATTGGGTGTCAGCATGTTCTCCTTTTATCAAAATTATTGATACGTAACAAAATTTCAGTAGTTTTGATACCTTATGCTGATTTATACAACAAAATTATTTGACCGCTTCAACCAAAACTGACCATATGTGCACTTTAATTTGTAAATCTATATACCCGCATAGTAAATCAGCCATATTTTTTATGTCAGGATTAAATGTATAATACAAATGACAGCAATATTGCTATACAATAGCAACAAACTTTGTTCGCATAAATTTAGGGTGCCAGAATGTCCTCCTTTTATTCAAAATATTGATACGTAACAAAATTTTAGTAGTTTTGATACCTCATGCTGACTTGTACAACAAAATTATTTGACCGCATCAACCAAAACTGACCATATGTGCACTTTAATTTGTAAATCTATATACCCGCATAGTAAATCAGCCATATTTTTTATGTCAGGATTAAATGTATAATACAAATGACAGCAATATTGCAATTTTATTCAAAATATTGATACGTAACAAAATTTCAGTAGTTTTGATACCTCATGCTGACTTGTACAACAAAATTATTTGACCGCATCGACAAAACTGACCATATGTGCACTTTAATTTGTAAATCTATATACCATGTATACCCGCAAAGTAAATCAGCCATATTTTTATGTCAGTATTCAATGTATAATACAATGGACAGCAATATTGCAATACAATAACAACAAATTTTGTTCGCATAAATATTGGGTGTCAGCATGTTCTCCTTTATCAAAAATATTGATACATAACAAAATTTCAGTAGTTTTGATACCTTATGCTGATTTGTACAACAAAATTATTTGACCGCTTCAACCAAAACTGACCATATGTGCGCTTTAATTTGTAAATCTATATACCCGCATAGTAAATCAGCCATATTTTTTATGTCAGGATTAAATGTATAATACAAATGACAGCAATATTGCTATACAATAGCAACAAACTTTGTTCGCATAAATTTAGGGTGCCAGAATGTCCTCGTTTTATTCAAAATATTGATACGTAACAAAATTTCAGTAGCATGAGTAGTTTTGATACCTCATGCTGACTTGTACAACAAAATTATTTGACCGCATCGACCAAAACTGACCATATGTCGCTTTAATTTGTAAATCTATATACCTGCATAGTTTATCAGCCATATTTTTTATGTCAGGATTCAATGTATAATACAATGGACAGCAATATTGCAATACAATAACAACAAATTTTTGTTCGCATAAATTTAGGGTGCCAGAATGTCCTCCTTTTATTCAAAATATTGATACGTAACAAAATTTCAGTAGTTTTGATACCTCATGCTGACTTGTACAACAAAATTATTTGAACGCTTTAACCAAAACTGACCATATGTGCACTTTAATTTGTAAATCTATAAGGCTGCATTATAAATAAGTTGTTTTAAATGTTGTGATGGATTGTACCTGGCACCTTTATGTCTTCTCCTGGCGCTCCTGTGCACATTTTAGTAGGACCGCAAATGTAAGCAATAATATTGGAAAACATTAATGAAAAAAAATTTCCTCATAAATTGAAAGTGTCAGCATTTCATCTCTGTATTCATAATATTGAATAGTCACTAGAGATAGTAGTTCAGGATGGTGTAAAACAAAACTATTAGGTCGCATCATCCAAGTACCAACACTGACATGTCTGAAGTTATTTGTACTTTTAATAAAAAGTATACGAAGTTCTCTTCTGGGAATAGTATACTGTTAATCTATTATTTCGGATGATTGATTTTGTTTGTAGTTAAACGTCAAGTGGCAACTATTTCATTCAAGTGCACATTGAGTATAATTTTGGGACGTCCGATATATCAATTAATCGGCAAGACAAATCTCTCGACAAATCTGACGAATTTGACGAGATTGTTGATAGTTTTACCACACCGTACGTATCCGGACACTGTACAATTTTCGTTAGAATATTCTGCGGGAAAATAGAATAGTAAATCCAATGCAAATAAGTTGAATAACAATGAAATATCCATGCATGTATAAATGCATAAAGTAAAATTTATGAAGATTGAAATAAACAATTAATTTCCCCATAGGCGACAATGATAGCCTTTTTCGAGATACAGACTTTAGAAAGTTGATTTTTTAAACAAAACCTTGCTAGAATTAAAGAAAAGTTATTAAGACAGTATTTTTGGTCCAAAAATATAGGTTCGCGTTGCTTTTCTTAGCGTAATTTGTACTTATCTCTCATGCCTATCAATTTTGCACTTAAAAACGCGTGTCTCATCCTAGCGTTTAAAAGACATCTCAGTTCCGTTAGGGCTAAGGAAAATAATTTATTTGGCCTTTGGTATAATGCAGAATGCACGAAGTCTCTAATAACAAAAAATAACGGGCGCACATATCAACCAATCAGGATTAGCTATACTCTTAATTCTGAATACCATGTTATGCTCATAAAATGGCTGCGCCCATAAAATCTAATGGTGTATTGTAACCTATACGGTATTTAATACTTTCTAGAATCATGCAATTCATAGTTCGTTAGATGCACAAATATATATACCACACAAAATCATCTTCAAAACGTTCTGGCATTACTCTCTGAATTTTCACAATTTTTATCAGAGGTGACCCCAGTCAAAAATGTGAAAAAAATTTCTGATTTTTGAGTAAATGCGGTACTGCTAAAAGGGCCTGAAGATAATGTCCACTTTCTCCCATGATTCTTTATATGTCATCAAGTACTGATTATGTTGATACCAAAACCGATCCAATATGTAACTACTACGGTGAATTTTGAACAACAGTTTTAAATGAAACCATTTTCGTATAAAAGTACATTTTGAAACAGACTATAGCATTTCAAAATATGAAAATGTGTAAATATTTGTGTTTAAACATCGAAAACTATTCGTTAACTACAAAATGTCATGCCTATTCTAATTTTTATAGTCTGCCATTCAGTGAACATTTCAATGTTCGGAGGATCATTTCTGTACATTTTCACTGAATTTGGTAATTTCGATAACAGCACTTGGATCGAGATTGTCATGTTTAAAAATCGATTTGTATATCCAAACTCTAGACGTGTATGTGCTTTTTTCAAACAAATCAGCAGAAGTTCAGAAAATGACGTATTCTCTCCACAGTAAGTCAAAAGTCGAACCCACCCTTGTTCCTAAGGTAAAACGCAATACAAATATGAAACAGACTATAGCTTAAAAACTAGTTGATCAATAATTCATTTGTCACCATAAAATACGGTTTCACATCAAATATCAAGTAAAATTACTGTTTTTGACACTTTTTGAGCACTATGATAAAGAAATGTCGACGCTGTATAGATTGAAATAAACAATTAATTTCCCATAGGCGACAATGATAGCCTTTTTCGAGATACAGACTTTAGAAAGTTGATTTTTTAAACAAAACCTTGCTAGAATTAAAGAAAAGTTATTAGGACAGTATTTTTTGGTCCAAAAAATATAGGTTCGCGTTGCTTTTCTTAGCGTAATTTGTACTTATCTCTCATGCCTATCAATTTTGCACTTAAAAATGCGTGTCTCATCCTAGCGTTTAAAAGACATCTCAGTTCCGTTAGGGCTAAGGAAAATAATTTATTTGGCCTTTGGTATAATGCAGAATGCACGAAGTCTCTAATAACAAAAAATAACGGGCGCACATATCAACCAATCAGGATTAGCTATACTCTTAATTCTGAATACCATGTTATGCTCATAAAATGGCTGCGCCCATAAAATCTAATGGTGTATTGTAACCTATACGGTATTTAATACTTTCTAGAATCATGCAATTCATAGTTCGTTAGATGCACAAATATATATACCACACAAAAATCATCTTCAAAACGTTCTGGCATTACTCTCTGAATTTTCACAATTTTTTATCAGAGGTGACCCCAGTCAAAAAATGTGAAAAAAAAAATTTCTGATTTTTTGAGTAAATGCGGTACTGCTAAAAAGGGCCTGAAGATAATGTCCACTTTCTCCCATGATTCTTTATATGTCATCAAGTACTGATTATGTTGATACCAAAACCGATCCAATATGTAACTACTACGGTGAATTTTGAACAACAGTTTTAAATGAAACCATTTTCGTATAAAAGTACATTTTTGAAACAGACTATAGCATTTCAAAATATGAAAAATGTGTAAATATTTGTGTTTAAACATCGAAAACTATTCGTTAACTACAAAATGTCATGCCTATTCTAATTTTTATAGTCTGCCATTCGAGTGAACATTTCAATGTTCGGAGGGGATCATTTCTGTACATTTTCACTGAATTTGGTAATTTCGATAACAGCACTTGGATCGAGATTGTCATGTTTAAAAATCGATTTGTATATCCAAACTCTAGACGTGTATGTGCTTTTTTCAAACAAATCAGCAGAAGTTCAGAAAATGACATATTCTCTCCACAGTAAGTCAAAAGTCGAACCCACCCTTGTTTCTAAGGTAAAACGCAATACAAATATGAAACAGACTATAGCTTAAAAACTAGTTTATCAATAATTCATTTGTCACCAAAAAATACGGTTTCACATCAAATATCAAGTAAAATTACTGTTTTGACACTTTTGAGCACTATGATAAAGAAATGTCGACGCTGTATAGATTGAAATAAACAATTAATTTCCCATAGGCGACAATGATAGCCTTTTCGAGATACAGACTTTAGAAAGTTGATTTTTTAAACAAAACCTTGCTAGAATTAAAGAAAAGTTATTAGGACAGTATTTTTTGGTCCAAAAAATATAGGTTCGCGTTGCTTTTCTTAGCGTAATTTGTACTTATCTCTCATGCCTATCAATTTTGCACTTAAAATGCGTGTCTCATCCTAGCGTTTAAAAGACATCTCAGTTCCGTTAGGGCTAAGGAAAATAATTTATTTGGCCTTTGGTATAATGCAGAATGCACGAAGTCTCTAATAACAAAAAATAACGGGCGCACATATCAACCAATCAGGATTAGCTATACTCTTAATTCTGAATACCATGTTATGCTCATAAAATGGCTGCGCCCATAAAATCTAATGGTGTATTGTAACCTGAAGAGACAGGTAAAAAACGGGGAACGAAGCAACGTCGACAATGATGTTGATATCCCATGATATAAGAATATCGTTCCGATGCGTTGGATAACCTTTCTATCCGCCTTCTAATAAAAAAAAACCTTTCATTTCCTTTTTGATAGCTGTATGTGTTTGTATAGCCATTGTTTTATGTATATAAGAATATATCAAATAACAAAAAAAGAATTTTGTTGATATGTATAATCTAGTAGCTTATTAGTCTAGCGAGTAAAGAAATTTGCTATCCGGGGAAAGACAATGCGAATGTTGTTTACATATTTTAATTAAAGTTCAAGTCTGGTATGAAAACTCTTAAACACGATAATCTGTCATAAGCAGACCTGTCATCAGGTCTGGTCAGTAGCAGACTTGTCCACAGGTCTGGTCAGAAGCAGACCTGTCCACAGGTCTGGTCAGTAGCAGACCTGTCCACAAGAAGGTCTATTTTGGTTACATATGTTATTAAATAGATTTAATGATTTCTGATCAATTTGAGCTTCTATAGGTAGGATACCAAATAGGATGTAAACTGTAGGATCTGGAGCAGATGTTGGTACAGATAATATTTGTTTTAAAAGTTTCTTCTGAAATTTGTCCAATTTAAGTAGGTTTTGAGATATTAGTAGTATAACTTTAGTTGACCATTTTATGCGAGATTCTGTGTTCTTATGAATTTCATCAATAAAGAGCCATGTTGATGGATCGGTGCCCGATATATATATACTTTTCTTAGCAGCATTTTTAGTACGACTACATCGAAGGCTGATTTTGCATCCAATAATACTATATAAAATGGTGATTTTTTGTCCATATATTCCCTATATACCTCTTCTAAAATGATGGCAGCATTTAATGGTGAAGTATTTGCCGTAAAGCCTTTTTGTAGGATAAACTGTTGCTTTAAAGAACCTGATCTTAAGTCTATTCGTAAGATGAATTCAATGATCTTCAGTATGGGAAGAACTGTAATTCCACGATAATATTTTGCATCGTTTTTGTCTTCTTTGTTCTTAAATACGGGTGACAATAAACCGGTTTTGATGATGTCTGGTAGTAACCTTTTTTGGAACATTAGATTAATCAGTTTCTGTAAAAATATTTTATGTCCAACAAATAAGAAGTTTTCAATAAATATTCCAAATATATCTTCAGCTTTTCCTCTATTGATTGATTTTATAGCTTTCTCAATAGTATCTAGATCGACGTGTTTGGTAACATAATGCCCACTTATCCTTTTTATACAGTTATAATCCAGTTTGAATAGAGCTAAGTGTTGGTAGTTAAAGTCAGAGTGTTCTGAAAGGAACTGCTAGTTTGTTGAAGTGCTGATTTCAGCCGTTTATTATATCTCTTTCAAATACTTCGTTGTCAACATGTAAGTCATTTATGAATGTGTTCCCATTTTGTCTTTGTTTGCGTATTAGTTTGAAAAATTTCTGTTTGTGATTCTGATTGTAATTGATGACGTCATTTCTTCCATTATGCTTCCTTCTAATTTCTTTGTTTCTTATGGCTGTCATGAAAGATTTACGGGTGAGTTTCTTCTCCTTTAAGAGTATATTATCTATATTGGTAGGTCTACCAGATGTTTTCCAGTTTTTGTGTGCTAATTTGTTTGCTGCTAAAGATTCCGAAATTTCTTTGTTCCAGATATTGAGTTTCAATTTCGTTTTGCCATACGTTTTCTGCTGGTCAAGCTGTTTTGCAGTGTTAGATAAGAGATCCATTGCCTGAAGGATGATCAATTCTATATTAATGTCATCGGAGTTTAAAATTTCAACAAAATCTCCAATCTCTCTACTTATAGTATCTTCCTATCTAGATTTGTCTGCTTTATCCCATTTCACTTTCCGTTTTTGTTTTTCAGGATTCTTTGATTGTTGTTATTGTGCTATGTTACATTTGAATCTCAGTAATATAGGATGATAGTCCGAGACATTAGATGATAAATCAATCAGTCTTTTTGATGGTTCACACTTCAGATCAGTATATAGAAAGTAGTCAATTTCAGATGTTTCAATACCATTTACATTTATAAATGTGAGACCTTTAGAGTTAGTTTTTAGTTTACATTCCATCATTAATTCATTGAGTTTTTGTTTACGTCTACTGTTATTGGAGGGATTGTAGAGGTCTTCATTGAGGTCTCCTCCAATTATAATCTCATGGGTCCCACCATACTTTTGTATAATTTCGTAAAGCTGGTCTAAACAGTCCACGAATATGTCGCAGCTATCAATTGTAGATTTTGTTGGAAGGTATACTGAAATAATTATCAGCGGTTTGTCTATCGCTAATTCGATACATTCTAACCGACTTGATCCGTCAGGCAACGGTTTGATAAAACGGTCTTTGACTTTTACCAGAGTATTGTTACACCGCCATATCCATGAGACATATGCGAGGCCGCTATTGGGTTATCGGAGTCTACTGCTTTTCCGACACCTACTAGGTTAGGATGTAGTTCTTTTAATAGTTCTCATTCAAAGTGAAATAGCCAGTGCTCTTGAATTAATAAGATATCTGCGGACTTTTGTATTTCCTGAAAGAATTGACCACTAGTTTTAATGTTTTTGCAGTTGAAAGATAGAATATTTAAAGAATCATTACTATTGTTGTTGCAACCTATGCTACATTCTCGGTATGTTAATGTTAAACCAGTCTGTTTAGCCTGTGTTTCATCTCTAAAAATGAATAAGTAGCTGTCGTTGTTGAACCTTGATGTATTGGACTATGAGCATAATTCTGACTTTCACGAGAGTTGGTTTGAGCAAATTGACTCTGTATATTTTGTTTCTTGGACGAGGTATTTATACCCTATCTAGTAGGATGGTTTGTTTTGGATGTGACATTCATGTTTGGGTTCCTTAACGGGTGTCTATTGTTCGGATGTGTTTGGTATTAATAACCTGTATACTACCAAACACATCCGAACAATAGACACCCGTTAAGGGATGGTTTGTTTTGGATGTCACATTCATGTTTGAGTTCCTTAACGGGTGTCTATTGTTCGGATGTGTTTGGTAGTATACAGGTTGTCCAATTTTATGGATTATTTCAGGTCGTACTATTAAAAGTGCCTATATATTGTGATAGATGGTCATTTCTAGACAGTAATGGAGTGGTGTGTTCCTCAGTATTCACACCTAAATCTTGTTGAACAGATGGTTTAGCTTTATATTGCTGACTATGTTGCTGTTGTATAGCTATATTATTGACACGATCTGATGATGATGTCGGTGTCATCTCAGGGTGTGTTTTATCTGGTTTTTCATTTTCCAAGCTTAAGTTGTCTTCCATTTGGATAGTGCGTATCTATTTGACGTAATATAAAGTTGGAAACCCTGTCTTGCAAGTTGTTTAGTAGGTGGTTGTTATCCTTTTGCGTACTTCTAACATGCTGATCGTCTAGGTTAGTGTGTACTGAAGACGGGCTTTTAGTTTCAGGTCTATGTATCAATTGTACTTCTTTTCGTAGTATCTCTTTGATCTTTCAAGTTCTTTAATTCTAGATTCTAATGTATGTATGTGAGATTGAAACCATGTTCTTTCATTCTGTGATTCCTCTAGCAGCCTTTCTCTTATTTTTACTTCCTTTTCACGTTTACGTATCTTTGTTTCTCTTTGCCTGAGTTCGTCTTGTTTGATTTCCTTCTGTTCAACAATACTCTCTTTCTGCGTTAAAACATTGTCATTATTATTGTAGAGACTTTTCACGGCTGTATTTTCTTCATTAGTGTTCCTCATAGAGCTTGTACTTATTGGAGTGGTTGGATCACATATATTGACATCAGTTCGTTCAGTGGAATTCAGTGAGTCAGTTCTTTGATCTAGGATGCCTACACAGTTGACACCTATGTTTGTATCATTGTTACGTGCGATACATAGCTGGTGACAAGGTAATGTGCACACTTCGCAGTTGACAAGATCATGATCTATATCTATCTGTAAATCACATATACAGGAAGTATGTTGTAGCTCTTTTCATTCAGAATATCCCTGGCAGAGTGCATGCATTCTATTTCTAGGCGTGTCTTTAACATCAGATATGGTGTTATAGTGTTGCTAACACTGGATTCTGTACATATTTTACATGTATAGGTATTGTCTCCATTACTATTTTCTATTTTGTGAATGTCATCAGCTGATAGATGCCCACATTTGTAATGAATCCAATGTTTACCATTAGTACAGTAAACACCTCTCGTCTGAACGTTTCGTCTGCACTTTATACACTTAATTGAGAATGTCTCATTGTTTTGTTTGGATATACAAGTATCTTTATGTGTAACAGTATGGTAGACACTAATGCTAGAGTCCTGATTAGAGTTTGCTGTAGAGTTCCTTATAATCAATAATTGTTGTAATTGTTCTTCTAGCTGATTATTAAGTGTTTGAAGATTACTCGGTTACCATTTAAAACTACATTTTTGATGGTATTGTGTATATTGGGTAGGTCAGTTTTTATGAACCTATCGGTATCTTTTCCATTGACAAGTAAGCCACAAGTTGTGTAGTATACTGACAGTGTATAGACGTGGATTTTGTCTATGTATATACAAAATATCATGCTTATAATATAGCCGTTGTTGTCCTGGTCTTGTACAGTTTGTACAGTAATGTTGTTGTTCTCAATATTGAGTTGTTGATAGTAAAACATCATGGTATTCTTCAATAGCTCAAAAGAAAACAACGTCTGCTTCTCCAGTGATACCACCTCCAGTGAATTTATATATGATATTCGCTTGGCGTTTTACAGCTTCACGTTTTTGAGCAATTGCCCTGTCTAAGTTTAGGTCAAAATCATTAAATCGTAAGTCTTGGATTTAGGGGTTAGATCTTGTATGTAATCCCTGTTTGTTAGTAGTCGTCATGGTATATGTTGAATCCATGTTTTTAATCATCTAAGATTGTTAATTGCGTAAAGAATGTTTTTACGCTTGTTAGAGATGTGCAAATATTTTTATTCACAATTTGTTTTAATCGGATCTATATTTGAACAGCGTGGCTTGGATATCCCATGCCTTCTGTTTTATAGTCTAGTTTACAATAAGTCTTTCTGTATCAAGTCTGAAATTTGACCAAGCCAAGCTTTAGCAAGTAGTCTTTTTGGGTGTATACCATCGGTATATACGTTGTAGTTCAGGTATTTCTCAGTGGGTTTATTTTTTCCTCTTGACCTTTGTCGTCTACTTTGTAAGTGGATTGAGAAACAGGGAGTTTGGTTCCGAGAGTACTATTCAAATACTTTATGCCGTCATTAATTTTGATTATTTGTTGTTGTAGTTGTGTTTTCTGCTCTGTATATTTATCTACGATATCTGATTGTGTCACCAAATCGCTATGGTTGTTATTGCTATCCTTGTGATTACTCTGTTTTTTAATGTTGATTTTTGAAGCTATTTTCTGATTATATTTAATGATGGAATGTTGTGGTATTTCAAGTATTGTAATTTCAGAACGTGGGTATTTCTTTATAATATTAATACACTCATGAAATTTATCTAAGATGAGTTGAATTGTATCGTCGTTTGTAGATGTTACAGAAATGTAACCGTTCTTATCCTTTAAAGTGAGGTTACAAGTACCTGACCAGATATATACACTGATATCACCGACTCGTTGGATCTTGTGGTCAATATTGGTTTTTAGCCACTTTAATTAATCTTGGATAGTTGTGCATGGTTAACACCACCAGTGTATATTTTTGTCAATTGGATGTATAACCTGATCTCTTAAGTATGTCCCTTTGCTATCCGATATAATGATTGGAGTTAAATGTTGTGAACCAATAAGAGATTTGCGTGGAGTTTGCAAGTATTTTATCAATTTTGCCTCTGTCATGAATGGTTGATGTAATAATATTATATATTTGGTTTTCAGTATTGCTAGTATGTTTCAATGAACAGATAACAAGTTGATCTATAAAAGTTTAAGCTTTAGCAGTTAGCTATGCAGCATATATATAGTCTAAAATAAGCTATGGCACTACTAAAATTCTATATTAAAGTATTAAACTGTCGGATCTAGGTTGTCTAGCACTTTCGAAATTAAAAGTTCAAAGTTCGTACGTAAATTGTACAGTCAGCAAGCAGCGTGGCTTGGATATCCCATGCCTTCTGCTATTTGGTGTACAATTTCAGCTTTAAAAGATATTAACGAATAAATGTTATCTCAAATAATATTCTAAAATAAATAAAATCCTTGTTGTAGATCACTGTGTTAGATAATTATTTACAAACGGTCTTTCACAGTTTGGTAATATTCTCAGAATGTATAAAAAGTTACAAATAACGGTTGGTTGATTGTAAAATAACGTGTATTTAAGTTTTCCTCCAATAAAAATTCATAGATATGAGCTGCTAGTGATGTAGCAAAAAATTTCTAAATAATTTTTTTGAATTTTCAACATGACCGCCACAATATGTCTATGCATGTGATCCTTTTTCTCGGATAAAAAGTTATTGGTTGTGTCTGACCAATTAATTGTTAATCAATACAGATTACTAAGTACTAAGACATATAGGACATATAATAATAAATAAAAATTATAAACAGGTGTATAACAGTTGAAACTGTCTATAAAGCTCCGCTTCACTAAGAGAAGGTTTGCTTACACTGTTGATTTTGTTCCGCTACAGCTAGTGGGGGATATATTTTTAGAGGTATGCTTACATTATTAGTTACACAGTGTGCAATTGTCCTAAAACAGGAATTAATCGGGTCAAATTTATTAAATAAATTCCGTATTAGGACAATTGCACACTGTGTAACGAATTTATCCTGATTTTTTCATGACACCACGTATTTATTGTTTTTTTTTTTTTTTCCATGATAAATTCTGTATTCGGACTATTGCACACGGTTTAACGAATTTATCCTGATTTTTATGACACCACTTATTTCCAAAAATATATTCAACATATCTCACTTTTGGTTTTGTTTCATATTGAGAGGCAATATAACTTTATGATGAAGAACAGCAATAAAAATTTACATTATGCCATTTTGTCTCATATATATTTATATATATTTACCCAGTAGAGTAGTCAATAGTGTATAACTTTCGATGTAGTTTGTTTTGTGTCTGTTTTGTCTTCTTAATACTGTTGTTTGATAGAAATATACAGCCAATAAAATAATACATGTAACATTAACATTTTATCACATATTCTTGTATGTAAAAGATAATTATTGAATCATTAAAATGTTAAATATCACAAACTCTCGGAACAGTATTATGAACCAATTAATTCAATTATGAATGTGTATTTTCCATTATGAAATTTAAGTGTCATTTATTGATGGTTAAGTTTTGGATAATGGTAAATTTGCAGTCATTAAATACTGCTGGATTTGACTGCATACACGTACGCGTTTCGGACTGAACATTGTTTTGAACACATCGGTTTTCCTTATATTCCCCGAAAATATCAACAAGATCAATTCCATCAAGATACTTCAAGAAGTCAATTCGTCCTCCATCTCTCTGAATATTCTCATTTACAATTTGTACTGTCAGTTGAGACTGAAGAACATTTGCACTGCTTTCGGTGCTAGGCAATGCCAGCTGATCACATGAATCCGGTTCAGGAGCTGGCAATGCGAGAACTGCTGTAGACGGAGTGCAGGCGTTGCATTACTTTTCTTCACTAAATTGTCGGACAATGTCTGACCCGTTTTTATTTTCTTTGAATTATCAACCTGTTGATACAATTTTAGCGATTGGACACTTTTATGTCCAGTGACGGCCATAATCTGGGCCGGCCCATACATATTCTTTGATAAAATTGTTGCTCCTGTTGCTCGAATAGAATGATTTGTATAAATCTGTGATAAGGCGGCACTTTTACTAAGATCGGACATGAAAACGGTCAACTTCTTCTCTCCGACTGGTTCATTACATTACCAATTATCATCCATACTGTAAAAACTGGCCCGAGACCTCTGCCACAATCTGTTGTTTTCCGGATGAAGCTTTGACACATACAATTCAAACGAGCTCGCAGGGCAATAAGGTGAATTTGCAAATAAAAGAGGTACTTTATAGTCCTAATATTTTTCATTTTCACAGTTTTAGATTAAATATCTAAATATATTTGGTTGATATTGTCCTAATAATTAAATTTGAATATAATGATGTGCAATTTATTTGTCTCAATTAAATATGAATGATTTTTTGTGTTTTTTGAAATTATCATTCTGCATGTTCTTGTACTGTTTGTGTTTATTTCTCGATAACAACATGTATATGTAGTTGTTGAAATTAACTGAAGAACAGCGATAAAACCATGTCAAATAACGTACATGTATGCGTAATTTTTGCACTTGTAAACTGTTACTTTACGGGTTAATAAAATTAATATCGGCCTCATTGCAGTTTTCTGATGTTATGAATTTTATTGACCAAATAATTTTTTCTGTATTTAGACAATTATTCCCTGTTTTTCCTTCTTTTTTTTTGGCAAACCAATACGACAGTTATACTTTTGGGTATAGCCTTTTATGTTTATGTATCCATACTAATTGTACTTTTTGTTTGTTTGTTAAAATGAACTGAAGAACAACAATAAAAGTATGCAAAAATAACATATGGGATATTGCCTATGTACAAGTAATTTATGATACCCCATATGTTATCTTTTAATACTGAAGCACGAATACTGAAGCAACAAGCCAAATATATTTACCTTTTACTTCTGGCATGATTCCCGAACTCTCTTCTTTGTCGGTTTTCCTGTTGTTTTTCGTCATCTCATCCTCTATCTTTCGGACGACCTACAGTCCTGTGGCAGGATCTGTCTCTACACCGAATGTTGTTTTTGTCATCAAATGCATGTTATCTTGTCCCCGCATGAAAAATCAATTCTAATGTCAAATTGTACTTTCGTGTACAGTCCGGATAGTGTTTTTGGTGAACAATAAATGGAACTGTACAACTTAATCAAGTCACTTTCATTGATACTGGGATAATGGTCAATTGTTCCCAGACCCATTCTTTTGAGTTATGCTGTGGCTGCCTTGAAATTAACATTTGCTTCATTGAATGCTGCGTCCTTGATGATATGAAGGGGGTGACCGTAAATATCTATTTAGTCCATATCTGATATTTTCTAGTGAAGAAATCTTGTAATGTTTTCCGTCTGGTTTCCTGGCATTGATGTAAAATTGCCCCAAAACTTCATTCAGACGAACTTCGCCGAATTCCTCAAATTTAATGTCCTGTCCCGATTCCTTCAGGTATTCTCTGAGTGTGTTCCCGGCCTTTTTGTTTGAACGGAGGGTGTTTACAGCATTTATCTTTAGCCGTTTTTCCATCACTTCTTCCTCAGTCGTCTGCCCAAAACGTTTTGAGCCTCCAGTCGCCATCTTACATACGTCAGTAATAAACAAAGGAAGCAACTCAAAACATTTGTTTAATTAAGTCAATGGTATAAGGGAGATAATTTGAATTGACTTAATAAAAAATTGCACTGAAATATATTAGAACAATATCAGCCAATCAAATTGCGAGAAATTACTCTAAATCAGGATAATAAGTTTTACCCCAACAAGGGTATGCAGCTAATGTAAGTTGACCCTGATTGTATAGCAACTCATTATCAGGTTTTGACGCTAGACGGGAGGTCAAAGGACAAAGACGTAAAGATAATCACTGATTACTTCCTAGCTCAGTACCGAAAAGTTTCAAGTGCCCTTTAGTTCTCGAAAGTGAGAAGTTTTTTCAGATTGAACAAAGAAAGAGGCAACTTCAATTATAACACAAAAATGTCGAATGATAATCAATATCAGCAGACCTACTACAAAATGTACTAACCACAACAATAACATTTCTGCGTTGATTCTTTACGCTCAGTATATAGTCTATTATAGTAATTCAAGATTTCATGTAATTAGGAATTTTAGGATCATCATTCGTATGAAATTAAATATAGATCATAATAGAAATCCTAACTTAAGGATGTATTCTTTTGATTTTTCAGTCTCGTTGAAATCTCGTTCGGTAATTATTTCCAAAACATGTGATACAAGTGGAAAATATTAATGAATGTAAAAAATATTATAATCAAGCTCTGTGAAACAATTGTGTACTTACAATAAGTAGTTTTCGAGTAATAAAATTTTCATATTTTATAACCAATCCGGTCAGTCTCATCAGCCAAAATGTTGAGAAAATGGGTGAAGGTTACAAAAAATAATTTTACCAAAAATATGTACATCCCATATCAACTTTTTCTTTTCAAACTTCTTAGATATTTATTTTTTCAATCATTTATAACAAACAAGTTGAAATAATATGCTTTTTGTTCTAAAAAAAAGAGAAAAATCCCAAATTTACAAAATTAACAGCATGATCAATTTGACACGAAAAAGCAACAAAATTTTATAAAACTTTCTAATATTAACACCAACCTATAGATTTTTTAAGTTAAATTTATTCATATTGGTCCACTTCATCTTTAGTGAAAGTATGAAAAAGTTTAATTGTGAAACTGATTTTTTTCATGATAAAAGTCCAAAAATGGGTAAAAATTGATAAAAAAATGGGAAAATCATTAAAATTGGGTATTTTCAAATGGCCGTAGCAAAAAAAGAACTGCACCACCATATGTTTTTTTTTTCTTCATCAATTACTTTCTTACAGTCATATAAACCCAAAAATCAGGTTAAAAAATGGTTTAATTCTAGAAATTTTTGGCTCCTGGGAGGTGTACATCCTTAAATATGATAGCTGCATTTAAGTGAATGTATAATGTATAAATACATTATTAGAGCCCCCGATTATAACAAATAACAAGCTCTAAAATTTTGTTAACAAGCCCTACGTATACCAATATATGCAAAGTGATTATGAGTTCTTTTGCTCATTTTCCGCATGTAATTTTTTTGGCTTTTTTGTGAGATCTTTTAACATATAAGGAAAATAGTACTCTTGTCGTATTAGTACAAAATTGTACATTGAGAAGTAAATGTTTTACCCCATATTATGAAAGTAAAAAGTAAAATAACAAAAATACCGAATTCCAAGGAAAATTCAAATCGGAAAGTCCTATATCAAATAGCAAAATCAAAAGCTCAAACACATCAAACGAATGGAAAATAACTGTCATATTCCTGACTTGGTACTGGCATTTCCTTTGGTAGAAAATGGTGGATTAAACCTGGTTTTATAGCTAGTAATTTGCTTTCCTTGGATTTCATTTATTTACTTCATTTATGTTTTTCTTTTTTTTTTTTTTTATCAATTTGCAATATTATAATAAAACATAATTAGGTCTTTCCACTTTTCCGTGGAAAAACCTATAAGATTAGTTTTGATTATTTCGCCACTTCTATTTCTTGCGTAGTATTTTGGTTTCGCAAGATGTTGCTTAGATATTTGGTATATGATATCGAACAATTATTGCTCTTTTGAAACTCACCCTGTTTAACCGAAAACTTTTCTATCTAAGAGTTATCTCCGCAAACACTGTTTTTATTGTTATCCCTATTCTTTACCATCCTTTAAAGAAACCGACAAATTTATTCTTAGAAATTGCTCGTTATATCCTCAGCCTGTTATAAAACATTTTGACCGAAGCGATCCGGAGACTCCATATGTGAGTTATTTCCCCTTCAGTATTTGATATAAGTGAAATGTATTTGTAACAGGTAAACAATAAATGATAGATACCTATAGTGTTTTGATTTGAAGTCCTTGGTCCAACAAAAAGAAAATGAGTTCAAAATCAAAGGTGAGGGTCATTTCTAAATTTTGATTTTGGCCTATCATCGCAACTGGTCAGGACCGTATAAGATATCGACAAAATGTTTTTACTAAATTGTTAGTTGCAACATGTCATAACACATACTTTTGGTTGAAAGGATACGTTGACCTTTAATGGGAGTTTTCACCTCTCTTATATTTAAAATTGGCTGTATGGTGATATAACTCATTAACCATATATAGTAGAGAACAGGGGTCTTTGCTTAATGACCTTGAAATTTAAGTCAAGGTCAAAATTTACTTTGAGGTTCTAGATTTTTACCTTTGCTATAGCTTCTTATTGGTAAATGATAAAGTCATAGGGTCTTTTACATTGGGTTGCAGACATATGACCTTAAATAAGATAAACCTGAAGTGATCTTTTGTAATCCGGAAGTTGCCATTGTTGCATTATTTTCATGGAAACGTCCCTAGAACTTTAAATTTTTGAAATCAGTCTGAAGTAACTTTCAAATGAAACTGGAAGGGAAATTTTGTAAACCAGAAGTACCTGCTTATCTCCTTCTTTTACCAAAATAGAAATAAGAAGATGTGGTATGAGTGCCAATGAGACAACTTTCCATTCAAGTCACAATGTGTAAAAAGTAAACAATTATAGGTCAAAGTACGGCATTCAACCATATATTTTTTGGAATAAGCTAAGCTATTATCTGACACCAGAAATTTAATTTTACACAAGAAGTGAATATTTACCTATCAAAATATGTGCATTTGGGGTAGAAAGACCTCCTTCAGAGAACAATTGGTTTTTAATTTTTATTTATTTTCTCCTTATATTCATACAATATCGACAGAAAATGCTGCAAGTAGTCATAATTTAGTTTATCCTGCAATCAGCCATCTATTGCACAAATAACAGGTACACAAATAAATTTTTGCTTTATTTGTACTTGTACAAATAAAGTCTCCTGTTACCCCTCTTCCATGTTGAGCAAGCGGTAATGTGGATATTTCTTTTTGCGTACCAGTTCATTTTGGGGTCCTCTTCGCGGTCCGCGTTTAAAATATGTCGATTTCCTTGAAAAATTAGAGACAATGATTTAGATTTTAACAACTAAAGTTTCAAGTGTTGGGTGTAAATTTCAGGATAAAAACAATATATGTACATTGTCGGAAAATATAAAATTTATTTGTACTCGCTGTGAAACAGGAGAAAAGCTCGATAATGTACATATATTGTATATATACAAGTGTGGACACAGATCAGTGTGGATAGTATGTTTGGATGTTTGACAGTGTTTTCTGACAAAAGGAGTTCTCTGGTTTTTCCCATAGGGTTCCATATTATTAACTGTGTTGCACAATGACATCCAACTTGAGCATAAGGAGTATTATTGTGTAAAAGAATGTAAAAGACCTCCGGCATATATTGTGTAAAAGAATGTTGGTGTCAGATTTTAAGGTCCGCCATCATTTATTGTAATAAATAAATGATAGGATGTTGATATCTGCGTAATATAGCATGGTCTGCTTTTTTGTGCGTTTCCCTAAGACTCTCAACAGAAGATATGCTTCTGTGAGATCTGGGTCTGGATCTTTACATGTTGGGGAAAACTAGCTGGGAACAATACCTATGATGATATATAGACATTGCTGTCGCTGTAGAGACAGGCCGGAATCGACTGACACCTATTAAGGAGAGGTTCGCATTTTTAATAAAGAAAAAGAATTAACAATACAAGATAAAATACAATCTGGATCTGATAAAACAAATTAAAGAACAATAATAAATTAGACATATATTTTCAATTAATTCTAAATATTAAAACAGCAAATACTTTCTAAAATGACTTTAGATTAATTTATATTAATTATATTAATTATCAAAGTTTTATTTAACTTTTAAAAGTCCTGAACTTACCTATTAAGGAGAGGTTCGCATTTTGGCGAGCCAGCTCTAGTTCAAGCTTATATAGCAATACGCGCTGATGCTATGGCAACGTAACTTTCTTAGTTATTATAGCCAAATATCGAATTGTCCGAAAGCATGTCCAATTGTTAAGTTGTTAAAGAACAGATGTTTCTATTATGTCCAAAGTTATATAATAAATGTTGACCTGCTTGTGATGTTTATTTGATTCATATCACATTAGAGATTTGTTCTATCAAGAAATGGTTAATTATTCATTTGCATTAATCTTGTAATGATAAAGATAATGTGTTAGAAGATTATTTAAACTAGTATTGACAATACCCAACTATAATTTGTAGTATTGATATTGATTCCACTTATAGTGAATTAATAGTTTCCGACCTAGTTTGTTATAAAGTTTTATCAAATATTTTGTCGCAATAGTATTGTTTATTTAATATTTAGTTTTTTTATGTTCAAGGCTGTCATGGAAGAGACACTTACTGCATTGCCTACCAAATTATTATTATAGAATATGTTCCACATCTTTGATTTTGGATACATTTTGTAGCTAGGAGAGGAACACATATTAGGTTCAATTATCATGATGTGATTTTTTTATATGGGAGGTGGTATCTGAGAACATGTACTTGCGTACTATTTGTATGGTTCAATTTATGTTACTTTGAGGTGAATCTTCCCAGTATCATAAGTAAAAAAGTTCGTTTAAATGTCGAAATTGTTTCTCAGATTAGAAGACATTTAATGGTTTTAAGTATGACAATGTCTGACATGATGCTTGGGGCTAAATGACCTAGAAAGTAAACTTCTGTGTTATTTTTTTTTTTTTTTTTTTATTGATTCTTCAAAAATATCTTCTTAGCTGGTGATAGCAAAAAAAAGTTTTGACCAGTATGAAAATAATATCAACCTTTGTGAGCATGCTTCAGACTCATAACTGCTACAGAAGTCATCTGACAAATTTTCTAGTGGATATGAACATCTACTTAATATGTCTAAATACCTAAAAGTTATAGTATTCAAAATGAAAAAGGTGTTGCATAAATATTCTTATTTTCAATTTTTTTTATATATATGGATACAAATATAAGTGATACCAGTACAGTAAGGCAGTATTGTGGTATGAAAGTGCGGTAAAACATTTACTGTTAATTCACACAAATTAAGAAATAAACGAATAAATGATAAATGTTGAACAATGAAATATAATTTTACAAATCAATTAAGCATGATAGGCTTTATGAATTTTGATCTTTTTTTATTTTTTGTTTACATACTGAATGACCATTTACACTCAGGACTGAGTCGTCAGAAGGCAGTACAGATGTATAAAAAAATTGTAACAAAACCACCGAGCTAGTAGCACGAGTAGCATTGTTTGGTAAATTCGTGCTTTTTTTTAATTTGGCTTCTGGACAAAAAAAATTTGGTTCAAATCTAAATAAAATGCTTTAATCTCCCCATTACTACTTACATTGTACACAGAATGGATACTACTTTGACAATTCCTTGTGCAGATGAGAGTTGTCTGTCAAATCTTTATTTCACAAAGAATGAAATGCATAACAATGAACTGAGCTCAAAGCAAAGCACTTAATAATACACTTAGACAAAGAGCTCAATCCAGTGAAATACTTTGTACTACAGGTCTTTCATGAACATCCATCCGCCATAACCACATCTCACAAACATTCCTTACCACATGGTTGGACCAGAAGTCCTGAAAAAGACATGAATTTTTGTTATCATATTTTCAGTATATGCACCGGTTAAAACTTTCACAAATTTGTGGTATAATCAATCAGTATCTAGCAAATTATAATCGCTTCATGCGCCAATTGATATAGGTTGAGTGCCTCTCTTTCAGAAATAAGAACATACCTCCACTTAATCTTAGTTAACAGTTAAAGAAACATTCAAAACTATAAAATGTTATTAGACTTCGTCAGTGTCTATTTACCATCACCACTGAATCAATGATATATGTATACATATATAAGACTAATATTGACGTCCGGCCTTTACTCAACCTTCATTCCTTAAGTCTATGTTCAAATCTTACTTCATAATAAAATAACGACCAATGAAATACCCCTCTAATAGACTAGCCGCAATGAAATCAGTTTTCTAAAATGGTAGGTGGAACCTTAAACTCTAAAAATTTTAAACAAAATATTTTAAATCTTGCAAATACATTTACATGTAATAATAATTCTTCTCAATAATTCGCCATATATTTTCTTATTTTGTCTATTGTTGGAGACTGTATATTGCTCTAGATGTCTTTCAGTTACATCCAGTTTGTTGGGTTGATGTCTGATTGTTGTACATGTAATATATTGACGTGGGATTTGTTTATATAAATAACAACTATTCCCTTAAATTCAAATAAAATGGATGTAAGAAATTATAGGCAACCATACCACCTTAAAAATTGGGAAAACCCCAGAATGTATATTCGGCTGTAAAAGAGCCCAACATGTTTTTATTGTGATACAGTTTTAAACTTTATATTGATAAGATTCAAGATTTATTAAAAAACCTTTCAAAACTTCATAATTATTTGCATTTGTTCTGTTGATTGATAGTGGTATAAAGACTGGAATGAGATCAAATACATAGTTTCATGTTAAATCAGTTGTAGTAGGTTGTTTGAAGTTTGCAGCATATTCAACTTTGAACATCTTTTTCAGGTCTGCAATCCATATAAAAAATCAGAATATGTGGTATGATTGCCAATGAGACAACTATCCACAGAGGCTCAAACCAATTAAAGGCAACCATACAGTCTTAAAATAAACTCATCATAGATACCAGGATTAAATTTTATATTTATGCCATACGCGCGTTTCGTCTACTAAAGACTCACCAGTGACGCTCGAATCAAAAAAATATGCGGAAAACAGTCCCAACATGTAAAGAATGCCACAATTCAATTGAGAAAAGTAATGGCCTGATTACAACTAAAAAACCTGTTGGGAACACCCCCCTCCCCCACCCAAATAAAAAAGTTGTTAAAAAGGAAAAAAGAAGATGTAGCCTTTTTAACTTATAAAGGGGGGAGGGGATTCATTACATTCGAAACAACTTTTCAAAAGGATGGATTCATATAATAAACTGCTTCGCTGAGTGCAGCTGGATACGCCTACAGAGGTCCAACCTTGAACAGTTGGGGCAAAAATGGACACAATATTCAAGCTTGATGCAGGTCTGAATTTGGATTGTAATTAAATATTTGACATTTTATAGGTTTCTGAATAAATGTAGTCAAAGAACTTGAAATTGGTTATATGAATTGAATTTATATTCAATTAAAGATTTCTTGCTGTTCTGCAATACACTGTGCTGTTGCGTAATACTTAATAAATCTGTTGTCAGACTATAAACAAATAAAGTTCAATTAGTTCTCAATGTCATTTAAGAAATTTACGAAAATCAAAAGTGAGCTTACATCAATAGATATAAACAATTCAGCAAAGTTTCATGAGAATTGCTGACACCATTTTTGAGTTATTGTCCGAAAACTGGAAAATCCCCCCTTTTATAATGAATAAAACCCCACAACTCAGAATTGTAAAATGTAAAATTTATAAAATTCTAAAGGGAGCTCACATCAATAGATATAACCAATTCATTGAAAGCATTCTTGAGTTTTTGTCTGAAAACTGGAAAATCCCCCTTTTTTATGATCAAAACCCTGTAACTCGGAAACGTAAAATCTAAAATTTATAAAAATCGAAAGAGAGCTCATGTCAATAGATATAAACAATTCACCAAAACTTCTTACAAGTTGGTGAAAGCTTCTAGATATTGTCCGAAAACTGGAAAATCCCCATTTTTTTAATGAATTAAACCCCACAACTCGGAAACGTAAAATCTAAAATTTATAAAAAATGAAAGGGAGCTCACGTCAATAGATATAAACAATTCCCCAAAGTTTTATGCAAATTGGTTAAAGTGTTTTTGAGTAAATGTCCGACATGTTGACGACGGACGGACGGTCAACAGTATACCATAATACGTCCTGTAAACAGGCTTATAAAAATTAGATATGTGGTATGATTGCCAATGAGACACCTATCCACAGAATTTCAAATGACAAAGCAGTTATAGGCAACCATAGAGCCTTCAAAAATAAGAAAAACAGTCCTGACACGAAAAGTATTGGCCAGACTTACAATTCAACTAATTAACAGGTTGGGACCCCCCTCCTCCCCCCACCAAAAAATTGCTGTTTAAAAAAAAAAAGAAAAAAAAGATGTAGCCTTTTTAACTTATAAAGGGGGGGGGGGAAACATTACCATAGGAACAACTTTTCTAAAGGATGGATCTGCTTGTTTTCAATAAATGATATAAATTGAAGTCCATCTCAGGCATCTGGGAACAGACTCAACAGTATATCTATATTATACATTTGTATATATTCCAAATTGTGGACAAACCCGACATTGAATGTTGATAATATTCTACTTGAATGACTTTGGTAGAAGGAGATCAAATTAAGACATTTATTGTCGCAGTGTGGTGATATATTCCAATTGCAGTCTTTCCCGCGTAAATGTCATGTGTAGAACGCGATATACCATTTTTAGGGCTATATACTGTCCTTTATATTTGGGTCATTTTGACACAGCAAAATATAAAGAAAACGTGAACTAAATGTAGTGTTTCTGTATTAAGAGAGTTTATCAGGAAATTGAGTTCTTTTTTCGCAAAATAAACCCACTAAGTAACATACATTTATAATTCGACTTTGAATGCAAACGACCCCTAAATGGCTAAAAGATATTGGTATATAGAATAGTCCATGATGATTTTTATTAAGAGTTCACAAAATGTACACCAATTCTGTTGATTTCGCAGGCCCAGTTGAACGGACTAGAATAAGATTAATCTCTGATGCATGATTTTTTATCATTAATTGTTTTTGGCTTTTAACTAGCTGTCAGTAACTGCGAGTACTCTCAAATCGTACTTTCTTTTTAATTCGACCTGTTGATACTATTTTTAATACTTTTTGTTATTTTATATTAATATGGATCTTGTCTGTATACCAGCTTTGATTATTTGGAATATCTACTAATTTTCACTTCTTCGTACTACATTTGTATTAACATCAAGATTATTCTCCTTTAATCTGTACAGGAAGTTTTATTGTTGATATTTACCCTTATGTATCTAGTGTTAAATTAGGTATTTATATGACAGACCTTTCTTGGTATTCCTAATTATTGGAAGATTTTATATAGACATAAAAGTATACCTAAAACGACAAAGTTATTTTTCATTTACCTGTATATATTATGAAAACCGGTTTTTCAAAAGTGATTATTTTCTAAGGGTTTAATATTTCGCGGTAGTGTTTTGCCATGGCTTTATTTGGACTTGTTTGTTTGCTTTTGGCCTTGAATGTTTGTCCCTAATATTTTATTAACTATGTATTTACTTTCAGGTATCACAGATCAATTTATTCGTTCATAGTGTGTTAATTTACGTTTTGATTGAGTTAAGCCTTCCAATTGATGTTTTATCGTGTGTTTTCTATGTTGTGATGTTATACTATTGTTTCAGAAAAAGGGAGAAGGTTTGGTACCATTAAAACGTTTAATCCCGCTGCAAATGTTTGCACCTGTCCTAAGTCAGGAATCTGATGTACAGTAGTTGTCGTTTGTTTATGTAATTTATACGTGTTTCTCGTTTCTCGTTTTTATATATACTAGACCGTTGGTTTTACCGTTTGAATGGTTTTACACTAGTACTTTTGGGGCCCTTTATAGCTTGTTGTTCGGTGTGAGCCAAGGCTCCGTGTTGAAGGCCGTACATTGACCTATAATGGTTTACTTTTATAAATTGTTATTTGGATGGAGAGTTGTCTCATTGGCACTCACACCACATCTTCCTATATCTATATAAAGGTCTTTTCAACAATTGTAGTGTAAATCAGTTGTAATTTTTGGTTGACATATATATATACATATAAGTATAGATTATCGGCTTTAATTTTCTACACATTGATATTTTACAATATCTATACGAAAAAGACCAGATTATCTGTTTATCGTTCTATTGCTGGTCTTTTTACCTCCCTTACAGTTTTACGCTAGACGAAAGCAAGCTTGATAACAATTGGAAAAAAATTTAAAAAACCCCCATTTTTTTTTAAAAAACATAAAATTTTTTTTTTTTTTTAAAATTTTAATTTGGTTTGTTTGGGCCAAAATTTGAGTTTTTAGGGTTTAAGGAATTTTTTTTTCCCTTAATTTTAAATTAATTTTTTTTTAAAGGGTTTTTTCACGGGGTTTGCCCTAAAAATTTTTAAAAAAAACAAAAAAAAAATAAATTTAATTAAAATTTAAAAAGGGGGGCCCCCTTTTAAAATTTTTTTAATTTAAAAACACCCCTTTAAATCAGATTTTTATTTAACATTTAAAAATTTAAATTTTTTTTTTTTAAGAAAATTCCAATTTAAAAAATTTTTTAAAACTAATTTTTTTAAAATTTTAAAAATTTATAAAGCTAAAAAGAAAAATATTTTAAAAAAGGGTTTCCAAAGGTTTTTTATTTTTAAAAACCAAAAGATTTTAATCACAAAAAATTTTAAAAAATTTTTTTTTTTAAAAAAAATTTTTTTGTATATTTTTTAACAATTAAAATTTATGTTTTTTTGTTTAAAAAAATTTTAAAGAAGGTAAATTTTTTTAAATTTCCAAAAATTTTTTTAAAAAAAGTTAAAAAATTTTTTTTAAAAAATTTAAAAATCAATTTCATTAAAAACAAAGGGATAAAACAAATTTATTAAAAAAAGCAAAATAATTCAAGATGGAAAAAAAAAAAGAAAACCCTTTAAAAAAAAATTAAAAAAGAAAAAAAGGCCCTAAAAAATTAAAAAAATTTTGAAAAAAAACCAAAAAAACAATTTGTTTTTTAAAATTTAAAAACATTTTTTGTTTTAAATTCAATTAAAAAAACCCAAATTTATTTTTACTTTTTAAATAAAATTCTTAATTAAATATTTTAAAAAAAAAAATAAAATTTTTAAAAAAAATTTTATTTTTAAAAAATTTTTTTAAAAAATTTAAAAAAAAAGGTTTTTTAAATTTTTTTAAACAAATTTTTTCCTTTACTTTTTTGAAAAGGGTTTTCCTTTTTTGGATTTTTTTTATTTAAAAAGGGTTTTTTTTGTTTAGTTACAAAAATTAACTTTTTTAAAATTTCAAAATTTTAAAAAATAAAAATTTAACAACTTAATTTCTTAACAAATAAAAGTTGGGTTCGGAAATTCAAAAAAATTTTAAAAAATTTTGGAAAAAAAAAACTTTTAAAAAAGAAAAACTAAAAAAAATTTACCAAAAAAATTTTTAAATAAAAAAATTTTCACATTTGGGTTTTTCCTCTTTTTAATTATTAATTCCTTTAAAAAAATTTGGGTTAAAAAATTTTTTTAATTTTTTGTCCCAAAAAGGGAAAATTGTTAAAAATTTTGGGGCCCCCCTAAAATCCCTTTCCAAAGGCCCAAAAAAAAAAGGGTAAAAAAATTTTTAATTTTTTTGTTAAAAAAAAAATTTTTACCGGGGTTTCAAAATTTAAAACCCTTTAAAAAATTTAAAGCTAAAATTTAGTAATTAAAGGCCCTTTTAAAACTTTATTTAATTTTAAATTTCTCTAAAAAAAAAAAACCCTTTAAAATTTGATTCAAATTGGGAAAAATAACAATTTTTTTTAAAAATTGGGGTAAAACAAAAGTTTAAAAGTGAAAAATTTTCAAAAATTTAATTTTTAAACGAATTTACTAAAAATTTTTGTTAAAATTTTAATAAAAAAAAACAAAATTTTTGTTTTGAAAGAAAAAATTTTAAACTCTTTTTTAAACCCAATAAACCAAAAAAAAATTTAAAAAAACCCCTTTTTTTAAAAACCCTTGGCGGGTAAATTTAAAAAAAGGGGTTTGCAAAAAATTTTAACCAATTTTTTAAAAAAAACTTTTGGGGAAAAAAAATTTTAACCCCCCTTTAAAAACCCCAAAATTTTGTAAAAGGAAAAAAAATTAATTTAAAAAAATTTAATTTATAACCCCAAAATCCCAAAAGGTTAAAAATTTAATAACCAAATAAAATTAAAATTTTTTATTTCCAAAAGGTTAAATTTAAAAATTAAATTTTCAAATAAATTTTCAAATCAATTTTAAAAGGGGAAAAAAATTAAAAATTTAAGGGAATTTTTTTTTTTTTAAAATTTTTCCCAATTTTAAATTTTTTTTTAAAAATTTTAAAAAAATTATTTTTTCATTTTTTTTTAATTTAAATTTTAAAATTAAATTTAATTTGCAAATTTTAGAATAATTTAAAATTTAATTTAATCTTTTTAAAAAAATAAATTTTTATTTTAAAAAATTTTTGGGTGGCCTTAAATTTCCCAACGAAATAAAGAAAAAATAAAAATTTATTAAAAATAATTTAAATTTAAAAAATTTGAATTTTCAAAAATTTTTTTTTTTTTCTTGTTGAATATTTTTCCCTTTTAAATAATTTAAATCCTTTTATTTTAAAAGGAAAACCAAAAAATTAATTTTAAATTTTTTTAAATTGAAAGGGGCTGTTTGAATTTGAAAAATTTTTCCATTTTTTAACCGGTTTTTTCGGGAAAAAAAATTTATGATTTCCAAAATTTTTTAATTTGGAAATTATTTTTAATGGGCCCTTTCCATTTAAGAAATTGATAAGTTTAAATTTTGTTTTTTTTTTTGGTTTTAAAAATTTTTTTTTAAAAAACCCTTACATTAAATAAATATAAATTTTCCGATTTTAAAAACCCAGGCCGGGCAATTAATTTTTTAAAAATAAGGGTTTGAACTTTTTTAAAAAAAAATTTTTTTAAATTAAATTTTGGGTTTTTAAATTTAATTAAAAAATTAAATTAAAAAACCCGTTTAAATTGGGGGGTTTTAAAAATTTTATTTTATGATTAAAAAATTTTTGGGGGAGGTTCCAAAAATTTAAAAAACCAAAAAATTTTTCAAAAAAAAAATTTTTTAATTTTAAAAAAAAAAAGGGGTTTCCCAAGTTTTTTTAAACTTTTATTTATTAAAATTCCATTTTAATTTTTGAAATTAAATTTGGATCTTTAATATTTTTAAAACCAAAATAAACCCGGGAAAGTAAACCCAAAATTTTTCATCTTTTGGCCCTTTTGGAAATTGGGTTTTTTCCCCGAAAGAACAAAAAGTTTTAAAGCAATATCTAATTGGGTTTTGAACTTTTTAATTTAAGATAAAAATGAAAATATTTTTGGGAAAACTTAAAAAAAGAAAACAAGGGTTTAAATTAAAGGAAATTTTTTCCCCAAAACCCTTTTAAAATTTTTTTAAACCGGATGGTTAAAAACCCCCTTTTCCATTTTGGGCCAAAATTTAGTTTTCTTTTTAAAATTAAATATTAATTTTTTTAATTTTCAAAAACGCGGATAAGGGTTTAAACCAGGTTTTCCCTTTGGCAAACGTTTTGAAAATTTTTTCCCTTTTTGTTTTAAAATGTTTTGGGTTTTGATCCAAAAAAAGGAAAAAATTTTTTTACCAAATTAGGTTGAACTTTTTAATTTTAAAAATTTTTTTTTAAAAAAAAGGGGTTTTTAATTTTTAAAAAAAGTTTTTAAATTTAAAAAGTCTAAAAAAAAACTTCAAAATATTCGTTTAAAACCGAATTTTATTGTTCATTTTTAAAAAATTTTTAAGGGGAAAATTTTCCCAAAAAAAAGGGAAAAATTTAAAATTTAAAATTTTTCCCGGTTTTAAAGGAACCAGGGAGCAAAAGGAAAATTGGGATTCCCTTTATCAAAAAAAATAAATTTAAATTTTTTTAAAAAAGGGGAAATTTAAACCCAAAATTTTTCCAAAAATTTTAAGTTTATAATTTTTTAAAAAAATTGGGTTAATCCCAAATTGTTTAATTTTTTGAAAATTTTAAAAGGAAAATTTAAAACCCCAAAAATTAAAAAACCAAAAATTTTTTGAAAATTGGTGAAAACAATTTCGGGGGTTAAAACAACACAAAAAAAAGATTTTCAAAAATTTTTTCGAACAAAAATGTTTTAAATTACCCAGAAAAAATTTAAAGGATCAAAAAAATCAAAAAAAATAAACCGGGAAAAAATTTTTAAAAATTTGGTTCAAAAATTTGGAACCCAATTTCCCAAGGGATTTTTGAAATTAAGTTTTAAAGGATTTAAAAATTAAAGGAAGGAAAATAAAAAACCCAAAAAAAAAAACCTTTTTAAAAGGCGAAAAAATTTTGGGTCAAAAAACCCAAAAAAAAATTTTCCCAAAAAAAAAAAAAAAAATTTAAATTTAAAAAAAAATTTAAACCGGGATGCCCTTGGATAAAAGAAAATTAAAAATTTTTTTTTTAAGCTAAAAAACCAAAAAAAAAATTTTTTTAAAAGACCAAAAAAAAGTTTTTAAAAAGAAATATTTAAAAGGCCCAAAAAAAATTTAAAACTTTGAATTTAAAATTTGAAATAAAGGATTTAAGGGAAAAAAAAAAAAATAAAAAAAAACCCAAAAAAAAAGAAAAGTTATTTCCGAAACCAAAGGTCAAAGTTTTTCCCCATTTGGTTCCTTAAAATTTTCGATGGGAAAAAAAAAAAAAAAAAAATTTAAACTAAATTTTTAAATAACCCAAAAATTTTTGGGGGAAAAATGGATACCCAAAAATAACCCGAAAATTTAAAAAAAAAGGGAAAATATTCCCAACTTAAAAAACATTTTAAACCCTTTATTGCTTTGTTTAAAAGGGTTTAAAAAGGGTTAAAACCCCTTTTTAAAGCAAATAAAACAACCAATTTTCAAAAAACCCAAAAAAAAAAAATTTTAAAAAAACCACAAAAAAAAAAAAAATTTTAACAAAAACCCAAAAATTTTTAAACGGGGTTTTTCCCAAATTTCAATTTTATAAAAAAACTTAAAAAAATTTAAACAAAAAAAAATTTAAATTAAAATTTAAAAAAAAAAAATTTTGAAAAAAAAATTTGAAAAATTCTTTTAAAGGAAATAAACAAAAATTTTAAAAAAAAATAAATAATTTAAAAAATTTTGAAAAGCAAAAAAATTCAAAGGGAAATTAAAAAATCCGAAAATAAAATTTAAATTTAAAAATTTAAACCTTAAAAAACCCCAAAAGGGGGAAAACAAAAAAAAAATCAAAAATTTTTAAACCCAAATTAAAAAAAACCTTTATTTGGTAAAAAAATTTTTAAAATAAATTTAAAAAAATTTTAAAAAGTCTTGTCTATAAAAAAAATTTAAAAAAAAATCTTTATTAAAATATAAAAGAAAATTTTACTTTGGCAAAAAAAATTTAAAAAGTCTTAAGTAAAAAATTTTTCCAAAACCAAAAATTTAAAATTAAAAAAAAATAAAAAACAAAATTTTTAGAAAAGTAAAACCTTTTAAAACCCCAAACTTTTCTAAAAAATAAAAAACAAATTTTAAAGGTTTTTTCAAAAATAAAACTTTTTTTTAAAATTCCTTTTTAATATTAAATAAACAATAAAAATAAAAAATTTCTTTTAAAAAAATTTTTGAAAAAATTAAAATTTTAAGGAAAAAAAAAAATTTTAAAATTTTTAAAAATTTTTTAAAATTAATTAAAAATTAACCTTTTTTTAAAATTTCCTCAAATATTTTTGTTTAAAATTTAAAAATCCCAAAAATTTTTTTAATTTTATTCTAAAAAAAATTTAAATTTTTAAAATTTTTCCCTTTTTTTGAATTTAATTTAAATTGGGATCCCCATTTTATAAATTGTTTAATAAAATTTTTTAAAACTTTTAAAAATAAAAATTTTAAAAAATTTTAAATTAAATTTATAAACTTGGGTTTTAAAAAATTTTTAAATTTAATTTTAAAAAAAATTGATTTTTAAATTGAAAAATTAATTAATTTAAAAAATTTAAAAAATTTTAAATTTAAATTTATTAAATAAAATTTTTTAATATTAAAAAATAAATCAAAATTATTTTCCCCTTTTAAATTGATTAATTTAACTTAATATTAAATAATAATTTAAGTTTTTTTAAAAAAAAAATAAAAATTTAAATAAAAATATTTTTTTAAAAAATAATTTACTTTTAAGCATTGCTGTGCGGCGTGTCGCGGTGTTTTTACATCCAACATTAATGGATTTATTTTGATGTTTCTGTTATGGTTTCGGTTGCATAATCTGTTATGTCTTATCGTTTGTAGTCCAAATAATTATAAAATTGCCTTTCCATACCATCATTGTAATGAAAATTGTTTGGACGAATATTGTGAAAATAATTGTTTAAAGTTCGAAATTGCATTTTAGTTACGTAAGCGCGTCACTGTTTTTTATATCCTGTGGTGTTGTTGTTCTGTGGTTTGCATGTTGTGTCGACTGTTATAATATTTGTTTGTGCGTTTCTCTGTTATGAATGTTCTTGTGTGTGTTTGTGCTGTATTTCTGTCACGTAGTGTTTTAGCGATATTTTTTAACATTGTCATAAAGCGGGAGGTTTGGCATGCCATGAAACCAGGTTCAACCCACCATTTTTTCTTAAAATGCCCTGTACCAAGTCAGGAATATGGCAGTTGTTATCAAATAGTTCGTTTCTATGTGTGTTGGTGTTTGTTTTTGTTGCACTTCGGTGTTCCTGTTGTTCCTTTGTTTTCCTCTTATAGTTGATGTGTTTCCCTCGGTTTTGGTTTGTAACCCGGATTTGTTTTCTCTCAATCGATTTATGACTTTTGAACACCGGTATACTACTGTTGCCTTTATTTAATCCCGAATTCCGCTAGAGGCGTGCAAATACGTATACTTCGCCATAAGTGCAAAAGGGTCTTTTTTGGTAATGCTGTTTCTTTTCAAACAAAGTTCATTCACTTTGTATGCGTGTTTATTGTAATGTTTTCGGTCTTTAACACGACAGGAACTTACAAATGCGATATTGTGATCAAACATCTGACAAATATAATCTTTCCCCTACATGTATTATTTCTGTTATGTACAAGGTCCGTTACCAGTTTGATACTGGATCCGAAATGTTCTATTTACAAAATATCGACAGTAAACTTTATTCATAAATTGACATCAATATACTTAAATATGTAAAACTGCTCTTTGCGTTCCCTAATGAACTATCTATAACTATTCTACTTCAAATATATACAACTGGTACATATTTGTACTATTACAAATTTGTTCTGGGTCAGGAACAAACTTGTTCTAATGGTACAATCTAGTACCCTACATGCTACGACTTGTCCTAATGGTACATTTTGGTACCCTACAAGCTACGACTTGTCTTATACGGTAAAATTTATACATGACAAACTACAACTTGTACAAGTCTTAACGAACAGGCACCAACCTTGCCCTTTGTTGCATTACAATCATGAATGCAATTCCATATTAGGAGAATACAATCTCTAATAATCACGTAACGTACGTATCATTGTCATCGTCTTCGGAGACTTCAGACGAATGACAATGAGCAAGGAATCGCTCCTGATTATAAACCACAATGGTAGCCGTACCATTCTTGAAGGAGGGGTGTTCTTCCAAAGTGCATCATTACTCGCATTAGAGTTTCCGTTGGAACACCCCTTCACATTTGACCTGACCCAAGGTTTACCAGCCAAATATCTTATTCTTTTCTATATTTTATTTAAGTATATACAAATACATAAAATAAGACTTCAGCCGAACTGTAACTAAGGTAAACTATCTAACCTAAGATACAAAATCATCTCACTACGATGCCAATATAAAAAGTCGATCACTATTGAAACACAGGTAGTTTACCAAGACGTATTGTAACCTAGATAATATTTATGATGGGGAACATACTGCATTGCTGTCTTGAGAATACAAAATAAGAAAAGAAAGGGAAACAAAGCAATAAAGAGGATTTCACCAGCTAAACCATACAAATTTTGCAATAACAACAATAATCATTACCAGAAACACCACTGTTCTTTCTATTACTATCGTATCCTTCTCCTGACGACGAAATGTAAAGTGTTGAATGAGTAAAGGAGCATATCATATCGTCGTCAAATTATGACATGATGCAATAATTATACAATAGACACATATACGAAAACAAGAGTAAAGACCATAATTTTAAAAAATCCCATGACTTGTATAAAGACCACCCATTATTCAACAATTTTGTCAAATTCTCAATTGAGAAATTTTTACTGAGTGTGTGGATTCGCCTAGAGGGTGATAAATATATATATCAGGAAACGCTTACCCCGTCGAACACCGTTCTCTGTTTGTATTTTTTTTTTTTTTTTTTTTTTCATGCGATTCTCTGTTTTCGTTTTTGACCTTGATTCGTATCTTCTTAATTGGTCGTGCGATTGAACCTCGACATTTTTTTTTTTTTTTTTTTGTAAAATTGCATTGAAAAGTTCGTGCGAAAAACAAATTGTTGTAAACATTACAATAAATTTCGGACGTATCAGTGCGCAAACCGGTGACAAAATATTACCTCCCCTGTAAACAGTGCGCTCTTCTGAATAGAGGCGATCAGTAAAGAAAAACGGATGATGCTGTAATTGTTTTGCTTGTTTGAAATGAGCTAACACAGACGAACTAAGACGTGTCAACATAATGTGAATATGATAATGAATCAGGTGAACTATCAATTGTTAAGTTTAGCACCTCATCGTATCTTCATATGATAGGTAAATGAGTGAATTTTCGATTTTCAGTGTCGTCAGGGTTCAAACTTGTAATCATGCCATCCTTTCATTATTTTTTTTAATACTATCTAATGGTTGGAACACCTTGATTTTCTCCCAATTTGTAAAGTTGATTATGTTGCATGATATATATTTTTATGGGGGAAAAAAATTAATATGCAGCAAAGATTGGCAGTTTTTTATTTGCGTTGCTACGTGAAATAAAGGGAGGTAAATTAAAGTAAAAGAAGGCGCGCTTTTTCAAATAGTAAACAATTTAATTCAGATGCATGGTATTTTTTCAAATGATAAAGAATATCGTAGAAAATTACTAGAAATTCATCTAATTTATGCAATTTTCATTAAAGATATACAATATGACATACTGAAAGCCGAAAAGGGGTAAAACCACCATACCTTGAACAAATTAGGGGGATATCGGGTGAAAATATTACGAAATTTAGATTATTTTTATCTGTGGTATCAACCATTTGATTTTCAGGGGGCAGCTAAATTTGGCAATCACAATACTGGAATTCCAAATACCGGTTTAAAATTTTGGTAAGAGCCAATGATCTGATCTACATTTACTTAAACTGAAACTGAAACAAAAGATAAAGGGACATGCAACTAACTAGTTTTTCAATTTCATTTTCTAGCAAAATGGCTGTTTTTTGGGGCATTTCTCTGTTCAAAACATTAGTCTAATATTTTCATGTTCTCTTTGGATTGCCAAATAATATTATTATCACCTAATTGAATGTTCAAATTATTTTGCAGCGATGTTCTGTATGTAAGGAAGACTGTCATAAAATCTAACAGTTCCGGAGGGGCCTTTAAACTAACTGTTTAACATCAAGATCGATGTAAGGTTCAAGTGCCTGATCCAGTGCAAGTTGTAGCCAGTTTTTCCTTGTAATTGTGGCAGAAAAACCACCAGCTCTCAGCTGGGTAATAGAAAGTTTCTGGCTTGAAAGGATATCAAACGGATGTTTTATGGAATGATTCTCAAGTACATATGACGATCATATGCATAGAAAAGTGGAGCTAGTCTCTTTCATGCAGCAATTTGTAATTCCCAATTTGAACTCCGAAAAGACAAGAGCAAATAAATGTACATCAATGAAAAACAGTCTCTGTGAATAAAATCATTCCAAAACTTAAATGTGTCATTAGTGTTGCATTATTTATCAGTAGAGATAGTTAGATTACAGTAAGATTGCCCAACTGAAGGCTTTTGTCGGTAATATTTTGTAAATCTTGAAGATTTCTTTAATCAATATTGTTTGTTTACATGTAAATTCTGAATGCTCATGTTTTAAATTTCTATTGATAAAGAAACTGAGCAACTGAGCTTTGTATAGAAAGATGTCAAGATGAAATAAATGAGTTTCCTAAAGTTTGTGCATTGCTGTTGGACTGTTAAGAGGCCATCTTCTTTGTGTCTTAATTTGGCAATTTCTTTCAATCCAGCATCGAAGTACGTTTTCAAAAGAACTGGCTAGGTGATTTTAAGAAAATTCTAGTCACTGAGGGAAAGGAAAGACACACAGAGGTTCATCTGTATATTCAATTTTGAACATTAACATATGTTTTGGCATCAACGACAGTTAAAAAAAGGCCACGGTTTAAATTTTAGCCTAAAGTTTCATGACTGTTTTAAGCTATATTGGGACTGGCTTGTTCATATTATGATACGATCTGTTTGCCGTCTTAATTCCACATTTGGTAATTTGACATTTTTTATCAAGGATGGGCTTTTGGTTTCAGTTTGCATGACATTGCAGTTCACAAAGTTTATGACAAAATAAAGATTTAATTTGTTTATTATACGGCATGCCAAGTTCTCCCATTTATTTGTATTGTAGTCATGTCATGTCATGTAATGTTGTCATTTTAATGTTATATTTAACATTGCCATAAAAGCGGGAGGTTTGGCATGCCACAAAACCAGGTTCAACCCACCATTTTTTTCTTAAAATGTCCTGTACCAAGTCAGAAAAATGACCATTGTTATATTATAGTTCGTTTCTGTGTGTGTTACATTTTAATGTTGTGTTTTTGTTGTGTCGTTGTTCTCTTATATTTGATGCGTTTCCCTCAGTTTTAGTTTGTAACCCGGATTTGTTTTTATCTCTATCGATTTATGAGTTTCGAACAGCGGTATACTACTGTTGCCTTTCGAGATTATCCTGAAGTCCAACGGCTGTTTTGCCAGACAAGCTGGGGCCGTGCTTGTCTGGGAAAACAGTCGTTTGACGTCAGAGAACTAGTCAATTTTTTTCTAAAAATAGCTCTTCGCATGCTACCCGCCTGATTTACCATCTTTCATCAGAGTCTGAATAGGGGGGCAGGGTGCCCGGACGCCCCTTTTAGTGTGAGACAAATTTGGTTAATTATATACGAAATCACTAAAGCAGGACTGGAGCGGGCCCCCTTTTAGGCAGTCAGTGGGCATCCCCTTAGGTTTCAACCATTTAACTTCGAAAAAGGGGGAGGGGGTATTTTTTTTTCTTTTTTTTTTTTTTTGTCCGAGTCAAACATTTTTCATATATTAATAAATTCAGATTTAACATATACTTTCATATATGTAGTGTGTATAAAAGTATTACCAACAATATTCATCAAATTGGGGATCATAATATATTTAAAGAAAAAACCCATACCCCCCCTTTTTTAAAGTGAAATGGTCGTTCCTTTAGGAAAATTTCTGGAACTGCCACAGTTTATACTTTAATACGCACGTTAAAGATTTCACATGCGGACTTCTAAATCAACACCTACAAAAGTTGTTCAATTTTACACAAAGAAAAAATAATGCATTTTTAATTTGACTCGGATGGATATTTTTATTTTGCACACATTCCAACATATTACATGAACTGACAATAAACATAAATCAAAGTTAGAGAAATGAGTATATTCATATCAAACAAATACCAAATAAAAATACTCATGATTTTTTAACAAAGACAAAACTATTGCGTAGTGCGTAAGCATTTCAATTTTTTTTTTTTTTTTTTTTTAACAGATTTGAATATGGAAGATGCGCATACCTGTACATCATAAAAGTGCAAAGTCTTTTCTTTAACACGCGTGGTTAATTTGGATCACATGTTTTCTAGTCCTATATTAAAAGAATTCGAAGGTTCATATCATTTACATTCAACGTTTTTTATGGGATTTTTTTTACTATCAATGTTGAACCTCGAGGTTACATTGATAGTAAAAAAAATCCGATAAAAACGTTGAATGTAAATGATATGAACCTTCAAAAAGTCTTATATCATAGGACTCATGTTTTTCAAACATAATATGTTGATCATTTATATTATGATGATTTCAATACACTTCACATTAGGTAATTTGTCACGTATATTGATTACATTATATCGAGTTGTCCCAACGATACACTTATCGGTGTGCTCGATCATACGAATTTACCGACATTCATATAGACAAAATTACCCAACTTTGAAAAATTCTTGTGGCGAAACTACATTTTGGAACGCGTTAAAAATTAGATCCTCATTAAGCTACATTATCAAGGTTTGATATATATTTTTTTCAAAAAAAAAAAAAGAAAAACTGCAGTCAAGATTGGTAGTTTTTTATACACCCTATGTTGAGCAATAAATTGTTCAATTAACAGCATATTTGGCAACTAAAAAAATCATTTATCAACAAATTCAGCTTTAAAATATACTTTACTTATAGTGGTTGTATAAAATTTATGGTTTAGTGTTTTCAGAGATATTCATCCCTATGCATATCGAATTTTATGTGTTAATTGTCTTTCTTTTTTTTGGACCTTTTCTATCTCTTTCATAAGAAGAGTCACTTTTCTATTGTTCTAGTGTCACTGGAAATGACACTGGTATATCCGGTCTCGAGTTGAAAATACAGGCTGTCAAACAAATAAAATAGCCCATAAAAAATACATTAAACAATCTTAATGTTCATCTCAACTTATAAAGGAGAGGTGGAAGATATCAAAGGGTTATTCAAACTAATAAGTCAAAGACTAAATGACAACGCCATGGCAAAAAAAAAAAAACACGAAAAACAACATGACAAAAAAAATAAAAAGAAAGAAAAACGACATGACAATAAAAAAAATCTACAAAACACAACCTAGAAAACTTAAGACTGAGCAACACGAACCCCACCTATCACCGTGGTGATTTAAAGAAAGGTAAGCAGATCCGATCTATATGTGGCGTGTAGTTCATGTAAGTTCACATTGGAAGATAAGTAACAAATATTGGTAATACATATTTTATGAAGGTTAGCAGTTGAGATTGAAATGCGACTAAAAGTGATCGGGCATTCCAAGTCGAAGTGGTAAAAAAATAACATTTGCAGTTGACTGAGGCTGTCCCAATAAGCGCAATCCTTCGGTAACAAGGGGTAGCCAATAGAGTATGAATTTAAGATCGAACCAAGTCTTTCTGTCTAAATGTGTATATGTTGTGATAAGGACAATAAACAATAAAATTAATTTTTCCTATTACCATTCTCAAGGATTGTGCCTCTCAGAAAAGGATTTAGAATCTCAAAAGTAATTGCATTGAGGTATAATGATTTGTCTTCAGTTGGGTAAAAATGTGCTTTCTCAAAAGTCATAAGGTAGCAATATACGGCTATTGGAAACCAAATTAAATTGACACTCATATTTTTAACCACCCTCTTTCTCTTACTGTTCGTGTCATATACATCTATATGCATGTAAGCAGCATCTTCCATAAATTTGATTACCGATAGCTAACTGGTGAAAATATAATCTCATGTTGGTGTTCCCATGGCAACAATCTGCATTTATTTGCTACAAAATATTGCAAAACAGTATCACTAAAATTCAGTCCGAAATACACTTTCAATCCGGTGGTAGATACCTTTTTTAAAACAATTGACATTTATCTATAAAGCGATTAACTAAAAATCAGGTGTTTTTCTTTCAATTTTTTAGTAAAATTGCGTAGGCAGGAATGCACATTTGGAGTTTTGATTTTGGCCTCGGTGGGTGAATATTGTATAGCAAATAAATATAGATTGTTGCCATGGATCTTCAAAAAATTAATTTTATTCCACGATTGTGTTTGGAAATCAAATTAAAGGGAGATAATGATTACATAAATGTCCCTCTGGCATCTTTCGCCTTTCTTTTACATACATATGCCCGTATGTGACACATATAGTGAGCCCAATTTGTCAGAAAGCAAAGCAAAGTTGATGCTTAGCAATTATAAAGGTCAATTTTAATTGTTTCCCCTTACTGTATTAATTTACTATAAAAAACAAAAAGCATTGTATCACGGAATTTGAACTTTCCATTTATAAAACTCTCCCTGAACTGATTAAACAAAACATAAACGACATAAATAAATTAGATTAATAAACGCCTCGTCATTTTAAAGACTTTTATTAATTTAAAAAAAAGCAGGTCAAAATCATCAGATTTTACCAATCACTGAATGAAATCACAACTTACATAAGGCTTAAGAAGATATCATCAAGCTGAGCAAATGAATGAATTACTAAATATTTTATTTTGCACAAAAGAGTAACTATCGCTACAAAAGATGAACATAGTGGAATCAGTAAAGTTTCAATCAAGTTTGTGGTTGATAGAAGAGGGGTGGTGACGAACCAGAAAGACTTCCAGATCGTGTCACAGGTGAATTTAACATCAGTATCATTTGGTTTTTTTTACAGATGAGTGGATACAATTGTTATGATATATCAAACAAACAACCTTAAAAATTATGTATTTTTGAAGTAAAAGAAAATACCTGAAGTTAAATCTGCTATATGTTTCTAAATATAAATGCAAAAACTAAAGCATTCTCTCAAATTAAATTATCATTGCTAACGATTTTTAGTCAACTTACATTTAAAACTAGGACGTGTAGTATACCATATATAAATAAGGAGATTGCCAATGAGATAACTATCCACCAAATGTCAAATGAAGTGGATATAAGCAATTATAGGCAACCGTACGGCCTTCAACAATGAGATAACCCATACCGTATAGTCGGCTATAAAAGGCCCCGACATGAAAAATATGAAATAATTCAATTGAGAAAACTAAAGGCCTAAATAATAAAAAAACAATTTGAAGTTTACTGTGTACACTCTCAAATTCATTTTAAATGCGTGTTTTAATAAAATTCATAATGAACTCTGAAATTCATCTCAGATACGTGTTTTAATAAAATTCATAATGAACTCTCAAATTCATTTTAAATACGTGTTTTAATAATATTCATAATAAACTCTCAAATTCATTATTAATACTTGTTTTAATTAAATTGAAAACGAAAGAGTCTTAGAATTTTGTTTTAAATTTTCGAAATATATTTCCTATACATTTTAGCCACAGCAGCTCTGTAGTCAGCTCCTTAAAGAATGTTACTGTATTCCAAAGGGGAATGTTTTATTATTGAAATAGTCCTGGACATTGATAACTGTTGGCTTAAATTTCCAATTGATGAAGTTGAAGATGAAGTGTATACACTTCAGATTTCTGTGTACAACCTAGCCATGTTGTCTAGTATGACTACATACAATGTAAGTTTAACCTCTTGTGACAAAAAGTTATGAACACTTTTTATCATTGATCAAACTATAATATTGTGTACACAGAATGTGACAACTTTATGACAAACTTTCTTCATCGAATAACACGTGGTTATACAGGGCTAACATCATAATATATATATATATATATATATAATTCGTCTCAAATTTAGCCCAACAATGTTAGATCTACAAATTTGCGTTAGAAAATTTTTGTTCTTCCTCAGCGGGATTTGAACCCTTGCGTCTGTGACATCGTGGCAACACCGCCTGCATCGTTTCCAGCGCCCTAGCCCACTCGACCACCCAGGCTACATTAAAATATAACTTTCGGTGGTCCCTAGATAAAGCTGACGAGGAAAGGCATCACATCGACCACCGAAAGCTATATTTTAATGTAGTCTAGGTAGTCGAGTGGGCTAGGGCGCTTGACACGGTGCAGGCGGTGTTGCCATGATGTCACAGACGCAAGGGTTCGAATCCCGCTGAGGGAAGAACAAAAATTTGCTAATGCAAATTTGCAGATCTAACATTGTTGGGCTTAATTTGAGACGAATTATATATATATATTATGGTGTTAGCCATGTATAACCACGTGTTATCCGATGGAGAAAGTTTGTCATAAAGTTGTCACATGTTTAGACTGTATACTAAAATTAAAATTTGATGTGACAGCATGGTAATTCACATTATCATTCTTTACGAAAGACAAATTAGCTGATCTGAAAGATACACTATCTACTTGCCACTATACATCATGTACTTGTTACAACCCTAGATAAAGCCGACGAGGAAAGGCATCACAACGACCACCGAAAGCTATATTTTAATGTAGCCTAGGTGGTCGAGTGGGCTAGGGCGCTGGACACGGTGCAGGCGGTGTTGCCACGATGTCACAGACGCAAGGGTTCGAATCCTTTTGAGGGAAGAACAAAAATTTGCTAACGCAAATTTGCAGGTCAAACATTGTTGGGCTAAAATTGAGACGAATTATATATATATATATATTATGGTGTTAGCATTGTATAACCACGTGTTATCCGATGGAGAAAGTTTGTCATAAAGTTGTCACATGTTTAGACGTGTATAATAAAATTAAAATTTGATGTGGCGGCATGGTAATTCACAATTGAGGTAAATTAAATGGCCTTCCAAATACTTTTCGATCCCTAACATCACTGAAGAGACATTAATTTGTTTAAATCCGGATATGGTGTAAAAAAATTTAGCACCTCATGTTGTGGTTTACCATCTTTGCCGCAAGTTTATTGTTTTCTACTTGTTATTAAATTAATAATTAAGATCTATTTTGTTACACTTTGTGATCAATTTATTTGGCAATCGTCAATGGCAGTCAGCAGGGTTTAAGAACATCAGTTGTTCAACTTGTTAGTCAAATGCGTTTTGTTAAAATATATTTTTTCACTCTTTTGGTCTTTTGGAAAATGTTGTTTGTGCTGTATTTAGACCCCTCTACAACGAAATTTTTTACACGCACACGTATAAAAATTGCGGTTTTTATCCAACGCAATCATCATAAAGTTGATCATAGGTTTGAACGTTTTTTCAATTTAGACTTGTATATATTTATTTCGTTTGGGTTTGTAATATATTTTCCCTCCGGTTTTTATAATCCGTTCATCCTATTTTGATTCTTTAACATTCAAGAGTCTATCCTAAATTGAGGAAAATTAAATGGCCTCCCAAATACTTTTCGATCCCTAACATCACTGAAGAGACATTAATTGTCGAAATCCGGATATGGTGTAAAAAAAATTTAGCACCTCATCTTGTGGTTTACCATCTTTGCCGCAAGTTTATTGTTTTCGACTTGTTATTAAATTAACATATAGATCCATTTTGTTACACCTTGTGATCAATTTATTTGGCAATCGTCAATGGCAGTCAGCAGGGTTTAAGAACATCAGTTATTCAACCTGTTAGTCAAATGCGTTTTGTTAAAATATATTTTTTCACTCTTTTGGTCTTTGGAAAATGTTGTTTGTGCTGTATTTAGACCCCTCTACAACGAAATTTTTTACATGCACTCGTATAAAAATTGCGATTTTTATCCAATGCAATCATAGGTCTGAACGTTGTTTTCATATATATATACATTGTGGTTTTTATCCAACGCAATCATAGGTTTGAACGTTGTTTTCAATTTAGACTATTTTATATATATATATTTAAACGTTGTTTTCAATTTATATATATAAACAAGTCTAAATTGAAAACAACGTTCAAACCTATGATTGCGTTGGATAAAAACCGCAATTTTTATACGTGTGCATGTAAAACAATTTTCTTGGTAGAGGGGTCTAAATACAGCACAAACAACATTTTCCAAAAGACCAAAAAGGTGAAAAAGTATATTTTAACAAAACGCATTTGAGAAACAGGTCGAACAACAGATGTTCTTAAACCCTGCTGACTGCCATTAGCGATTGCCAAATAAATTGATCACCAGATGTAAAATGGATCTTAATATTTATTTAATACCAAACAGAAACAATAAACTTCCGGATAAGATGGTATATCACAAACATAAGGTGCATACATTTTGTACACCATATCCGGATTACGACAATTAATGTCTCTTTAGTGATGTTAGAGATCGAAACGGTATTTGGAAGGCCATATAATTTACCTCAATTTAGGATAGACTCTTGAATTTTGAAAGAGTCGAAATAGGATGAACGAATCATATAAACCCGAAGGCAAATATAAAACAAGCCCAAAAGCAGGGTTTAATAAGAACATCCGTTATTCGACCTGTTAGTCAAATGCGTTTTGTTGGTCGAACAACTGATGTTCTTAAACCCTGCTGACTGCCATTGGCGATTGCCAAATAAATTGATCACCAGATCTAACGAAATATATCGTAATATTAATTTATACCAAACAGAAAAAATAAACTTGCGGATAAGATGGTATACCACAAACATGAGATGCAAAATTTGCACACCATATGCGGATTTCGACAATTAATGTCTCTTTAGTGATGTTAGTGATCGAAACGGTATTTGGAAGGCCATATAATTTACCTCAATTTAGGATAGACTCTTGAATTTTAAAGAGTCGAAATAGGATGAACGGATCATATAAACCCGAAGGAAAATATAATACAAGCCCAAACGAAAAAATATATAAAAGTCTAAATTGAAAACAACGTTCAAACCTATGATTGCGTTGGATAAAAACCGCAATTTTTATACGTGTGCATGCAAAACAAATTTCTTGTTAGAGGGTCTAAATACAGCACAAACAACATTTTCCAAAAGACCAAAAGGTGAAAAGTATATTTTAACAAAACGCATTTGACTAACAGGTCGAACAACAGATGTTCTTAAACCCTGCTGACTGCCATTGGCGATTGCCAAATAAATTGATCAGATGTAAAATGGATCTTAATATTTATTTAATACCAAACAGAAACAATAAACTTCCGGATAAGATGGTATATCACAAACATAAGGTGCATACATTTTGTACACCATATCCGGATTACGACAATTAATGTCTCTTTAGTGATGTTAGAGATCGAAACGGTATTTGGAAGGCCATATAATTTACCTCAATTTAGGATAGACTCTTGAATTTTGAAAGAGTCGAAATAGGATGAACGAATCATATAAACCCGAAGGCAAATATAAAACAAGCCCAAAAGCAGGGTTTAATAAGAACATCCGTTATTCGACCTGTTAGTCAAATGCGTTTTGTTGGTCGAACAACTGATGTTCTTAAACCCTGCTGACTGCCATTGGCGATTGCCAAATAAATTGATCACCAGATCTAACGAAATATATCGTAATATTAATTTATACCAAACAGAAAAAAATAAACTTGCGGATAAGATGGTATACCACAAACATGAGATGCAAAAATTTGTACACCATATGCGGATTTCGACAATTAATGTCTCTTTAGTGATGTTAGTGATCGAAACGGTATTTGGAAGGCCATATAATTTACCTCAATTTAGGATAGACTCTTGAATTTTAAAGAGTCGAAATAGGATGAACGGATCATATAAACCCGAAGGAAATTATAATACAAGCCCAAACGAAAAAATATATAAAAGTCTAAATTGAAAACAACGTTCAAACCTATGATTGCGTTGGATAAAAACCGCAATTTTTATACGTGTGCATGCAAAACAAATTTCTTGTTAGAGGGGTCTAAATACAGCACAAACAACATTTTCCAAAAGACCAAAAAAGTGAAAAAGTATATTTTAACAAAACGCATTTGACTAACAGGTCGAACAACAAATGTTCTTAAACCCTGCTGACTGCCATTGGCGATTGCCAAATAAACGGATTACTGATGTAATAAATGGATCTTAATTATAAATTTAATACTAAACAGAAAACAATAAACTTGCGGAAAAGATGGTATACCGCAAACAAAAGGTGCAAAGGTTTTTGTACACCATATCCGGATTTCGACAATTAATGTCTCTTCAGTGATGTTAGGAATCGAAACGGTATTTGGAAAGCCATACAATTTACCTCAATTTAGGATAGACTCTCTAAGTTTGAGGAGTCAAAATAGGATGACCGGATCATATAAACCCGAAGGCAAATATAATACAAGCTCAAACGAAAAAATATACACAAGTCTAAATTGAAAACAACGTTCAAGCCTATGATTGCGTTGGATAAAAACCGCAATTTTTATACGTGTGCATGAAAAACAAATTTCTTGTTAGAGGGGTCTAAATACAGTACAACCAACATTTTCCAAAGGACCAAAAAAGTGAAAAAGTATATTTTAACAAAACGCATTTGACTAACAGGTCGAACAACAAATATATTTTAGACAGACAGCTAGATACCATAAACATACTATGTATAAACAGGCCAGAGTCTTAGCTTGATTTGCTATATGATATAAAAACTAAACTGACGAAAAAAGGTCATTTATTCGAAATCATAAAATGCAAAAAATACATTTTGCAAATAAAAAATTTGACATAAAAGTTCACTTTTTAATATGAAATAATAATACGAAATTAATACGAAATTACATCAACTAATATCATATCATTTGAATAAATGACAAAGAATATCAAAGATGGGGAGAAAAATCTGCCACAAATCCGCTCTTAAGCTGAAAGAGTGGATCCCAAATCCACTCTTAGGCTGAAAGAGTGGATCCCCCACCCGAGGACTCTGGCGACGTGAATACAATTTATATATAACTTGAAAAATTTACAAGCATGACATTCACATACATGTACACCAAAAAATAACACTTTATTTTTGTAAAACGTTTCCATATTGAGCAGAAATATTATAAGTTCATATGATCATATAACAAAATATTACTTTTAAATTATCTCTTTCTGATAAAAATGATTAAAGGTGTAAATTTTATTCCGGTCAGGACCACAGCAATAAAATTACAATATAATCGTCGTTAAGTATATGTTTCTTACTTCATATTTCGTCTTACATCTAGACATTTAATAATAGTATCCTCTAAATATTTTAGTACGGACAATTAGTACATTAAGTAACCGAAACTTTATCTTTAATCTTAAATCTTCAAACAAAATAGAAGTACATTTTTACGAAGCCCTGGATCCTTTCTAAATACTAAGTTTTATATCTGACTATTTCAATATGGGATCATGAGCAACTGATTCTCATACTACACTTGACATTTTCAATCAAAATTGTATAAAGATCATAGATTTACTAAATTTCTTAAGGAAAAAGTTTTTAAATTGAAATTAGTAAATAAGTATCCAATGTAGACCTTTTTTAACTCTCAGTTATTTTTGTTATTGATATGAGTCTTTAGAAATATTTTGCGTAACTCATGATTCGGTAAAAAGTTAAGCTTTAGTCATAATCTTGAATATACAGCTTTTTAGAAATTTAATGACTGGTGAATACCACCATTCAATATTAATAGTAATAATTTATATCGATAATACCACTATAAAAATAACGGGAATCCACCAAACTTACTTATCCAACACTGATAAGCTTGGGGACTTTTAATTTACACTTAAAATATACATAATATACATCGGGAATTTGATTTTCTATTGAAAAAATAATAATAATAATAAAATAAATAAATAAATAAATATATATATATATATAAAATAAATATATTACTATACATAAAATAAATTCATATTCATTTTCTTCCTGGCATGCTACAGAACTTATTCTGAACATACTGATATTCCAATGCAATACATTTTAAAAGGTTTATATTGTATATGGTCGTAATAAAGTTGTAAAATGAAAATATCTTTGAAAATAATGTTCCAGCTTTTAGTGATTTTTCGTATAATTTCTATTTACCTTGCGATGAACATGATGAAAGTAAACTGATGTAAATTTTAACCGAGTAAATATTTATAACTTTTGACACAGACTCTAAATTTTTTCTCGAAAGAGGAAAACCCATTTAATTAATAACCAGTTTAGTTAAATATAAAAGCTTTAGTTTTTGATGGGTTTACCTCTAAAGACCATAGCATTTAGTACATCATTGGGATAAACCATAAAGTCCTTTTATATATATATATATAATTTGAATAATTACGAATTTGAATTAAATAGGCAACATTAAAAACCATAACATGATTTACGAACAATTCATGTATACATACAGGAAGTTAAACCGACCCATAAAATTTAAAATACAATTTAATGGTAGCCTAATAAATGTCCACATTGACAGTCTGAATAATGTGTAAAGACAGCATGGGCAGGAGGGAAGGCAATATAGACCCGAATCGTATGAAATAAAGATCATAAACGTTTTGGCTGGCAAAATTGACCCAAAACAAGATACGGTTGTAATTATTTGAAATAAAGATAATAAACGTTTTGGCAGGCAATACTGACCCCAAAACAAGCATAGCATTTTATTACTAAAGATCATATACTAGTAAACGTTTTGGCAGGCAATGCTGACCCAGAACAAGAAATTTGTAATTATATGAAATAAAGATCATAAAACATTTTGGCAGGCAATGCTGACCCAAAACAGAAGCATAGCATTTTATTACTAAAAATCATATAAAACATTTTGGTAGGCAATGCTGACCCAAAACAAAATAGTTGTAGTTGTATGAAATAAAGAGCATAAACGTTTTGGCAGACAATACTGACCCAAAGCAGAAGCATAGCATTTTTTTTTTTACTAAAGATCATATACTAGTAGACGTTTTGGCAGGCAATGCTAACCCAAAACAACACAGTTGTAATTATATGAAATAAAGATCATAAAACGTTTTGGCAGGCATTGCTGACCCAAAACAAGACATGTGTAATTAAATGAAATAAAGATCATAAAACGTTTTGGCAGGCAATGCTGACCCAAAACAAGATAGTTGTAAATGTATGAAATAAAGATCATAAACGTTTTGTCAGGCAATACTGACCAGAAACAGCTGAAGCATAAAGTTCTGTTACTGACTTAATTCTTTTTAGCTGTAAAATTCCATAAACGTGTTTGACTTCAATCCTGGAATACGGATAGGACAATTCCATCCATGAACTGCAGCAGAAGTCTTTGTTTTTTCCTTCTTCTAAAACTAAGTGCTGTATAGTTACGAGAGTCCAAGACAAATAACGACATAGCCAACTTTAAAGAGATGGTGGAATAATAGCAATTGGTGCTTTGAGCTTTCATTGGAACTAGGGTCCAGTTGTGTATCCAAATGCTGATCGAAGTCGTATTTTGTAAATTTGTATTTATAAAACAGTCAAAGTAGGCTTTGGTAAGTCAATGATTCTTGTTGATATGACTCGCACGTCTGGATCAAATTCTAATCTCGAAATTAGGTATGTGTCATTAAATAATGTCAGTAGAACAGCAACCCATCAACATTCGTATGTTTGTATTATCGGAACTATGGCATACCGCTGATATATGAAAGTATATGTAAGTTGTTGAAACCACGCTTTATTGCACATTTCCTTCAATGGGAAAAAGTTCTTTCGTAGATCAATACCAGACTCAGCGCTCTTTGTCCATAGTTAAAGCATGAAATAAACAAAATTAGAATGTAAAAGATAGGAAAAACTTAAATTCTCATTAAAAAACAAACTTGATCTTACTCTAGGACCACAAACATAACGCATGTTAAGGAATAGTATGCGATGATTTAATTATCATAGTTTCTTCTTCTTCAATAATCAACCATTAAACAGACATGATTTTTATATATTATGTATTAAATGAAGAGTATGAACTTTAAAATATTTTCAGTATGTCTTGTCCATTGTTATTTTTAATAATAAATCTAGTATAAAGTAAAAGCAAACGACCTTACAATGCATAAGTATTGGCATAAAAATTATCAATTACGTTCATCGCAACCCAAACTATATCATGTACATGAATTATACTGGTAAACATAATTATAATAAAATAATACATTAAAACATGTATTATAAAATGACAAACGTGTGAATCTAGCTACATGTCTCAAAATACTGGCAATTTTGTATGTAGCAAAAGGATTGATTACAAAAATAATTTATTCCAAACCAATCACCATGACGAAATAATAATTAAAAGTAGCATGAGTTTCATGACGAAGCATAAAACAATACCTACTACATACTAACATATTTACAAAAGCAAATACACAGAGGTCATAGACCAAGCTACTACGACCTCTGCAAAAGTAGCATGAGTTTCATGACGAAGCATAAAACAATACCTACTACATAATAACATATTTGCAAAAGTAAATACACAGAGGTTATAAACCAAGCTACTAGACCTCTGCAAAAAAAATACACAGAGGGCATAAGTACAAGCAACCTCGCCCTCTGCAAAAATTAAAATATCGTCCACATTACCCAAACAGGCAAAGACAGGTAAATTGGTTCGTAATAAATAAGCATTGGGTTGCGATATAGGTAAGAGACATATCCTTTTTATACCGTTAACATTAAGCAAACAAGGTACACCTGCATAAATTAAAATACTAACAATTATAGCGATAAGGCTAACTTGCAAAATTATAAGATCGAAACAAACCACCGTGACGAGATTTACGAAAGTAGCACGAGTTTCGAGACATAGCATAAAACAATGAACGCTAAATAAAACATAATTGCAAAAGGAAATACACAGAGGTCATAAGTACAAGCAACCAAGCTCTCTGCACCAATTGAAATATCGTCCACCTTACTCATAATAGCATAGCCTTAAAACTTAAACTGTCTTGCTCTTTCATATGAGAGTGTTTAAATGTATTGAATCGTGAATAACATCGTATATAAGTGTGTAACTTTGCATTCTATCATGTATGGTATTATTATCGTTATGCAACAAATTTTGTATTTGTAGTTAAATTTAAATCAACCATGTCTCCTACAGATACACAAGGCGGATATACGTTCTGCAAACATTAGGATGCTATTAAGGATTCAGTAACTTGTAAAATTACAACATCGGGTTAATCATCAGCTATAATTTTTTTATAAGTATGGTAAATAATTACAATTTGATCGCAAACGCACAGTATCGCCACCAACACCAAAATTAATTTGACCCACTATCTCTTTGACAAAGAAATGAATTTGAATAATTTACTGCTACATGTTTTGCATAAATCAAAATCGTGAGATCTATCTGAATGGAAGAATGGTAAAAAATTAACTGTACGTTTGTTCAGAATGTAAGCATAATATAGCTAAAAATAAAAGTATAGTTTGATTTTACCTCAAATTGCTAAAAGGAAATCACTCCAGTCCAAAATTATCCATAAAATTCAAATTTTTAACAAATTTTTTGATAAGAATCACAAGTTAACACAACAAATGCTGATGATAAAAGGAAGTGACCACAACGCACTTACACGTGAACACGTGCTGATAAATAAACTCATCATAGATACCAGGATTGAAATTTTATATTTACGCCAGACGCGCGTTTCGTCTACAAAAGACCCACCAGTGACGCTCGAATCAAGAAATACCCCGCAAGATCATTGACCAATAAGAAAGATGTAATCCAATCATGCACTGGTCATAAGTGAAATTTCTCTGCACGTGAAAACATGTTATCTAATTTCAACAATTTATCGTTTGATTAAGTAGGACACTCTGACCCTTTGACCAGACTAGAGACATCATAAATTTACAGTATAAATAGCTCACTCTTTATTTAAGTCTAAGTAATAAACAATTAAAACAGAATTATCTTCTCTGCTGTCTTAAATTATTTTATTCAGCTTAATTTTCAATTAGCAAATAAAATTGGTTTTATATATATATATATATATATATACAAGCCCAAACGAAAATAATATTGCTTGTATTATTTTGCTTTCGACAATACGATGAACGGATTATATAAACCCGAAGGAAAATATAATACAAGCCCAAACGAAAAAATATAATACAAGCCCAAACGAAAAAATATAAACAAGTCTAAATTGAAAACCACGTTCAAACCAATAATTGCGTTGGATAAAAACCGCAATTTTTATACGTGTGCATGCAAAACAAATTTCTTGGTAGAGGGGTCTAAATACAGCACAAACAACATTTTCCAAAAGACCAAAAAGTGAAAAAGTATATTTTAACAAAACGCATTTGACTAGCAGGTCGAACAACGGATGTTCTTAAACCCTGCTGACTGCCATGGCGATTGCCAAATAAACGGATCACCAGATGTAACAAAATGGATCTTAATTATCAATCTAATACCAAATAGAAAACAATAAAATTGCGGAAAAGATGGTATACCGCAAACATTAGGTGCAAAAATTTGTACACCATATCCGGATTTCAACAATTATGTCTCTTCAGTGATGTTAGGAATCGAAACGGTATTTTGAAGGCCAGTTAATTTACCTCAATTTAGGATTGACTCTTGAATTTTGAAGAGTCGAAATAGGATGAACGGATTATATAAACCCGAAGGAAAATATAATACAAGCTCAAACGAAAAAATATAAACAAGTCTAAATTGAAAATCACGTTCAAACCTATGATTGCGTTGGATAAAAACCGCAATTTTTATACGTGTGCATGCAAAACAAATTTCTTGGTAGAGGGGTCTAAATAGAGCACAAACAACATTTTCCAAAAGACCAAAAAAGTGAAAAAGTATATTTTAACAAAACGCATTTGACTAGCAGGTATATATATATATATATATACGTCTAAACAAGTGACAACTCTACGACAGATCCATCCAATTAATTACTCTAAATATCAGCACAACAATGTTAAATCTGCAAATTTGCGGAAGCAAATTTTTGTTCTTCCCTCGCCGGGATTCGAACTCATGCTATTGGGATATCGTGACATATATACGTCTCAATATGTGACAACTTTACGATAAACGTTCACTATCGGATAAATAAAGGCAACAGTAGTATATTGATGTTCAAAAGTCATAAATCGATTAAGGGAAAACAAATCCGGGTTACAAACTAAAATCCGGGTTACAAACTATAACCTATGGTTATACAGGGCTAACACCATAATTTATAATACTTCGTCTCAAATTTTGCCCAACAATCTTAGATCTGCAAATTTGCGTTAGCAATGTTTTTGTTCTTCCCTCAGCGGGATTCGAACTCCTGCATCTGAGAGGGAAGGATAGTCCTTGTTAAAATAACTCACATTTTTTTAGAATCAAGACGATTTCGGGCTTGACAAATGGTACAGAGACATGTAAATGGTGGCATTAACGGTCACCATCACGAATTGGTTGACCGATACGATGTGTCGATCAATCAGCTCACTAGCGTCATGTTATCGCGGTCATAGATACCAATATGGTCGTCTGATCTGTAATTTTATCGATTGTATCCTATTCCCGTTTGCGATATGACTGAGAGTAGATTCACATGGCGGGTGATGCATAGCATTAGCCGATTGCCCTGTTGACGCACCTAGTAGCTCTCCTTTGAGGGTTAAAGCAAAAAAGACACCTGTCTTGTGTTTTTATGTTTTTAAGTTTGTAAGGATGTATATCTAGCATCTCTGTTTATTCCAATCTAGAGGCATACCTTGATTTAATCGATGAATAAGTGTCTTTTGCAAATGCCCAGCTCGGCATCAACATGCATCGGCTGTATATCATGAACAAATAGTATATTCATAGCTATAACTTTTGTTTCGCATTAAATCTTTTACAATACTGTTATCATTACAGCTTGGAAACGCTACTAGCTTTAGTGGTATAAAAGTGTGTAAGTAATCTTATTTTGGTAAATTTGAAATACCAATACAAATCAAAAGTGATCGCTTATTGGATCTTGAAACAAACAAATAACTGCCAATATGTGTTTTTGCAACTTAGTGAAAGTTTATAAACCTATTTATGTAAATCTCTTCTTAACAAAACACTTGTTCAAAGAAGTTTTTGTGTTCACTCTGTTTTTATAAATTTGATATATTTTCACACATGTAATTGGTTTCAAAAATTCCAATTTACCCTGATGGGTGACTGTTGCTACATATATTGACCAATCTTCTCAACTACCAGTTTGTGATATTAAACATTCGACTTTATATAATTGGTGATAATTGTGTGCTAGTAAATATTGAACTCATCTAGTGGGAAGTAGATGTTCATATTTCATTTATTGAAATGAATATAAAAAAGAGGTGAAAGATACCAAAGGGATATTCAAACCCATAAATCGAAATGAACTGACAATGCCATGGCAAAAACGTAAGACGACGATAAGACAAACAACAGTACATAAAACACAACATTGAAAACTTAAGACTGAGCAACACGAACCCCACCAAAAATTTGGGGTGATCTCAGGTGCTGCTGAAGGGTAGGCAGATCCTGTTCCAAATGTGGCACCCGTTGTGTTGCTCATGTAAGTACAAACCCGGTAATAAGTCTAATTCGGTAGGTCACATTCAACATGTGGTTGAAATAATTGAAACATATCCGTCGTCATCTTTGAAACAGATACTCAATTTACAATGCATGTCGTTAGTTGACATTTAAAACAGAAATTAATATTATTAAGAATGATGTGACCTTATATGCTTTAATTCAACGTTCGTATACTCTTAGTTGCCGCTCGCAAATTTCATTTTTCCCCCTTTTTTTTCTTCTTCGTCCAATATTGTGTTATTACTTATTTTATTTTATTTGTTTTTGCAATGAGAATGATTTGTTTTGTCTGTTTATTTTGTACCATAATTTCTAGCTTTTAAAAATAGTTCTCACATTCGAAATAAACTCATCATAGGTACCAGGATTAAAATTGTGTACGCTATATGCGCGAACTTATATTATTTAGAATTCTTTTATCTGTTTTAATACATATCTTTTCAAATCCATATTCGTAAAATATTATGAGAGTGTCAGTTGAGAGATGGCTTTAGTTATTTTCTTGTATAGAAATTCGTCTGCACTATTTTCTGCTTGTACAATAAGTTCGACTTTGCTTTATTTTTCACTCTACGGATACATTTCATATTCACTTAACATTAATTTCATTAAAGTACATTAAAAGAGCGTTCGAATTACAAATATTTTGTATTAATATAATTCAAGGTTTAAATATATTTCGTGTATACTATTAATTGATAGTTGTCGTTGTGGTGTTAGTTCATCGTCCTAGTGATCTAGGTGGTTATGTATGCTCCTTTCTATTAGGGTTTAATTCAAAAAGGAAAATACCAGTAGAGAAATTAAAAAAACCTGAGTCGAGGATAAACAGAAAAAAAAATTGTCAAAAGAAAAAAGACGGAAACAGTGGACACATAGTTGCCTTTATTGATATATCTCATTTAAGTTCTATAATTGTCGAATAAATTTGGACATTAGTATGAATTTGCAAATTCATCATGGCTTTATTTCAACAGGCCAAATAATAAAGTATTCAGTGACAATATGAATTACAACAATATTGATTCAGTGATGATAAGAGATTGTAATCGGGCTTCCAGTATCTAAAGAACATTAATTCCGCCAAAATTAAAAACAAATATGTTACAAAATAACTCACGTATCAATAAATTCACATATACAATCAATAGAATTTCATTTTGTGGCCCCATGTCTTATTTTAGTCTTTTCGGTTTTCCTAATTAAAATTGCATGTATTGCTGCGCCTGATAAATGATTGATTAAATGTAGTAAAACCTATTTTGTATACATGTTTTCAAGAAGTAATCGTTACATACAGAAACTTCATATCAAAATCTATTATAATGTCACCTTCCGGTCAAAGGTAAACTCTATATTCATCTGATCTCATTCATATAGTACGTTGACAAGTAGGTGAATGGATCGAAATACATCACGGCTAATTTTGGTCTTATGTTAAAGATAAATATAATGCCCTTTGATTAAGGCCGGTCTTAGAGTGCCAAAGTGGTGCAGATTTATGAAAATGTGATTAAGGTCAGAAGGGGGGATTTTAAAAATCACAATGTTTTGCATTTAGGACAATTTCTCGGTGATCCCTCATGATAGCTGAGAAAAAATTTCTATGGCATCATTCTCTGTCAATGTTGCACAAATTAAGCTGTCATATTAACGCCTAATTGCAAGAAATTAGTGACGTATACCCCCGCTTCTAACATATAAGAAAATGAAAAATTTATCTTTATCCACGGGAATTATCAACAAAAGGTATTTATATCTAATATTTACTTATGCAATAATATATAACAACATATACAGATATTTTCAGAAAAGATTTGTTAACGTACCATAAAGAACATAGGAGAAATAGTTACTGTAAAGTTAACTCCCGGTCCATGATTCAATTAAAAATGTTGAAATTCATTATTGGCTATTTTTAAAAACACAAAAGGATGTTGGAAATATAAAGAATAGTCTTGATGCATTAATTTCATCCTGATTACGATATAATATGAAGTTTTTATGTAAATAAATCAATCAGTATAAGCGCAATGGGATCTTGAAAAATTGTGTCCCCCTTTTTTTAAAACAACACAAATAACGGAATATATGATAGACTCATGACTTTAACCGATTTAAAAGCACGATATACATTTGAACTACCAACAAACACGATTCACAGAGATTACGATACAAATGAAGCTGTCTATGTTAAAGTAACACTTGATTGGCATTTTTTTTCGCTTTGTTTTAGAGAGAGAGAGAGAGAGCTCGCGTGAAGTCGAGGCTACTAGCAGCAATAACATGAAATATTGGGCATTGAGATTAATTGTTCTATAATTATTCTCATCGTAGCAATCTTCTAAAACTATCTGATGAGTAAACTGATTTCTTCAATCATCGCTGACCTTACAACAACAAATGCTTGTGCACGACAAATTCTGTTCATAGCATATGCAAGATTTGCTTCAAATATTTTTGTCTTTGCATGTGCAAACAAGGTCCTGTAAAAAGGCAGAGGACATTGGACCTTCAAAATATACTGAAACTATGGATTTATTCCCATTTTGTGTCAATATTCAAAAGGTGATCTGGGTTGTGGTTGTGGCGATATGAGCATTCATCCAGACGTACACTTGGAGTGAAACTCTGAGAAGGCGTTGTCTGAAGATGACTCTGAAAGAGGTAGTCTCACTAAGGAAGCATCCTTAGATAGCGCTGACTTCACTCTGAGTTTATTTAGATCACCATATACTGATTAAGCCTTGCCTCTAGGGTCATATAGATTAGCGATGAATTGTCATCCACTGCAACAGGTATGTCAATATCAGAACCAGATAGTTTTGACAAAATTTGACACCTGTATAGCTTTTGTTTCAATGTATTTGAAGACATATTTGATGACGGATGTATGACCAATTCTGTGACCTTATGATTTCATAATTTGCTGAACTTTTCAGAAATGTTCTCGCCTCAGTGTACGTCGCGCCAAAGCCATGTGAATGTAAAGTTTCAATTAGATTTTTCGAATCATACTCATGATTCAGCTGAAGAGCCATTGCTAAACTAAAAGGAGTGTACTGTACTGGTTTTTATGCAGGGATATCACACACTCAGTTAAAGCAATACAATGCTCAGAATCACATGAGAGTGCATTGTAATCATACTCCGCATGAAAACAATTGTCACCTTCTATGTTAGTAGATTAGTCTAACCCGGGAAGAAAATTTATTAGAGAAAAAAATGTAAAGTTGTAGGGATGGAAACTTCTGATGGAGATGGATAGTAATCAGTTGAAATTTCTGAGCGATCGTTAACTGTTTCTTCAATTTTTGCCGCATCATGAAGGGTCTGATCTTGATGGGGGTGTGGCATTATTTACAAACTTGTTTCTATCTGTGAAAGTTTTAATTCCGCTTTCAAACAACTGCAGCGTGAATAGCCTCGGAAACATTATTTGGGCTACTGAACATCATATTTGATCTACCCTGTCCTCTTTGATCCTGAACAACAATATTATCATCGTAGTGATCTCTAGTTTGTGCTGTAGTTTAACTTTGTATCCCTTCTACCTATTTCTTCTTGGAGGAAGGAACAATAAGTATCTAGCAAATACGAAAACGCAAATGCATTCTGTTTCACAAACAGATGATCGTGTAGATGTTCTTTTGGTTTTCAGAAAAGCAACATCATGCTCCGACTCATTTGAAGAATTAGAAGCAAGTTCCTTTTTCCAGTTCAGCAAGTAGTAGCAATGCATGCTATATAATACAGCGCCTTGTCCCTGAAGTTAGATATTGAGAGTAAACTTCGACATGCCTTAACGCTGTTGATTTTTCCTATTTCAGATGTTACCAAACTTATTCTATTATATAAATAAGAGGATGTGGTATGAGTGCCAATGAGACAACTCTCCATCGAAGTCACAATGTATAAAAAGTTTACAATTATAGGTCAAAGTACAGCCTTCAACACGGAACCTTGGCTCACACCGAACAGCAAGATATAAAAGGCCCCAAAATGACTAGTGTAAAACAATTCAAACAGGAAAACCAACGGTCTAATCTATATAAAAACTAATATAGTCTTTATAACACGACCTATGATACTTCTTGAGTATTGGTTGTTCCGCTACTTTTTTGTCACAATTTACTACGGGTGATATATGTAAGAAATTTACTATACTTTGACAGATGGTAAGATTAAAAAAAATGTCACATGGAATTGAAAATATTCCAATTCCCTCGATAAGTATTGTTATATGATATTAAAGTTTGATATTAAATAAAAGCTTTTACTGCATTTCTTTTTTGCTGATATCTTCATTCGGGAATTAATTATAAGCGTTCCCGTATTTGATGATTCAAAAGCAAACAAGAGTGCACACGCTGAAATGTCTCCCCTTCTTTACTTATCATTGATATTATGTTGATAGTCCTAAATATAAAGCTTTATTACAACTGTCACATAAACTTAACATTAACCAAGAAAACTAAACATTGACCAATGAACCATAAAAATGAGGTCAAGGTCAGATGAACCATGCTAGGCAGGCATGTACAGCTAACAATTCTTCCATACAACAAATATAGTTGACCTATTGCTTATAGTTTAAGAAAAACAGACCAAAACACAAAAACTTAACACTGAGCAATGAACCTTGAAAATGAGGTCAAGGTCAAATAAAACCTGCGTGACTGACATATAGATCATAAAATATTTCGATACACCAAATATAGTTGAACTATTGCATATAGTATTAGAAAAAAAAATCAAAACTCAAAAGCTTAACTTTGACCACTGAACCATGAAAATGAGGTCAAGGTCAGACGACACCTGCCAGCTAGACATGTACACCTTACAATCATTCCATACACCAAATATAGTAGACCTATTGCATACAGTATAAGAAAAACAGACCAAAACACAAAAACTTAACTATAACCACTGAACCATGAAAATGAGGTCAAGGTCAGATGACACCTGCCAGTTGGACATGTACACCTTACAGTCCTTCCATACACCGAATATACAAGACCTATTGCTTATAGTATCTGAGATATGGACTTGACCACCAAAACTTAACCTTGTTCACTGATCCATGAAATGAGGTCGAGGTTAAGTGAAAATTGTCTGACGGGCATGAGGACCTTGCAAGGTACACACATACCAAATATAGTTATCCTATTACTTATAATAAGAGAGAATTTAACATAACAAAAAATCTTAAATTTTTTTTCAAGTAGTCACTGAACCATGAAAATGAGGTCAAGGACATTGGACATTTGACTGACGGAAACTTCGTAACATGAGGCATCCATAAACAAAGTATGAAGCATCCAGATCTTCCACCTTCTAAAATATAAAGCTTTTAAGAAGTTAGCTAACGCCGCCGCCGCCGGATCATTATCCCTATGTCGAGCTTTCTGCGACAAAAGTCGCAGGCTCGACAAAAAATGAAAAGTCACTGTTTATCGAGTTTACAAAAGACTGCACCGTGGGAAACTCGATGACAGGGCTAACATGATGGTGTTAACTCTATCCTCATGTGGATTTTAGTCGTAAAGTATGTCAGCACATTTAACACTTAACTAAAGCGGCTTTTTTTTTTTTATCTGTCACTCCACTGTTTTCGACATTTTCATAAACTGCTTTTGTACCTTTTGAAAATGCAGCATTAAAGCACTTTTGATGCTTCAGAATTAAGATCCCCAAATTCATGTGGTACTTATGTTGGTTGTATATCTGCTGTTGGAGCTGACGAAATGGTTATGTCAACGAGATAAAGAATCAACTACGTTATATTAATAAAAGGTGACAAATGCAATTGCTTTGAATTCAAAACTATAAAGATATATCCATAAAACTATTGGTCTTTCAAGTTACTCTTTCAGATTAATATATGTTTTATTCAGACTGAAACTGCTGCTGAATTTTACATTTAGCAATGGAAAAAGATTCTTACATACTATGAAGTTCCCCCCATAAATAGATAAATAATGCCATTTGAACTGCATGCCTCACAAAATAATTATCGAGTCATTTTACTAGTGACTTGTTCGTTTTAAACAAGTCAAAGAATCCTGCATATAAACATTAATTAAAGTCATTTTATTAAGCACATGGGAGAATATAAATATTAAATGTGCTTTGAATCAAATTTTCCAACCATACATCCAACTTTTTTTTTCCTTTTGAAATATTTAAACAGTCCCGTCTTGGTTTTCTCAAGGAAAATACATAATCAACTTCATATTCCGCATATAAATGAAACCCTCTCACTAGTAATTCAAAGTTTGATTAGAATATCTAACGCGTCTATCTATGTTATCGAACTTAAAATAAAGAATATCACATATACAGTTAAGCCCCCAACTCTTATATCTTCACTGACATCTAGAAGTTGACAATGAGGGTCAGTTGAGAAAAAAAGGGGTGATTTGGCTACCCAATTGTGAACTTTCCATTTCTATGTAGCAACATTCCAGCAACGCCTGAATATGAAGTATATTTCTCCCAATTGATAAGATATTCCACAGCTTGCGTTCCCTATCATGAGAATTCCCTGATAGAGGGTTACTTTTCAACTAAGGGTACAATAACATACTTTTCTATTTATACTGATTTATCAATAAACTTTTTTTTACAGAAATAAGAAAACAGTTAAATATTTAAAGAGAGGTGAAAGATACCAAAGGGACATTCAAACTCATAAGTCGAAAACAAGCTGACAACGCCATGACGAAAAAAGAAAAAAGACCAACAGACAAACAACAGTACAAAAAACATAACATAGAAAACTAAAGACTGGGCAAGAAAAAAATATGTTGTCAAGAACCACACCAAAAACTGGGGGTGATTTCAGGTGCTCCGGAAGGGTAAGCAGATCCTGCTCCATATGTGGCTCCCGTCGTGTTGTTCATGTAAGTACAAACCAGGTGATAAGTCGAATTCGATTGGTCACATTCGGGAAAAAGAGGACGGGATTCTAATTACGATATTTGGAACATATCCGTCGTCATCTGTGAAACAGATATTCCACAACGGTCAACCAACTCGTGATGGCGTCCGTAAAATTTACGAAGGGATTATTTCAACTTCACCACTTGGAACTCTTGGTTTAATAGCTTCCTTGTGAGCAGCAACCCTCTATCAAGGAAATCATGAAAGAAAATACAAGCCCTGGAATATCATATCAACTAGGAGATATATACTCCATATACAGGCGCTACTGGAATGTTGCTACATAGAAATAGAAAATTCACAATTGGGAAGCTGAAATCGTCTCTTTTGTCGTAAAGTTTCGTTTTTAACCGACTCTCATTGTCAATAGACTTAATTGTATCTGTTGTATCCTTTATCTCAAGTTCGATGGGATACATGCGTTCAACATAGTCACAAAATTTTGAATTATTTAGTGAGAGAAAATCATCTATATAGCGTAAAGTGAAGTTAAAGGATACTGTTAACTTCTTTTCTCTCTTCCTAAAAAGTTCCTGTATGCAGTCGGCCTCATATGAATAAAGGAACAAATCGGCAAGCAGAGGATCACAGTTGGTTCCCATGGGAATGCCGATTGTTTGTTGATAAACACGTGCTCTAAACGTTACATATATGTTGTCAATAAAGAAAACAAGCATCTTGATGATGTCAGTTTCAGAGAATTTTTTGTTTGAATTACAGTGATGTTTTTACAAAGTACGATTTATCCCTCCCTAAGACAAGATACTTGTATCTTTGTTTGACATTCTTTTTTCTGAAACAAAGCAGGACCAACTCTTTTAGTTTGTCTTTTAGTTTAGAATGGGGAATACTTGTGTAAAGTGGAGAAAAGTCAAATGTTTAAATACTATTGCAAAGATGAAAGAGTCTAAGATTTAACTTTTAAAGATCTTAGGATATTTGTAGTATCCACATCTGATTCACGCCATCTCTAGAATAGGTAGTGTCACAATAACTTTGAAGCCCGGCTTTGACTGCTGAAAAAATTGATGTTGATAATTTAGAAAGAGGTTTCGTGGAGCACTCGGCAATATAACGTTGTTTGTAAGGATACTTATGTAGTTTAGGTATCCAATACAGTAAAGGAAGATCCAGTTCTTCATCTTTGGTTGAATTTCCAAAGGAACATAGAACAGGCCTATGATTATACAGGATTTCCTCCTTGGTAAGTGTAGGGGTATATGTTGAGTTTCCAAGTGAATTTTTATTACTTAGATATAGGAAGATGTGGTGTGAGTGCTAATTCATTTATAAATTGGGGCTTTATCTGCGGGGACAATAACATATTTGTCATGGAAGTAGGACAGGTGTTTCGTAGCAATATACCAACTTCACCTGCATATGGGATATACGTTTCCCAACTCATTCGGTATTCAAGAGCTTGCAGCAGCTGCTGCTCAGACTTTAAAAAACGTCACAAATGTGTGAGCAGAAAGTTGATGAACAAGGGTTATGTTTAAGAACGTCTCGTCCTTTTTTCTAAAAAAAGTTCATCGGAAGATACCAAGACCTTATTGATAAATATTCCGTATCAACTTCACAAATAATTCATGATGGTCTTGAAGTATAGATTCTAGGTACTGACGTTGTTTTATCATCTTAATTATGTTTTATAATGTTCTTTTATTTGTCTTTGTAAATTATTAACCTTTACTGTTTAGTCCATTTTTGGTAATATCCTTTTGGCGTGGCTCGGTACTTATACATCCCGCTATTGTGTTATTGTGCTATGGTCATTTTTGGTATTCTTGTCTTTCATTTTTGCTTATGTGCTTTGTCTATATGCCATTCTGTTTTTCTTTGTTGACATATTTGTTTGTTTTTATAGTGATTACGATTATACACAATGTTGACTGCTGTACTCCTATTTTTGACATTTTTACCTATTATGTCTGTTTGTTTTCTTCACACATTGTTGTCAATATAATGGAATTTTATGCGACTGTCGTACAAATGAGAGGTTTAGCTAGCTATAAAACCAGGTTTAACCCACCATTTTCTACATAACAAAATGCCTCTACCAAGTCAGGAATATGACAGTTGTTTTCCATTCGTTTGATGTGTTTGAGCTTTTGATTTTGCCATTTGATAAGGGACTTTCCGTTTTGAATTTTCCTTGGAGTTCGGTATTTTTGTTAGTTTACTTTTTTTCGTAACATTTGGTTCTTTAAAGATTGATGAAGCATGGGTATTCATAGACCCATCCAGTTTTTTAATTCAAATTGATGGATTTAGGCTCACGATATTTCGGGTCTTTGGATAACACATTTCTCAGAAAAGTGTTATTGACAATGTTCAAGTCCCTAGTAATAACGTGGTCAGTTGGATTATATATGAATGGGGAACTAGCACAGGTGCAATCAGTAGGTTTAGACTTGAAGTCTTCAATATAGAGATCCTACAACACATTGTATTGGAAAATTTTAGTTGCAATTGGTTTAGTATAGGTATAAGAAATCATAGGTACAGACTGATCTTTAAAATAGGGAGATATTTTCGAGTGAACTGATTTATGATGAACGATATTGCCCAAGTTGATGGCATCAAGACCTGTGTTGGCAAAGGAAAGATTAAGAAAGGATCTTTTAAATGTGTTGTATTTAACCACACTGCAAACGTGATTATGCTTTTATTAATGAAGAAAACATTGGAAATAATTTACATACTTTATTTTTCGGGGGCATCAGTGGCCGAGTTGTCTAAGTAGTCCATCTGCTGTATCAGTAGCCTGTCATCTTTTAGGGTTGTGAGTTCGAATTCTGCACGAGGCAGTTGCATGCAACTCAAATCGTTATAGACTAGGCGTGTCAGTTTTCCTGCTGCAGGTCGTTGGTTCTCTCCGGGCACTCAAGCTTCCTTCGCCAATACAAAATTGACCCCCACGATATAGCAATTAGTGCTGAAAGGGGTATTAAACACCATTATTAAATTCGTTCATAGATGCAAAAACTTGGTTTGGAAGTTTGGCAATAGAAACGTTATTTTAAATGGGACATCCCATCATAATTTTGACGGCGATAATGATTATAGAACCCGTAAAATAAGATGTGATCCATGTTAACTTATAATTCCTGTGAATAAACTTCTTAAAAGTTATCAATTTTAACACTGTAGTACGATCTTTGAATAGTGTCTATATCGGTTCTAGCATTGATTTAGTTTTTAATAAATTGAAAAATAACTAAAATGTGTTGCTATGCAGTTATGATTACTTATCATCCGACATCCCTTCAATATTTATAATTTAGCATTGCACAATATCATGCTTTACTCATACTGATTATTACTTTTTTACACTAAATCCTTTCGTTGTGTACTGGTCAATATTTAAGTCCTGGAAAACAAGATTTATTTGTTTGTTGTAATTGGCATTGAACTAGCTTTAACACCCAGTCTACCATAAAACCATGCAAAACAGTCCACAAAGGTGTCATCAGATTTGATTGAAACTTTGTGTGCTTAAACAACATTATGAAAGAAGTCCATAAAACAAATATTTCATCTGGTTCCCATGCCTTTCAGTTAGGAGATGCTGTAATGTACCAGGAACCAGTTTCCCCATGTTGGAGGCAATATTTTTCTATGAAAATGACCAAATTCAACACCCTGAAACACATGAATGCAGAAGTGTACGAGATAAAGAATGATGTTTTATTGAATAATCAAGTGTTGAAGCTTTAGTAACTCATCAGTACCTAAATTTACAAGAAACAGTTTGTGGATTATTCTAAGGGAGATAATCCAGTAAAAAAGTATTTTCAGAAAATCTTATAAAGTATATTTTTTTTAAAACTATCCAGCCTTTTGTCCATTAAAAATATCTAGATAACTCCCTATGTTTTATTAATTGGAATACTTAATTATGCATTTTAGCTAGTAAACTTGCTGGGGTCTCATTGTAGTACATTCTAGAATTCTACTCGAAAAATGCCTAAATTTACATTTTCTCTCAATAAATCAATGAATTCAAAATAGTATTCTGTAGATAATATTGGAAATGTAAGTGTTTCTTTTTCAAAAGCACTATAATATTTAAAAAAATAAGTCAAAGTAACAATGACCAGAGTACAATTTATGATGCCATTAATATTGAATTTCTATGGTACAAAGGGAGATAATCCAGTAAAAATGCATTTTAAAAAATCTTAAAATTACATAGCTCTCGGTCCATTAAAATATAAACTTATCTCTATTTGGTTGTTTTAAGTGGCAGAGTTAATAACACATTTTAGCATATACGATTGGTGGGCTCTTGTTTTAGTACTTTCTAGAATTTTCCTTGAATAATGTCCAAATTTACAATTTCTCTTACAGAATCAATGAATTCTAAATATCGATCTGTAGATAATTTTGAAAATTGAAAAGAAAATTTTTGGAAAAACCCAATTTTTTGAAAAATTTCTTAAAAAAGCCCAAAAACAAACCAAATAAAGTTTTTTAAAAAAACCAATTAAATTTAAAAATTTTGAAAAAACCTTAAATTCCATTTTTAAAAATTAAAAAACCTTTAAACCCAAAATAACTTTTTTTTTAAAGCGAATTTAAAAAATTAAATTTTTTAAAATTTAAAACCTTAAAAAAACGTTTATTAAAAAAAAAGAAAGGAAAAATTTAAAAAATTTTAAATTTAAATTTTTTTTTTAAAAAAATAAAAATATTTTAAAAGAAAATTAAAGGTTAATTTTTTTTCAAAATTTTTAAAAGTTATTTTAAAAAAATAATTAGAAAAACCCCAAAAAAATTAAAAATTAAATTTTATAAAAATTTTTAGCAAATTTTACTACAATTATATTTTAAATACAAAAAATTTAAATTTACAAAATTTTTATTCCCCTTTCAATACGAATTTTTAAAAGGGGGTTTCAAAAAAAAACCCTCCCTAAAATTATTAAAAAAACAGGGTTTTTTAAAAAAATTAAATTTTTCAAAAAACAGAGGCAAAAACATAAATCTCAAATCATTTTCAAAGAAATAAAAATAAAAAAACAAGTAAAACCCTTTTTAAAAAAAATACAAGGGAAAAAAGGGTTTAAAGAACCCCCTTTGTTAAAATTGACATTACCCAAAACAAAGAAAAGGGGTTTAAAAAAAATAAAAGCATTTTTTATTTAAAAAAAACAATTTTAAAAAAAATTAAAAAACCTTTTAAAAGAAAATTAAAATTTTCAAAAAAATAGGTTTGAAAATTTAAATTTCCAACACCAGGTTTAAAAAAAAGAAAAATCAAACAAGCATAAAAAAACCAAATACCTTTTTCCAAAAAAATAAAAAAACTGTTTTTGGGGAAAAAGTTCTGAAAATTGAAAATTATTTATTTCTATTTAAATTTTAAAAAATTTTTTTTTGAGTTTTAAAAATTTTTTTTTAATGGGGAAAATTTTTTTTTTTGCTTTTTATAATTTTTATTTTAAATGTTTTTGCAAAAATTTTTTTTTTTTATTTTAAACCCAAACCCCCCAAAAAAATTTCCCAAATAAACTTAAAATAAATTAAATTGTTTGAAAATAAAACTTAATTATTTAAATTTTTTATGTTTTTAAATTTAAATTACAAAAAAGAAGTTGAACCCCAAAATTTTTTAAAAATTTCCCAATTTTCCTTTAAAAAAAATTTTAAATTTTTTATTAAACTTTTTCAAAAAATTTAAAAAATTAAAACCCATTAAAGGAAAATTTTAAAATTTAAATTTTTGCAAATTGAAATTTTTTTAGAAGGGTTAAGGGACCCCCAATTTAAAAGGAAATCCCCCAAAAAAAATATAAAATAAAAAAATTTAAAAAAAAAGGGAAAAGGTTTTTAAAAAAATGTTTTAATTTAAAAAAAGGGTTAAAACGAAACCCTTTTCCGGGAATAAAAAATTTACAGTAAAAATAAATTTTATAAAGAAAACCCTTTTTAAAAAAAACCCCTTTTAAATAAAAATTTCCCAATCAATTAAATAAAAAAATTATAATTTATGCAAATTTTGGCAATAAAAAGGGGAAAATTTTAAAGGAAAAAAACAGAAAAATTTAACTTAAACGAAAAATTAAAAATTTCTTTAAAACAATTTTAAGGGAAATCAAAAAACTTTTTAAATGTTTTTTAAAACCAAGTAAAAAATTTTTCTTTGTTTAAAAAATTTTTAACCCCTTTATTTCCCTTAAAATAAAAAATTTAAAAAATTTTAAATTAAAACCCAAAAGAAAAAAAAATTTTGGGTTTTTTTTGAAACATGGGAAATTAAAAAACCCAAAAATATTCCCCAAAGAAAATGGATTTTAACCCAATTAAAATTAAAATTAAGCTTTAAATTTAAAAAATTTTATACGGTTTTAAAACAAAAAAATTAAATTTCCCAAAATTTAAAAAAAAAAATAAAATTAAATTAAAAAAAAATTTGGGTTTAAACCCGGGAAAATTTTTTTAAAAAATTTTTTTAAAAAACCAAAAAAATTAAAAAAAAATAAATTATAATTAAAAAAATAAAAAAATTTAAAATTAAAAGTTTTTAAACCCAAAAAATTAGGAAAAGTCCCATTTTAAATTTAAAATTTTTCCCCCAAAATTTTGAACAAATTTTTTTGGGTTTTTCCCCTTTTTGGGTTGCAAAAAATTTGAAAAATTTTAAAATTTTAAAAAAAATTTAAAAAGTTTCAAACCGGATAAAAAACAAATTTTTGACAAACAAAATTCGTTGAAAAAACCCAAAATTTTGTTCCCATTTTTAAAACAAAAAAAAACCCAAATTTTCCCAAAAGACCAAAATTTGAAAAATTTTTTTTTCAAAACCATTTTAAGGGGGATATTTTAAATATAATTTTTGTTAAACAAAAATTTAAGAACCCATTTAAAATTTTAACTTTTAAAATTTAAACCCAACAATTTAAATTTTAAAAATTTGGGGCAAATTTTCTCCAAATTTAATTTTATTTTAAATTGTGAACTTTAAAAAGAAAGGTTTTAGAAAACTTCCTTGGGGTAAAAAAACAGTTTTTTTTATGTTTTAATTTTAAAATGATTTAAGGTTTTTTTAAAATTTTAAAATTTTAATTTTAAACGATAAAGGGTCCCTTTTTAAAACTTTGTCAAATTTTCCCCAACCTTTATCTAAATTTTTTGTTTTTTTTTTTCCATTTTTAAAACTTATCTTTGGGGAAAAGAAGTTTGTTAAAAAATAATCTTTTTTGAAAAAAAACCTTTAAAAAAAATTCCCCTTGAAAAACAAATTGGAATAGTTGTTTCCCAGTTGAAATTTAATTATTTGTCTTTTAACCCTGTTAAAATTTTTTTTGAAATTTTTATTTTTTTAAATTTTGGTAAAATTTCCCTAAGGGTTGTTTCATTAGCAAACCCAATTCCCCGGGAAAAAAAGGGCCCCTTTTAAGGTTAAACAAAAAGAACCCTTTTTTATTTTTTTTTTTTGGGAGGTTTTCCGATTTTCCCAAAATAATAGAAGAAATTTACAAAAAGGGGGAAAAAAACCCAAAGGGAAATAACCAAAATTGAAAAAAATAAAAAAAAACCTTTTTTTGTTTCCCCAAAAAAATTTTTCCCTTTAATTCACGGAAACCTAAATTTTTTTTTAATTAAATTGTTTTATTAAATTTTCAATTTTAAAAATAAATTTTAAAAGATTTAAAACAAAAAAAAAAATTTAAAATTGGTTTTCATAAAATTTAAAACCAAATTTTTTTTTTTTTTTCCCAAAAAAATTTTTTTTTTAAGTTTTTAAAAAATTTGTTTTTTTCCCTTTATTTTTAAAATTAATTTAAAAATTTAAAATGTTTAATTTTGAAAAACTTTAAAAAAAGGGTAAAAAATTTGCTTTTTTAATTTAAATTTTTCTAAAAATTAAAATTTATAGGGGGAAAATTTTAATTAAATTTTTGAAATAAAATATAAAAGGGTGAAAAATTACCTTTTACACCCCAAATAAAAATTCAAAATAACTAAAGCTTGCAAAAAAGTTTTAAAAAAAAAGTAAATTTAAAAAAATTTTTTAAAATTTTAAGGGTAAAACCAAAAAAAAAAGGGGTTTAAAAAAATTTTTTAAAAAGGGAAACAGAAAAATTTTCAAAAAAGGAAACCCGGGTTTCCATGTTTTAAAATAAACCCATTTAAAGCTTTTTAAAAATTAAAAAAAATATTTAAAACCCCGCCAAAAACCCTTGTCCTTTTTCGTGGAAATTTAAAAAAAAATTTTTAAAATTAAAGTTAATTCCCCAAATTTAAAAATTTTTACCAAATAACTCTTAATTTCCAAATTTCATTTTTTCTTTTTCCTTTTCTTTAAATTTTTTTTTTTAAATTAAATTATTTTTTTTATTTGTTTTTTTGGGGAAAATTTTGAAATTTGTTCTTTTAAATTTCAAAAATTCTTTTTAAAAATTATTTTTTTGGGTTTAAACTCTTAATTAAAATTTTAAATTGAAACTTAAAATTTATAAAATTTTTTAAAACTTTTTAATTTTTCTTTTAAAAATAAATTTAAAATTTTTATTGGGGTTTTAAAGGAAAATTGGGCTTTAAAATTATTGAAAAAATTTTAAATAAATTTTTGTTTAACAAAATTTTCCTTTCCCATTTTTTCCCAAAATTTAACCCCTTTTTCAAAAAAATTTAATTCAATTAAACCCCTAAATTTTAAAAATTAAGGATATTTTCCCTTTAAAATTAAAAAAGGGTTTTTTTATCACGGGAAAATTTTTAAAAAGGGTATTTTTTAAATTTTTAATTTAAAAAAAATTCCCAAAGGAAAAAAAACCCCAAGGAAAAAAAAATTTCCCCCAAAAAGGGAAAAAAAAGTAAAAATTCTTTTATTGATTTTACAAAAATTTAAAAAAGGAAAATTTAAATTTTGGAAAATAAAAAATTTTTTTCATTTTCCAAGCATTACAATATGATTCAAATTTTCTAGTAGCAATTGAAGTTCTGTGGCTGATTCAGCCATTAAAACGGTATCGTCTGCGTAAAGAATTGCAAACAGTTTAACATAGGTTTCTAGTTCGTCTTCTAGGGCATCTGATATAGTTTTTTAGCCTATCAAATTCCCTTTATAAAAGAAATCTTCCAAATCGTTAAAAAAAGTGAAAAAGAAAAGTGGATAAATTCTCCCCTTGGCGTAGTCCTATGTTGCTTGGAAAATAATCAGATTTCTCACCATTGTATGACAAGCATGATTTTATATTATTTACTAGCATCTTATACCATAAAGCATCTCTAGTCACTAGATCAAATGCTTTTTCGAAATCGACAAAAGCACAGAACATTTTTTTCTTTTTTAATTTCAAAATTTCAAAAAAAGAGTGTAGTGAAGATACAATCACAAGTTGAGTAACCATTTCGAAATCCACACTGGTTTCATTGAGTAGTAAAACTTCATCAGAGAACCTTGCAAGTCTATTACTTAAAATAGCTGTAAATAATTTACCCACACAGCTTACAATAGTAATGGGTCTATAATTTTTTGGATCGTTCCAATCACCCAAGATACTGGTACTATTCCAGTTCTAAAAATCAAGTTAAACAATGCAACATAACCATCAATAAAAATATCGCCAGAAGTCTTACTTTGACCTATAATGGTTTACATTTATAAATTTTGACTTGGATGGAGAGTTGTCTCATTGGCACTCATACCACATCTTCGTATATCTAATTAATATACTCGTTAACAATCATATCATCACCACAAGCTTTGTTATTTTTTAAATTCTTAATACATTTTAATATTTCTTTTTTCGTAATTGGACTATTCAAATTATCATTCAGTTCACTCAATAAATTTGTATCATTATTTGGCAAGTCCATTGGATCTGAGTTATCTGAGTTTAGCTCTTTGAAAAAGATGAGTAAATCCTCAAAATTAATATTCGGTTGTTTTGAATGTTCACGTTGGTTCAAAATTTTCCAATACTCTTTGGTGCTTTGAGATCTAAAATTTTTCAATTTCCGAGTCATATCTTTTTTATGTTTTGTATAGCCTTGTCTATGACGTTTTTATATCTTTTCTCAGATTCTTTAACTTCAGTTTGCTCTGTCTCTGTCTCTTAAACTCACACTCAAGGTTAAACCAAGGTTTGTCTCCCTTGTTTTTGGATGCTCGTTTTTTCGGCTTGTCTGGTCTTGTTCCTAAAGTTTCCCGTGCGGATTCTATTAGGATTAATCCGACCTCATCCACAAAAGAGTTTATCATGTCATCATTAATACTTTCCAAATTTACATTTATTAAATCGTGTAATAAACTGTCTAGTTTTTCAAAATTTATATTCGCCCTAAATTCAGGTTTCTTTTCATGATCCCATTATTAACTTTTTTACATGATTGGCTAATAAAATGGTTCTGTTCGATGCTTTCATTTACAGACTGATTACAATTCAAACATATATACAAAGGACAATGTACATCTGAATACAATTGTGAAAATTCTAAAACGTTCAAATTAATAAGGTTTTCAATAAAATTAACATTACTCAAACAGCAGTCTACTACACTTGCGTTTCTACAGGTGAATTTTCCAACTCTATCATTACCTGGTCTTCCATTCATAATAAATAAACTGGTACATTTACATAACTCAAGTAATTGATTACCGTAACGGTTTTTCCCTTTGTCCATAATATTACGATCTACACGGCTGTCATTCGGTATATCGAGAAAAATTATCATGAAATATTACCTTACGGAGGTAAAGCATTGCGATCGGATCGTAAAAGACCTGGTATCGGATCGTGAATGTAAATTAATTGTAATTCTACTTCAAAATTTGGGAAAAATCTGCTGAATTTTCAAATCGTGGAACTAATCCGAAAAAAAAATTATGTCTGTCAAAATGATTCAACTTTCTTAATAATACTGTGCATTAAGATAAAGAAAGTATGCAGTACTTTATGAGAAATCACAAAAGGCGCAACACAAGTCTATGTGATTCATTAAAAATAAAACACGTTTTGTACATATAATGGTCACATTCGAATATATTATATATTTGAAACTGAATCTTTGGTGTGTCAGATAGTGCAGTAAAATAACAGTTTTTTTTTCCTTGAAACCGTTCATTCTGTTTTTGCAAACATTGAATTTTGTTGATTTTTTATCAAAATTGATTGTGAAAGATCAGACAACGCACTATCTTGATCGTGAAAGACAAGGCGTGACCAGACGGACGCAGGACGTTTGCGCCATTTTACCTGTAACACTAAAGGACATTTGCGCTTCAAACACTATGGACATTTGCGCTTTTAACTTTGATACACCTGAACAAAATAGACAAGACATTTGCGCTTTTTACCTATAGTAGTTGAATACATGTACTTGTAATTTTTAGAAAATTTACCAAAGTCATGGAAAGATGTTCACAAAATCAAAAAAAATTATTTGAGTAAACCAGACATATTATAAAAATAAAGTATACGTTTCTGGGTAAACGATAGAGAAAACGAAACTTTTATGGATGGAACATTTAAATTTTGACTGAAATTCTTCAATTAGCTTTCTTATTAGTGGATTCAAATTGGAAACTACATTCCTCTTGTGGTTATTCGGCTGCATGAATAGTCCGAGGAACTTTACCATCATAGTTTATCTAAGATTGTTTCAATTTGTGAATACCGAAATTCTATGTTTAAACCACCTGCTGTACCTGTTGAATTTTAGATAGAGTCATGGTTGTTATAAGAAATTTACTCCCATCAACCCTCTTGTAGTGTTGTCGTTTTCATCAGACACCATCATGATGGGGAAAGGTTGATGCTTCTAGCGCATGTGTTTATTACCTTATATTGTTGACCACTAAATATATTACAATCAGACAAATCACTTATGCGATCACTATTTTCACTATGAACATCATTAACACTAATATTTACATTATCAAGTTTTCTACATATAGCACCAAGTTTATGATTAAAGTTCGACGGGTCAAGGTGGTGCACTCCTCGGCGCTCCTACCGGTATGAAGGGGTTGAGCTCGTACGAGGCCGTTTCATGGATCTGCGATCCCCTTGGGAGTTTGGCGTTGACTGTTCGTTACTAGGTGGGGCATCGTTACGTTCTTCCGTATGTCCATGGCGGTCAGATGTGTCGGTGTCATCGTGTATCTCATACAGTTCATTGTCGATATGGAGTCGGTCGCGTACAAGTTTCACATTTCTTCTATTGTACTTTGCCTCTTTCATGATTGGATACAATGTTTTCCTCCTGTCTTCTATTTCTTTCGAAACTGCTGTTTGATACCATATATAGTATTTCGTAATCTGTAGGCATTATCTAGTACATACTGTAAATCGTATTGATATAGGAATCGTGCAACGATTGGTCTCATACCACGTTGATTGCGTCCAAAACGGTGGACGTTACAAAATTCAATTTTGTATTCAATACCAATTTCATTATAGAGGAAACCTCGGAGAAGTCCTTTGGTGTTTTCATCTCTAACCTCGTAAAGTCCAGTAAAGATAAGATTGTTCTTCATAGAGCGACAATTTAAGTCCAGCAATCTTTCCTAAAGATTTTCTAGTTCACCTTGGCAGTTACATTCAGTCGAAGTTCTACCTTGGGATTTTAATTCAGAAATGTCTTTGGAAACCTTATTTATGCTAGTTTTGACTTTATCAATTTCACTGGTATTCTTGTCATTGAGGCTTTTGATTATATCACATTGAGATTTTAGGTTATTAAATAAATTCCCTACTCGTTGTATGTCGTTTTCAATTTCGGTTATTTTGCCTTGACATGATTGTAAGTCCTTCTCAGTAGTAATAACTCGACTTGTCAGAGATGTAATAATATTTTTTATTTCACCAAATTTGTCAATGCCTTTCTCTTCTGATTGCAGTCTTTTATCAGTGCTTGATACTAGCTTTATAAAGGTGTTCAAAAGTAGGGGTACGCTTTGGTTCTCCCCATTTTCTTTTACAATCTTTCTACTCTCCTCCAAGAGCTGACGTGTTTCACTAAGTGACTTTTCGTATATGTATATGTGTATTAGAACTATAGATAAAACGTATGGTCAAGTGATCACAAGGTCCAAAGTTCAATTTCGATAACCGATTGCAACACCTAACACACGCAATTAAATTATATTGTTCGACTTAGTAAATTGTTCTCATTTTATGTAGGTGTAATGTTCTATTTTTAGTGCTGTCTTCCGTGAAATAAATTGCACAATAGGTGAAAAATTAAATCATTATCATACGTTTATTCTCTTCTTCTCACCATGTAGTATATTCAATGCTGATCCCTATGGTATATCGGTTGTCTTCATTCTTTTCATGAATTCTACATTTTGGATGATTTAGTCTCTCTGAAAATTCACACGTCCATTACGTCAAGGGGACATCACTCATTCCTTCAAATCTCCATAATGTAAATAAAACTTGGTCAAGATACTATTATCATCTTATGGAAATACGAACATTGCATGTGATTCATATAAAGATTTTTAATGAAATTGTAGGCACAATTCATTTGCTGTTTCGTGGCTATGTGATTGCCGTTGACCTCGTTCAATATTTGTTTTATATTATCGGCATGAACAAGTCTTTTGGTTTTCTCTCTGGGTGAAGTTACATTTTATCGTTCATATTAAGCCATTGGTAAGGGTGTTATACATTTCCTGCCTGTCTTTAGTTATTTAATAAAATTAGTAACTGATGTAGACGTCTAAAACTTTGTCTTGTAAAAGTTGTATGAACATCATGAACATATGGTTAAAACAAACAGTCTTCAACATATATATGTATATAAAAATACGAAGATGTGGTATGATTGCAATTGGACAACTATCTACGAGAGACCAAGAAAAAATATGTGAACATCTACATGTATGTTACCATTAAAAGAATTGTGTTAAAGGACAGATAATTCCTTTTAAAAAATTTGAAATCTCTATATAAGTGTGTAAAATGTATCAAAACTCGTTTGATAGTTGATCAAATATTCAAAGCATAAAGTTCTAAAAAGATGCGTACAGAAGCTGTACTAATGTGAATTTCTGTAAAGGTCTAAAGGCATTTTGCAAATTACTATGCGAAAAAGGTTCAGGTGGAATTGGTCGTACCTCTTTAATTATTGCATTGGGAAGTAAAAATGTATGGCAACATACATTTGGTATGATAAAAGCTTATCACGTATTTTAAGCATTGCTTTTATGAAACAGAAATAAGATTAGTTGTGAAACAGAGAAAGGATAACAAGAATTACCGATAATATTGGACAGGGCAACATACTTCATCAGCAAACAACACACAACTCCTACACGTAAATGTTACCTCTCTTTTTCTTTTTCGTTGCAGTTAATGGAGACAAAGACAAGAATATTGTGCTGATCGTCATTTTGTCAGTGATGTTGTCTACCACTATACTAATAGTCTCATTCGTAGCTCTCTTTATATGTTTTAAACAAGGTAAACTTAAATGCAAATCACCGAACAAGTCTAATGAAACACATAATACGCTGACGACGGTTTCAAGATCAGTACAGGGAGCACAAAGGAATGGAACGAAGTCGGTCAAAAACAATGCTTTAAATCAATCGATAAGAATGCCATCCGTAAACATGCTACTTCCACAAATGCTTCCAAAAATTGGTGAAAGTATACCCGAAACGGAAAACAAACTCTTTGAAATCGATCTTCCAACAGGGCGTGCTAATGCCTTACCACCTATACACACAACACTTCCATAACATAAAATTGTCGTATCATGAATAGAAGAATGTCTTATACAATAATATTTTGAAAGGAGTTTAATTGATAGAAAACGAACATGAACTCCATATGTTACTGTTTTATACAGATATTATCATATTTCTGAACATCACGACAACTGAACGTTATACACAATTACTTTACGTTGTTGTAGTTTTTGTTATTTCTTTTTTTTTTTTTTTTTTTTTTGTATAATATGAATATCATTACTACATGTCGTATCTTTTTCAATAGAATACTTTGTCTTGAAAACAATTTAAATCTTCATAATCGTTCATGCTTTTGTGTTTGTGTGTGTGGGGGGATATATGTATAGTAATGCTTTCAGGATAAAAATTTCTATCAAGTATGAAGTTATGTGTTTCAAAGAATTAATGCGAAAGTATTTGTTTATAAAAATAAGGAGATGTGGTATGATTGCCGACGAGACAACTATCCACCGCAGTTCAAATGACGTGGATGTATGCATTATAGGTCACCGTACGGCCTTCAACAATGAAATAAACAAAAACCATACCATGTAGTCATTTATAAAAGGTCCCAACATGAAAATGTGAAACAATTCAAAGTAGAAAACTAACGGCTTATTTATGACAATTTAATTACCAAAAACAAATATGATATACATGAACAAGCGACAACCACTGAATTACAGGCTCCTGAATTGGGACAGGCATTTATGCACCTGTCTTAAGTCAGGAGCCTGTTGTTCAGTGGTTGTCGTTTGTTGGTGTGGTTCATAAGTGTTTCTCGTTTTTTATATAGATTAGACCGTTAGTTTTCCTGTTTGAATTGTTTTACACTAAGATATTTTGGGGCCCTTTATAGCTTGCTGTTCGGTGTGAGCCAAGGTTCCGTGTTGAAGGCCTCACTTTGACTTAAAATTGTTAACCTTTTATAGATTGTGACTTGGATGGAGAGTTGTCTCATTGGCACTCATACCATATCTTCTTATTCATATATAAAGAATGTGGTGATACCCTGTTAAGTTGCTTAAAAAAATATATGAAACTCGTTTGGTTTTTTGAGTCTGAAAGAAAGATTATCATGTTTGGCCTTATCTTAACCTTATTTTATATTATATTATTTTCAATTAGAATTTGTCTACAGGAGTTCCATCGCACATAAACGGGAATTTTTTTTTCCGTCTGTCCTAATTATGAACAATATTGTGTCATGCTTTAAACAAAATATATAGTTTATACTTCTTGTACCTGTATATGCGGATTATACATATTTAATTGAAGACTCATTTGAAGATTATTGTTCTTAATATGAAAGCTAAAAGCTAAAAATGAATGCAGATAATGTAAAGATTTTTATCAGTTGTCCATTGTAATCCAAAGACGATTCACATGGTAAAATCAAAATACTAAAAATCTAAATAAATGTGGTTACTATAGGAACCTTAAAGATCAATTTGAAAAAACTTGGAATTCTTTAATACAAGAATTATCCAAAACTATAAATTGTAGAATATTTTATGAAAGATTATTTCGGTTTTGAGGTTTATTTGGAGATTCAGGTCAACGATAATTAATTTAGAAGATCTTTGTTCATTCAAAGAAAAGCTTTACGCTACCTATTTAGACTTAAGCTTGAAGATGGATAACCAGATTGTACACAGCCAGTGTAATAATAATGAACTTAAGAATGAGTTCACACTATTTATAAGACTTATCATGGTATCAAACAAGACCGAAAATAAACATGCATGTACCAAAATATATATTTATATTAGATCTTTAAAACAATGTCATAAAAATGTAAACCTTATCAAACTTTGCATATATTTCATAAATATATATTGAATTCTATAACGAATTCATTCTTGTTTTGTTATAAAATTCTCACGAAATAAATGAAATTTATTATTCACTAAATACATTGTACATTTTATTTCTATATACTTTGTCAAATGATGGTTTATTGAGAATACATATGCATACATGATTTTACCCTTCACATGTACTTATTAATTTCAACACCTTGCTTTGTCTACATACATTGTTATATAGATATAAGAAGATGTGGTATGAGTGCCAATGAGACAACTCTCCATCCAAGTCACAAATTACAAAAGTAAACCATTATAGGTCAAAGTACGGTCTTCAACACGGAGCCTTGGCTCACACCGCACAGCAAGCTATAAAGGGCCCCAAAAATTACTAGTGTATCCATTCAAACGGGAAAACCAACGGTCTAATCTATATAAAAAACGAGAAACGAGAACACTTATGAACCACATCAACAAACGACAACTACTGAACATCAGATTCCTGACTTAGGACAGGTGCAAACAATTGCAGCGGGTTGTATGTTCTAGACCGTCAAAGGAGAGATTTGTCCACACGTAAACTGGGTGAACCCGACCACATTTTGAGCATGTATGAGTCAGACTATCTGGACCATGTACTTTTTGTTGTTGTCCTTTGTACGTCTATATTTACGAGGTGTCATGTGCTGGTGGTTGATGGGGTTTGATGTAGTTTAATATGTTTGGTGATTCTTTGTACATTTAAAATATTTCCAAACGAAGAAACAAACAAACATTAAAGCTGCTTGTGCAGAACAGTTAATTCACATTCATTTAAGCAAATACTTAACAAAACTAACCTAAACATCATTTGCTGTTTGTATGAGTGATTATGTAGTCAAGAATTGAATGCACCTTTGCAAAATTTAATTTGAGCGTTAAAGCACGCTACTGTGAATATCTCAGAGGCTTTGTACTTTTTAACTACTGGATACATAAAAAACTAGAGCAACTAATGGATATTCAAAAAGTAGTTATCAAGTATAAATCAAAGTAAATATATGACATAGTTTAACAAAGAGAGTTCAGATACAATTTATCCAGATATACAAAGAAGCATTTAAGGGCAAAAGGAGCAGTGGAATCTCATTAAATTGATCAAAGTGAAATGAGACAATGTCCCTTAACAGCGCAAACATCATCTATGCATGCATTATCCGTCATACAGTTTAAAGGTCGTAAAATATTAAGTGTCCTGCTAGTTACTGGTATATAAAAATTATCCGTAGCATTGCCAGAAAGACAACTGTTGACATCATATGAAATACATTGCAGAGCAAAAACTTAAAATTGTGATTAGAGTTTGAAGCATATGTATGGTGGCCGGTTAAGGCCATTTCGCGTTTTCGCGTTTTCGCGTTTTCGCCTTTCATATTCTATAGGGCGAAAACGCGAAAAGGCGAAGTCGAAAACGCGAAACCGATTTCGCGTTTTCGACTTCGCGTTTTCGCGTTTTCGACTTCGCGATTTCGCGTTTTCACGTTTTCGCCCTATAGAATATGAAAGGCGAAAACGCGAAAACGCCTTTTCGCGTTTTACGATATACATGTTATTATAACATAACATTTTAAATATAATTGGAGACAAGACTATAAAGTATGTCATTCAAGTGATTGTCATATAAATTTCATATCTGTGGTTTACTTTAAATATTTTCATAAATTAGACAATTCCTTTACATTCTTTGTTTCAAATACTCTAACAAGTCATTATCTTTTTAAAAGTGTCAAATTTATAAGTTAAGCCACAATGTAAACTATAGGCGTTTTTGTTGTTGTAATTATATTTTGTTTATATACATCTATTGTTTACATGTGTATATTAGTAGGTTAATTATGTTTTAGTCATGTAGTTGATATTGTATTTAGAGAGCCTTATTTAAAATTGGTTTAATCCAAATGAGTTACTCTCTTTAAATAAAGATATTATCATTCTTATTATTATTATTATTATTATTATTATTATTATTATTATTATTATTATTACTGAACAAATTTAAAACAGATGCATTTGTATAAAATGCCTTTGAGTATACAATTTGCTTGAAATCATATTTTTGACATTTTAAAATATATTTGTTAATTGACCAGATTCAGTTTCTCTATTTGTTTTGTTAATCTGGTTCTGACACGGGGAGGATTGTTGTTATTGTCTACCGCATTCAACAGTATATCCCTTGTCCCTTGGTGTCTCCTGTAGATAAACAAATTTCCATCTTTGAAAATTTGAAATATTAATCAATGCGTTTAGTAATATATGGGAAACACATTCTACATTTACATGAATTTTCCATAAATCCAGGTTACTTTTTGTTTAAATTAAAAGAACATGCGACAGGTTTAGGATATCTTTGCTAAGATCAACCTACGACAGTTTTGAGGCGAGGTCTTGGATAGTCCTAAGAGGATCATAAGACATGTCATAAGATATTCTAGTATCTTATAACAGGTCTTAGGATAGCTTCGAGAAACCGTCCCAAGTTTTATTTGACAAAAGTCTTATCTCCACAATGTATTAAACTTTAAACTTTTTTCACACAAGCTAATTTAAATATTAAAAATTTTAGATTCACAACAAGAGCATTAAATGAAAGATTTGAATTTTAAGTAACCATGGCGATAATAATGATTAATTTCATTTATTTTAAAATGTCCAAACTATAACTTTCAGCAAATTGTATGTTCAAAGGCATTTTATACAAATGCATCTGTTTTTAAATTTGTTCAGTAATTGTCAACAAAGAATGTAAAGAAATTGTCTAATTTATGAAAATATTTAAAACGTCACAGATATGAAATTTATATGACAATCATTTGAATGACTTATACTTTGTAGTCTTGTCTCCAATTATATTTAAAATGTTATGTTATAATAACATGTATATCGTAAAACGCGAAAAGGCGAAATCGCGAAAAGGCGAAATCGAGAAAACGCGAAAACGCGAAGTCGAAAACGCGAAAACGCGAAAGACGAAGTCGAAAATGCGAAAACGCGAAAGGCGAAATCGAAAACGCGAAATCGGTTTCGCGTTTTCGACTTCGCGTTTTCGCGTTTTCGACTTCGCGTTTTCGCCTTCGCGATTTCGCGTTTTCGCCCTATAGAAATAATAATAATAATAATAATATCTTTATTTAGAGAGAGTAACTCATTTGGATTACACCAATTTTCAATAAGGCTCTCTTAATACAATAATAATTACATAAAATGAACAATACATATTCAATAATAATGATAAATAAAGATGTGAAATACAATTTAAATACAATAAACAATTATTATATGGCATTACAGTACAAATTTCATGGTAATGTTAAAAGTACATAGATTTGTAGTTATGTTTAAATTCTAATACTGTATTTGATTTTTTAATTGAATTAGGAAGAGCATTCCATACTTTTGGTCCATTGTACGAGAAACTAGACTTATACAACTCTGTATTTGGTTTTGGAATTATAAAATTATCTGAGGACGAAAATCTCGTATTGTATTTTTGGTTTGCAGAAGCTGATAAAATAAGACTGGACATATATTCTGGAGCTAAGCCATGTTTTGCCTTATACATTAGTAATGATTTATGATAATGTATTCTTTGTGTAATCAGCACAATGTTACATTCGTGAAATAATTCGCTTGAAGGTTTGGTGTAATCATGTTCGTCTAAAATTATTCTTGCTGCCCTCTTTGCAGTTTTAGTAAACTATCTAATAGAAAGTTATTACAGTTTCCCATATTGAACAACAATAATCTAAGTGAGGTAAAACGTAAGCGTTATAAAACAGTTGTCTAGCTTTGTGATTTAAATATTTCTTTATCCTTTTAGTAAAGCTAAAGAAGAGTTAACTTTTTATTATATAATCAATATGAGAAGACCAAGATAGAGATGCATCAACAAAATACCTAGAACCTTTTCACATGTACTTTCTTTAATTTGTTGTCCATTTATAGCAAGATTAATGTTTTCATTTGATGTAACTGAAAGCTTCTGTTTAGAGCCAATACATATAGCTTTCGTTTTAGATACATTTACAGCCATTTTATTGTCATCACACCAGCGAAAAATATCTTGTAAAACCGTATTAAGTTTTTGACTGATGTAACTTTTGTTTTGTCCAATGACTGATATGGTGCTATCATCAGCAAATAAATCGGTGTTATGATTAGGATTAGACAAAGGAAGATCATTTATAAAAATTAAAAACAACACAGGTCCTAAAACGGATCCTTGAGGTACACCCGTTTTTTGTTTTTGTACGTCTGAAAATGTATTTGAAATAGACACCATCTGATATCTGTCAGTCAAATATGATTTAAACCAACGTAGCGAAGTATAAGAAAATTTGTATTTGTTTAATTTTTGAATAAGCAGTTCATGATTGAGAAGATCAAAGGCTTTTGCTAGATCTAGAAACACTGCCCCAACAAGATCGCCATCATCAATGGCTTTTAGCCATTTATCCAATAAAGCTGTTAACGCAGTTTGACAAGAATGGTTTGCGCGAAAGCCTGACTGCATTTTGTACAATAAGTTGTATTTATTAAGATAATTTACTAAGTGTGTTTTCACATGTTTTTCAAGGATTTTAGAAATGAGTGGTAAAATTACAATTGGTCTGTAATTAAAAACATCCTGTTTTGAACCTTTGTTCTTATAAACTGGTATGACTTTTGCCAGTTTAAAGATGGAAAATACATTTTTAATACTTAAGTTAAAAATGTGACAAAGTGGAAGTGAAATAGCATGAGAAGACATCTTTAAAAACTTTGCACTTATGTTATCAAGACCTGTTGCTTTTGATTCATCTAGTGCTTTTAGTTGTAAACACACAAAATCATAACTCGTAAGTGGTATAGAAAATACACGTTATCTGGTACATGACCCGATATGAAATCATCAAGTTTGTTTTGACAACTATTGTTGATGTTTTGATTTATATTAAGATTATCTGTGATATTTGTGAAATAAGCATTAAAAACATCAGCAATGCTTTTGGTTCTAAAATTTCCTTTTGGTACAATCACTTATTATTTTAATACTGGTATGATTGTCGGTACCACTAACAGTATGTAGGTGCTTCCATAATTTACTACTGTTGCCCTTTTGTGTTCTATGATATTGGTATAATAATTTTGTTTAGAGTTTTCGATGAGATATTTGACTTTGTTTCTCCAGAGTCTATAACTATACATATCTTTTTCTTATGATAAAATCACGTTTTCTCATGCTTATCTAAAATTTCATCATTCATCCACTCATTTTGATACAAACGTTTTACTCTCTTTTAATGAGTGGAGCATGATGATTTAATACTTCAGTAAAATATTCAAAATGACAACAATGCTTCTTCAGGGTCATCAATTTCTAATACACTATCAAATGAACACTGTGATATGTGATTGATAAAATCATTTTCATTAAAATGTTTAGTAGATCTGAACGTAATATATTCATGAATTTTCTTTTTCGATTTTAACCCTCTTTTGTGAGAAATGCATACTGGATAGTGGTCACTGATTGAATACTTTGGAACAGAAATAAAATGAATATTATCTGGTTCATTACTATAAATATGGTCTACCAAAGTGGAAGATGTTTGTGTGACTCGAGTGGGAACTGAGACTATTTGAGACAAGTTAAAAATGTTTTTCAAATGGGACCATTTAGCTGGAATTTTTCTCGACGCCAAATCAATATTAAAGTCACCCAAAATAATTATTTCCTTATCTTCAATATCAACATTTGTTAACATTGATTCAAATTTTGTAATCCACTCTGCATTACTATTTGGTGGTCTATATATGTTACCAAGTAATATAGGTTTTTGATGAACAAAAATAATTTCGACCCAAATTGATTCTATATCATCCTTTTCCAAATCATATCGTCTAATTGAGATTAACATGTTAGAAATATAAATTAAAACCCACCCCAGATTTTCCAATTCTGTCTTTTCTGTTTGTATCATAACCCTTAATATCTATTTCTTTATTTTGGACAGAATTTGACAAAATGTTTCACTTAAACACAGCACATCTGTGTTAGATTTTGATAGCGAATAATTAATTTCAGAAAACTTTGGCAATATATGATTTATGTTTAAGTGACATATATTAAGTGACTTGTGTGGAAATATAAAAGGATTTGTAAAGGAGATGATTTGGAGTTAGATAATAGAATATGTGTTGCAGTACATAAATACAAAATAATAATACTGACAAGATTTCCCAAAATAAAGTTACATTTTCTGGTAGTAGAAAAGTTATTGTGAAAATCCTTTACCTCCAGTACGTTTGACGGAACACATTTTGTTGTTGAGTTGTTGTGTTGAATGGTTTAAATCTCCTCCCTGTTGACCTCACCGATTGAAAATTTGATTGAGTTTCTGATGTAGAATCTGACAAATTAAGCAACGTGTTCACGCACGAGATAATGTTGTGGCTTAAGACTTTGGCACCAGCAACATTTGTATGTACATGGTCTGCAAATAAAGTAAGATTGGGCTGGTCTCCATATAGAAAGTCTAAAGTATTGTCTAGAATTTCCACATGCTGTTCCTCTAGAGATAAGAGTCGGTTGTTGACATCATAAATTGTACGGTTAGCTTGATAATGAGTTGGCCTTGGTAGGATTGAAGAAATTACCAGCTCAGTTCTTGGTAAGCTCTGTCTAACTGTACAAATTAAATTTCTGTAGTCGTCAATTATAGCATGAACAGTCTCTCCATCTGATACGTTGTTAGTGCCCACATGAACAACAATGACATCTACACAATCAAGTTTACCTTCTGAGATGTACTGAATTAGGCAATCTTCAATGTCTCTGATCCGTCCTCCTCGAAAAGTCTTTACTTTGGTGTTGATTTGTTCAGTTGACATTTTCCTTGAGACATTTTTTGAGAGTTGAACTCCCAACAAGAAATAAGTTTTTCTTCTCACAAGAACGAAGAAAATGCGGATAAGTAGAGTTGACTTCACGGTCCGTGTATTTTGTATTTATTTGTGACCTTTGTCTTTCCATATAGGTAGGATTTTGCGTTTCATGATGGGTCCCGAGATTTGTCCTATTTAAAGAAACTGGCTTATTGGAGCTACTTGGTAATCCACTTTTAACAGCGTTGCTGTATGTTCCAGGTGTAGTTTTATTTATTTGTTTTATTTTATCAGAAATTCTTCCTCTCTTTTCGATTTGGTGTTTCTGTCACGGTTTCTGTTAATACGTTGACGTGAGATGATTTTAAATTAACAGATTTTATCTCATTAGAAACGGCATTTAATTTGTCCCATAAGCTGTTTGATTTATTTACAAATGCCTTATTGTTTATCTCGATTTCCGATTTAATGAGCTGTGTTTGTGTAAAGACATCTTGAACGGAGGTTAAAGCTGAACTGGTTTGAGCTTTAACCGTATTTGTTAATGATGCAAATTTGTCTTTTATCTCTTGAAACTGACTGTTAGACGAGTCAATATGACAGTTAAGGGCATCATTTAAGTTTAAAACTTCCTCAGATGTTGACAGTAAAAGACTTTCAATTCTCCTGAGTGCTGACATTGTACAGAAAGACGGAGAGTTTGCCTTAGTACTAGTTTTGCGTAGTTTATTGTTAGAGTTACTTCGACGTGGGGTTGCTACCTTCATTGGTATAGTTTCCTCTTCATCGTCGCTCCATTCAATGTCGTTACACACATTCACGGTACTCTGATCATTTGCTTGAATGGTGTTTACAGACGATGTTTTTATGTTCAACGCAAGTTTTGCGAGTTTATCGGCTTCAATCTGACCGATTTCAGAATCACGAGCAACGTGCACCCACGATACGTTTATATTCGATAACAAATTATCTATTTCTGACCAGAGCTCCTTGTTTTTCACATCTTTTCCGGAAGATTTAAGTTTCCAGTTGTTGCTTTTCCAATAAACAATGTCACTTGTTATACCTCTAACTAAATATTCACTGTCTGTTTTAATGTTAATGTTTGATATTTGATTATCGTGTATTTGTTGAAGGCATTTTACGGCAGCATACAGTTCCCAGTATTGTTTGTTTGCTTGTAAGATTCAGGAACTGGTCCATTTATATTTTTGATGTTATTTGGTTCCCAAAATATACCATAACTGGCCTTTGCCAATGGCTTGCCGTTATTCTTGCATGCTCCATCAATGTATACTTCCATTACTAAATGTCCGTACAGTTCAGGAAAACGTTAACGTCGTTTTCGCGGGCTTTTCTGATATGACGTGATGGACATGGTTTTGATTTATAAATTACGTTTTGTTTGTGTTTTATTACAATAAAAATGTTAATAATGATAACAAATTGTAAAATTGGCCATACCGTTATACATTTTGAAGTCTATCAAACAGTAAATCCATCGTAAATCACGAATCGAGTTTTCCTAAAAAAAAAAAAAAAAACAACAACATCCACAACGGATCACAGCAACTCGTCTCAAATGTAGAATACAATATAGGAGTGTCCAGTAATGACAAATAACTTCGAACAATGTTAGTAGATGTTTTAGAAAGTAATTTCAACACTTTAAAAGTCCTGTGATCACCGGAAATAAATAAAAATCCTGCATTGAAGGATCGTGAAATTTTTAGGCAGCCATTAGACATTCGTCTATGAAAGGCGAAAACAGGAAAACGCGAAAACGCGAAGTGGCCTTAACCGGCCACCATACATATGATATATTTACAAGATCGTATCGTCCACTTAATCATCAATTTGTACCAATAACACTCTGAAGAGTTAACACAGTCGGAAAGCAAGCCCTTAGAAACGACCGTTGTTGCTACTTTCTTAAGACAACAATGGAACTGATATCAAAACCCGCCATTCTGAAATTGCGTTAATTTCGCGGAAAAATAATTTGGCGCCAATTTGGAAATTTTCTTTTTCTGTTTCTTACTTGCCATTACATTTTTTTCGATTTTTAAGCATGGTTCTTATTATTAAAGAAAATAATACTTAAACATGTCAATTTGGCCGTCTTTAACAATTACGTAACGCCGTTGATCGTCGTTTATAAATAATGCGAAATTATCTGTTATTTTTCCTTCTTTTTTCACAGATAAACAAAGATTATATATACTATATAAAAATTAATAATACGTATCTCGAAGTTAAAAAATCAAGTCTAACGTTCTATCACCCTTAGGAAACCCTGTTCGAACTAAATTCCAAACGAAAGACATTTTTGACATTGTAGTTTTTGGTCTTACACATCGATGTCAACTTGCATCTGAACACAATGTACACACATTTAGTGTGTTTGTTTGAAAAAGCAATGGCGAGTTCAGCTGTGAATATTTGATTGGATTAATTATTCTCTTTAAGTCAGTGAAATGTTTGACTTAACTAAAACAAGGTATGGAAATTTTATACTGTCTTTGCACAACCTTAACTGCTTAATTAAGATTACTAAACAAAACTCATTCATTATTTATAATATTATAAAAAATTGTGATGAAGGAATCCTGCAAAAGTAAATGAAAAGCCTTGTCCTAAATTTGAACTTAAAACAATCTCTTTCAGACTAGCATTTTAATCACTCTTATTCAAAGCATGTTCATACTGACATGAAGTGTGACTTACTTTTGACTTGTGATCTAAAACATAATTGTTGACTTAGCACTCAGAAACTTCTCTGAAATACTTTTATATAAATATAAAATGCATAGTTATTATTTTTTAAATAGAAGAAGAAAAATATTAGACCGAGTCTTTTTGTTCTAATTTATTTTCAAGTTCATGATTAGAACCATTTATTTATTGGTTTAGTGGTTTTTTATAATTTGAGTCCATTCATTAGAACTTGCATGGAATCAATGAGACAAAATTTATTGTTATATTTAGTTTGTTCATACACTGATTGCAAACTAATTTCCTTTATTTCAAATAATGAAGAATTTACATTCAGAATACTTTCATTATGATCTCTTTTAAGTTTAAATGAATAAGGTAGGACCAAGTATCAGTAATGAAAAGGAATTCCTGTTTTGATCATTTTAATCCTGTCTTGATCCATTATTCATGAATATTTTGGCTACCCTTGTAATAATGTAGTAGAAATTTATTTCAGTGTTAAAATAATTTGGCTACAACAGTAAAATACTTACCAAAATATAAATATTACCTAAATTAACTCTTTGAATAATAATATTATGGCACATAGGGCCTATTTCACTGAGACTGAGTTCTGAAAAGTGATAAAATGTCTTTCTCTAATTTTTTTGCACATGTCTTTAGTATCAAAATATATTTAATAAAATTATTTGAATAATATCCACATGTGAATAACAGCATATGGTGCTTAATATAATAAAGTTTGTTCATGAGAGTGTCAAACAAAGGGACGTAACTCGTAAATTACTATCGGCCCCGCTTCGTCAGAAATATCGACACATCGAAGTGGCACATTTGCGTATTACAGCGTATTAAGTGGCACAAATTTGACATATCATAGTCCAAGTTATGTTACATAACATAATTTAAATTCAGCATAGCTTACCGAGAAGTTAAGAAAGAAAATTACGATTTCAATTTCCTGTGACCAATTTTTTTGGTCAACACCTAGACTTTGAAGACACATTTTGAGAGAAAAAATGAGTTTAATCCATAATTGAGTGGATCAATATATTTCTTATATACTCAAGAATGTTCACTTAAAAGCAAATTAGTTTTAATTCATGCAAAAAACTACAATTTCCGAAAAAAGGGCTTCACTTTTTTTGGTAAAAAAATGCCCATATATGGTAATCACATGACTTCCATTGTTGCTTTAAGAAATGGGGTCAAACCGGGGTCAGCTTTCCGACTGACAGATACATTGTAAGAAGGTAAGTAACTTTCAAATACAAAGTATGTACGTTACAAAACGTCACATTTGTCAAGCTGTTTAACCCTCTCAGTCCCAAATAATTTTCATTTTCATACATGGAAAACCCTATTTTTTTCGAGGTAAAATGCATATTTTCTGCATATTTTGAATACACATTCCTGACCTAGTATGCCTTTATTGATGTATTTGACTTTGTAAACATTAAGATTACTTAGTTGACATTACAAAAACATTGTTATTTTATTTTCAAAATGTACCGTTAAGGCATATGACGTCATCAAAAAGAGTGTTATTCGTGACGTTGGTGTGTAAAACGTCGAAATAAAATAGCTTGCAGGTACTTGAAAATACCGTAAGTGTTGTACAGTCAACGGCTTGTAAAACGGTTATAGTTTTATCGATTTACATAGTGTAAAGTGTTATTGATTGCAAAAGTTCTTTTTCCATACTATCAAAGTTTGATTTCCTGAAATATATTTGATATTTGCTGAAATATATTTAACTTAAAGAAGGTTTTATTATAGAAACAAAATACTAAAAAAGAATTTTAGTACTCTTTTGGTGTAAAAAACTCAGAAGTAATGTGTCGAAGTCTTGAATACTACTATATAAATAATACCGAAATCTACAATATCTCTTCATAAATGGAACATCGTATTAAAATCATTACATAAGCAACTAAACAATATGCCGTGAATTAATCGATTGGCCGCACAATAATTCATTTCTTTTTTTTATCATTTTTGTGATGTATCGTGTAATGACTATTATGTGTTCACGTTTCACGTATGCCATCAATCCCATTCGGGTATATTATTTTCAATAAAGTTCAATTATTCTTACTTTGCTAGTACTTGAGATTTCATCCGGCTTTTCAGTCGACAGCGGGGAGAACATTTTCAGACCGCAGGTCTTCAGCGGGAAAAAAATAGGCCGGAGCAAACGTCCTGTTCATCAAGGCGAGAAAAAATAAAAACAGTCTACTAAAAAAATAACCAGAGCTTGACATAGAATTATTCATGTGATACATGTAGGTGATACTTTAAAAACTATTGAACTGTCTAAATATTTCAATGAACCATGCCCTACAAATTGATTTTTTGGGGGGATTTCAATTTAATTTTTCATCATTTTTTTTGGGGGTGTGAAAACTTTTAGCAAAAAGAAAGAATATAGCCAAATATCAGATGCATGGAGAAAAGAATCTAGGATTTTTTTGTTATAGCCTCAACGTGGAATTACATTTTGCCAACTTAATACGAGTTCTTTTCGGTTATTATGGAACGGACACTGTAATTTAGATCTACAAAGTTGGGATGTAAGAACGGAATTAATAAAAAAAAATATGATCATTGAATAGCAAAGAAGAAAAAATCGACAGCAAATAAAAGAACCACTGGCATTATATACATCTACTCTAAAATCTCCATTTTTTTTATTGTTTAAGGCCTTCCCCTAATTTGAACGAAAGAGATAATATTTAAGTCATCTAATTAACCCCTGAAACAATGATGCATTTGTTTTATTTTACGTGTTTGTCAAAAGTTACTAAATGATTAAAATCATAAACTCACTTTACTATGTTCATGATGTTAAGTTTAGGGGTGTGTCTTTTAGTGAACAGTCCTTTCTGCAATACGGAACAGTTATGAATAAAAGGAGATACAGGGGATATAAATCAATGAGACAGCAAGCAAACAACAAAACCCCAAATAGACATCTAGAGGACATTTTTTTTGGTATTAACACAATGTGTCATGCCCTAAGTAAGTTTTTCCTCAGTCTGGTTAAAATGAAGATCTTTCGTAATTTGCTAACTCCTGTTTATAAATATAACGAAACCAAAGATCTATAATATTTTAAGATGATTGGGTTTTCGTTTAGTAAATGTTGTTGTCTTCTTTATGATCTTACAAGAAAGGGGAGATATTATATACAGACAATTTTCAATTTGTATTTTGATTGATTGTGGCTTGCTAAACATCTAGTTTGAAACATAATATTTTATAAAAGATTTGCATTTTAAATTTCTTTCGTTTAAATGGGCCTTTTAGAATAATATATTCTTCAACAATGGTTACAGTGTGAATGTGCTTTAATATTTTACTAATAGATATAAAAAGGATGAGGAATTAGTATATGTATACCCCCCCCCCTTTTCTCCCTGTGATAGTTATTTAGAGTTTGATATATCGTCATGATGTTTTGTTATTGTACAAAAAAAATATCAGGTTGAAGGCCGTACGGTGACCTATACTTGCTCACTTCTACGCCATTTGGTCTCTGGTGGAGAGTTGTCACGTTGGTATACTATAATTATACCACTTCTTCTCATTTTTATCATAATTTAGTCCACAAGACGCCTGTTTCGTCTGTCTCAAATGAAAAATTGGAAACCAAAATAGTAACAAAATTGAAGAGCATTAAAAGGAAAAAAAATAACAAAAAGCAAATCAAATTCAAAACATAAAAATGCACTTGTATACATAAATATGCAGCCTGTACTGATTAGTTACTAGTATTTTTTTATTTACTCAAATCATAAAGATGCAAACTACTAGTAAATCATATTTTGCAAATTCATTTGTTATTTATATTTGAACTTAATTGCATCTTTGATTCAAACTGTTTTTTTTTTTTTTCATAATTCAGCCTTTTCTGATAAAAAAAATCGGAATACTACGGTTAGATTTTATACTGATGTGCTGATTTTGTGAAGAATAAAGAAGAACAAAAAAGTTAATTATGACTTAAATATCTATATTTTGGCCTATACGTATATACTTTTAGAAGTTCTGAAAATGTCATGACATTGAATTTTTGTCGATAATTATATTTTATTTTTGTGTGGACTCACATTTCAAAATTTGAAATGGAAATCTTTGTATATTTGAACAACAAAACCTCTATAGAACCAGTTTGACAAATTAAAATATATATATATATGTTAAGTCACAGTCTCTATGGTGTTTAAGATTCAGAATTTAAGATTATTCAAAATTTTAAAAATAAGATGTGGTATGATTGTCAATGAGACAACCCTCAACCAGAGACCAAAGGACATAGAAGTATTCAAAAACCATGTTTTGTCAGGCTTATTCATGCCAAGAATAAATACTAAAAAGTAAATATGTCTATCAAAATTGTGTTGTTATTTATTAAAATCTTTATTAATTTATTCTTATAAGCATTTTGCAGCCATCAACTAAATGAAGATGACGGTGAGTGCCTGATAGTAATTTACGTCGTAATATCTGACGTCATTTAGATGAATTTCGTTGACGTCATGAAACGCCAAACCCTTAGTACAAAACTTGTCAATATTCTTAATTTTTAAACATACCAAAAAATATTCAAATGCAAATATCGAATCTGTTGTAAATAAAATCAAAATCCAGCTTGAGAATAAATTACTTCACAGATTTATAAGAAGTAAAATCGGAAATAAAATGAAAGCTTTTATAAAATGGAGAAATGTAAAATATTTTTCAAAATATTGACGGTCTTTTGGATGTATTGCCCGGATAGATCTGCATGAAATATGTATAAAATGTTTGCGGAGAACAAGGTTTTATAACGAGTACATAATTATAAGTTCTGTCGGTTATTTACAGAGTTCTACTCGATTATATTTCATAACAAGGTGAAATGGACATATATGTCCTCTTGGGACTCGGCCGGTGGAGGACATATATGTCCGCTTGGGACTCAGAGGGTTATACATCATTCGACATAAAGGTTCTGACCTTCTAATTACAAGGCGAACCTTCAAAACGAAGCACCATAGATACTTTAAACGAAATACTTGTAACCGGTATCAAATTTAGTGCACCAGATGCGCGATAAATGTCTCCTCAGTTATGCTCGAGGCCAACTTATTCGAAAATCCAAAACTTCTTAAAAAATGAAGAGCTGATAAACCAAATAGGACAAAAAGTAAATCCAAAGCTGGGCATGGCATCAGACTGAGATTCTCATGAAGGACATATATTTCTTAATTTCAAATAATTTCAAAAACTTTGTAACGATACAAAACACATATGCAGAAATAAAGAAGACTGATTTACATCTGCGATTTAACACTCATACAGTAGATAGACAATTGAAAGGGATCATAATACAGTTAACCTTACTATGCCAAAAGCCGATATATCGGCTTTTAGAGTTTCCTTCGTAAGTGCCAAGAGCCGATATATCGGCTTTGTTTTTTCTCTATGTCGTTAACGGCATCACAAAGGCGATGACGTCACAATGTTCTGACAGCGTAATCAAGATGGCCGGCCACGCCCCGTTGATCGGCGTTTTTCATGAAAGAACAAGTCCAACAACATAACACGCTGATGTTCCATGAGTGAAAAGTATGCCACAATGAAATAACATATCTATTTTTAAATACTTTTATCTTTTATATTCCACACAAACCGGAGCATAAACCTTTTAAAAATTATAGAAATAAACAGCTAAGTTGCTACAGTTTTTACTGCAGTAAATATTTTTTTAATGTTTCTTTGCAAAGTTTTTGTATTTCTTCACGTGCGTGACAATTTATTCTTCAGTTGTTAAATTAACTAAAAACAAGAATGTGTCGATAGTACACGGATGCCCCACTCGCACTATTATTTTCAATGTTCCGTGGACCGTAAAATTGGGGTAAAAACTCTTAATTTGACATTAAAATTAGAAAGATCATACCATAGGGAACTGTCGCAGGTTGGGCATAAAAATCATTCAGTACAACTATTATGTTCCCGTCCTTTAAACAAATGTGTGATTTTTGGTGTTCAATTGAAGGACAATAGTGTCCGTCTGAAAGAGCAGCAGCTAAACCAAGTTTTGTGATTTAGGGAGCTACCATTTGATTTTTATAGGGGGCTAGGATGAAATTCGGAAAAAAAAGACAGGACAGGAGTTTTGAGTAAAAAAAAAGGCAGGATGAGCAACTTGGCAAAAAAAAAAAAAAAAGGCAGGATGACAATTCATGTAAAAAAGTCAGGATAAACTAATAAAAAAAAGGCAGGACCGAATGGAGTGAAAAATAAAAAGGCAGGACAGAGATTACAACTAAAAAAAAAAATGCAGGACAAAATTTTTCATCCTAGCCCCCACCCCCCATAAAAATCAAATGGTATCTCCGTTATTAAGATATTACGATAGTATCTGGATCATTTTCCTATAGATTTCTGGTGGTAGTTTGATGAATTTAGAACTTGATAAGGTAAATGTACCTGTATGCTCCAATGAATGCAAAAGGAGTTTGCAATGTAATGGGAATCCGACTTACGGTCAAACATGCCGAAACTTTTACAAACTTTTATCACAAATATAGAGATTTATAGTGGATGTATTTTCCCTACTGCAATAGGAAAAAACAAGTATAATGCATTACATGTAATTCTATTATAAAGTATTAAGTCTAATTATTAAATAAAGAAACTTATGTAAAGACTAAATTATTGATTTCAAAATCTCGAGCACGACTTGTGTATTCTATTCGAATCTTATATGAGTTACATCCAAATGATATACATCGTCTGATTTTGACGTTTTGACGAGAATTTTTTTTTTTTTTTTGGAGGGTGGGAGGGTCTCATTCATTTTAAAGATTTAAAGTATCTTGCAAATGAAAATAGGCTTCACCTCAATCGAGTAAGTGTATAGACAAATTGAAAACGCAAGGTGTCAAATTACTTTTGGACTTTTCCGGCTAACACCCAGGAAAAAGTGTTCCACCACCGTAAAAGGTCATATACTGGTTGAATAAAGTTCAGAAATAGAGTCGTTTTATGGAGTGTCGTAATGGAGTCCACGGACTATGTGACACCGAAGTCTGTTTGAAATTCACTACATACAAAACAGTTTTAAATCAAAAGTCGTAGTTTACTTTTTAAGGTAGTGTTCCGGTTTTGTTTATACATGTATAATAACATAAACGGTACCAATTTTTCTGCACCATATGCGCATTTCGACAATCAATGTCTCTTCAGTGATGCTCGAGGCCAAAATATTTGAAAATCAAAAGCTTATTAAAAAGATGAAGAGCTATAAAAGTTTGTATGCTTTTACAATTCGTTAAACTATCACTGAACATCGAAGAAAATTATATGCAGTATTTTATCTCAAAGATTTACAATCAACTAGAATTTGTGAAATAGATAGTTTAAGTGACTTGTATAGAATGCATTTAAAAGCGATGTCCGTAAAATTCCAAATTTTCAATTTTGACATTTGAATGTCCTTTGATATCTTTCGCCTTTCTTTCTTCAGTAACAGAAATTGAAGGAGTCAGTTTAATGCACGCATTTATTTCTGAATTAACAGTGCTTTGTTTTTACAGTATAAACTATCCATAACATTAACAACCTGGAACAATAAAGTGAGAGAAGTTTCGGTTCGTAGTCTGTCTATCATCTGTCCGTAAATTTAAGTGAAATGTTTTATCAAAATCAAATCCGGTTGACACATAGCTGGTTGTTTTGAGTCAACATTATTGATACATAAACGCCGGTTACGGCAGACCTTGCATCGAGAGACTCAAAGTTATTGATTCATTAAAGAGCCAGCTGATAACACATCTGAAAATCACCTTCACTCCAAAAAAAAAATTAAAAAAATGTTTGTTTTGTTTTATGACATGTAAACTTTGAAACGCAGATAGTTGTTTTTTCTCAGATTCTTCTCAAGGTGGTGCTGTGAACTTGAATATTGGATCTGGCAAAGACTTACCGATAATTAGATATGGACTTTCGATATGTCGAATAAGACACATATATACAACTACCTGCAATATTTCTTTATTGTGCAAAGACACGTTTCTTGTAACGATGCATTTTTTATGCAATCGTTTCCTTTGTTTTTCTTAAATGAATAAGCGAGGACACGTAAAAAACATTAAATTATTTAAAAAAAAAAAAAACATTGAAATAATGCATATTTTAAAATTGAAAAATATTCGAACGAATTGTGACAAAGTTCAATGACAACCATTAATTTCGACGTTTCAGGCACTGCACATTAAGTGTTCTGCAACACTGTTACGTCAGACAATGGTTGTTACGTACGACGTCACTATACCACTCTAATAAACAAATCTTCAGAAAGTCATCTGGCACTCACCAGATAAAAAGCTTGGCGCTCAAAGGGTTAAATAAATATACAATATATGTACATTGTCGGAAAATATAAAATTTATTTGTATGAGCTTTAGAAACAGGACGAAAAGCGAGGCTTGCTGAGCTTTTCTCCTGTTTCGCAGCGAGTACAATTAAATTTTATATTTTCCGACAATGTACATATATTGTTTTTATCCTGAAATTTACTCCAAACACTTGAGGCTTTATTTGTTAAAATTTAAATCATGGTCTCTAACTTTTCAAAGAAATCGACAAAGTGTAAACGCGGACCGCGAAGAAGGCCCCAAAATGAACTGGTACGTAAAAAGAAATATCCACATTACTGCTTGTTCAACATGGAAGTGGGGTAACAGAAGACTTTATTTGTACAAGTACAAATAAAGCAAAACTTTATTTGTGTACCTGTTATTTGTACAATACAAGGCTGATTGCAGGATAAATGTCCTTTCCGATATTCGTATCATCCTGAACTTACCATATCAGCCCGAGACCTTAGTCTGATATGGGTCGAGGAATGATTACCTGGCAGGCTTTGAAAAAAGGTTTGTTACTTCCAATATTATAAAGGGGCCTCGGTTAGAGGGCTTCAGTAAGTAGTCGAACTACTGTATCACTAGCCTGTCAACACTGAGGTTGTGAGTTCGAATCCCGCACGTGGCAGGTGCACTCGACTCCAATCTTAATTGACTAGGATTGTCAGTTTTCCTACCGAAGGACGGTGGTTCTCTCCAGGCACTCCGGCTTCCTCCACCAATAAAAGTTGACAACCACGAAATAGCACAATAGTGTTGAAAGTGGCGTTAAACAACGAAAGAAAGAACACATAATGTTCCGAAGCAAAGACATCGATATTTTATTGTAGCATGAAATGATTTCAAAGTACCTGTGAGAGTTCTTTGGTTCTGCATCGTTTCTTGTTGATTTGCTTGAATTTCCTGTTTTCTTCTTCTTTTCTGTCAACTATAATACTTTAATTATAAAGTTACGTGCTTTTCCTGCACTAATTATTTATTTTGAACATTCTTTTTAATTAGTTTTTGTTTTTCAATTAATCAAAACCGCCTCGGTGGTCTTGTAAAAGCGTACTTGCCTCTAATGTGGCAAGTCGTTGGTTAGATCCTTAGCCTGGTCAAACCAGATATACGTAAAACATAGATTTGGTGCTTCTCCTCTATACACGCGGCAGTTAGGAGTAAGATTAAAGACTGGTCAGCTCGGAGTTAGAATAAATAAAGTGTCGGGGTAGGGTGACACCCTGTGAACTATAGCTCGTCGGTCTAGTAAAAATTCATTGTGTTAATTTACGTTTTTGATTGAGTTAAGCCTTCCAATTGATGTTTTATCGTGTGTTTTTCTATGTTGTGATGTTATACTATTGTTTCAGAAAAAGGGAGAAGGTTTGGTACCATTAAAACGTTTAATCCCGCTGCAAAGGTTTGCACCTGTCCTAAGTCAGGAATCTGATGTACAGTAGTTGTCGTTTGTTTATGTAATTTATACGTGTTTCTCGTTTCTCGTTTTTTATATAGACTAGACCGTTGGTTTTACCGTTTGAATGGTTTTACACTAGTACTTTTGGGGCCCTTTATAGCTTGTTGTTCGGTGTGAGCCAAGGCTCCGTGTTGAAGGCCGTACATTGACCTATAATGGTTTACTTTTATAAATTGTTATTTGGATGGAGAGTTGTCTCATTGGCACTCACACCACATCTTCCTATATCTATTTATATCACATTAACACGTTCTGGCGTCCTAAATATACATTTAGTTTGGTCATTGGACGTCAAACAGAAATCCATCATCATCAACTGATCAAGAAAAAAGGGAGGAAGGTTGAGATCTACAAAACATAAAGTTCATACCATCCACATGTTAATGTGAGCTTGATTCAAATCAGTCCCATCTTCAGTGGCTGTCTTTAATAGATTTGACAGGAACTGTGCAATTTATTTACCAACGCCCCAAAATAGTAAGTTACATCATTCACAACTCAATTATACTCGAGCAAGCAAACGATTGACATGATATTGTACAGACAGCTGTCATTTGTTGAAGACCGTTCTGGTTGTCTCTAGGCTGCAGTCCTTTTGCATCAATTGCTACTTAATGATATATCAATTGTGCCAAACTTTATTTTTCTAATGTATCAATTGCGCTAGAATACGGAATTTATTTGCGCCAAATTACCTGACATATGTGTGTACATGTATATCTATCAAAATATTTATGTTTACTTCTTAGATATATCAGTCTTAATTCAAAAATAAGAAGATGTGGTATGATTGCCAATGAGACAACTCTCCACAAGAGACTAAATGACACAGAAATTAACAACTATAGGTCACCGTATGGCCTTCAACAATGAGCAAAACCTATACCGCATAGTCAGCTATAAAAGGCACCGAAATGACAATGTAAAACAATTCAAACGAGAAAACTAACGGCCTAATTTATATACAAAATAATGAACGGAAAACAAATATGATACACAGAAACAAACGACAACCAATAAATTACAGGCTCCTGACATGGGACAGGCACATACAGAATGTGGCGGGGTTAAATATGTTAGCGGGCGCCCAACCCTACCCTAAGCTGGGATAGTGGTGTAACAGTAAGCCCATCATAGTACTTTAGTGTACCTTAAGGATGTAGTTATTTGAAATTAAAAAAATCTAGAATTTAGAATTGATACTTAAAGTCAGAAAAGCATAAGTAAAGGAACAAAATAAGCTAACAATAATGATAGGTTATGGAACTCCTCTTTGCGATATTTGATTGTTGAAAATGGCGTTAAAAGGCTGACTCGGACTTTTACCTTATATTTAGCATAGACATCATTTGGGTTTCAAATCGTAAGAAAAAAATCTAGAATCTGCATAATTTTTGGTAGAGACCTTTTTATGAGCCATTGAAGTCTTCTAAAAAAAGAAAAGTGGGTGATATGGGGCAAAATAATTTACCCTGTATCGTAGGAAAAGAACCAAGGAGTCCGAACATCTGACAACCATTCATTAACCTGACCCGAGTACATCCTTAAATACAATATTGTTCGGAATAAATGGGACTATTGCTGCATACAGAACAGTAAATAATTTTAGAAAAAAAAACCAAGAAGTTGTAGCATTGACGAATAAAAATGATGACTTAGTTTCATTCCATAATCTTGAAAATGTGATTGTAACTGTTAATTTTGAAGCTTATTTGAAACTTCTCTAGTAGGTTGTATAAGATGTGTTTGCTGGTTGTACTTGCAAGTGCTGTCCAAAGTATTTCCAACGATTGTATAATATAGACGACTATAATCAAATATGTATATAAATGTACTTCATTTTAATTTATTATTAACTAAACATGTAATTGCTTCGTCACTCCAGTTCGAATATAAGTATGTTTTTTCTAAAAATAGCATTCAATTATTTGATGTACAATTTGAAAAACTGTGAAAATGAATGTCAAATAAGGAAGCATGTAGTATACATACGTCCATTATCACTGAACTAGTATATATATTTGTTTGGGGCCAGCTTAAGGACGCCTCCGGGTGCGGGAATTTCTCGCTGCATTGAAGACCTATTGGTGACCTTCTGTTGTTGTCTGTTCTGTGGTTGGGTTGTTGTCTCTTTGACACATTCCCATTTCCATTCTCAATTTTACATAGCCGAATTTCCCAATTTAAGGTTGGAACAAAGACTTGGTACATTTATAATGGGGTAACAAATAAGGAAATAAAAACAGCAACCAAGAAAACTTACAAAGTGTTTTATTATATCTGAATACAAAAAAGGAAACATTGTGGTCGATCCACATATGCAGTATCGCTACATGAATGGAACTATAATAACAAGGGTATTGCTTTATTTAGGAAGAACGTAAGGCCATACAAATCGTGTTAATACATATATTAGTTAAATAAATTTTCTGTCAGTGGTAGGAGTTGAAATCATGGCTTATATTTTAAGAAACACTAGAAGGAAACGTACTGAAACTTGACAAAACCCAAACTGAAATGTTTTATTTAGCTAAGGCTAATATTTTTCTTCATTACATCGAACAATGAAATCAAGTTCCGTTTTAAATTTTCGGGTTAGTTTCTCGGAAAAGAAAGATGCGAGTGTTCAAACCGTAAAGATAAATAAGATGGTTATTTTTACAACATATATGGTAATGAATGGGCTTTTGAATTTTAAAAATGAATCTCTAAATTAATGACCCTTAACTCAATACTGAAAAGATAGTTTTAATTCTATACAGACATGATTATAATTTACTTATAACGTGAGGTGAAATAAATATGCAAAAGCTCTAATACATGATTGAATTATTGTTGCTTACTAAACGTCAAGTGGCAAATATTACATGCATCTTAAAAACATTACTTTCGTGAATACATCTCCAGTGACGTTAAATTTGATAACAATTTCATAATATTTTTATATTCTTCATAAAGTAGAAATGATAGTACTGATACGAATGGTCAAATCAAAACCAAAATAGTAGTCCAAGCACTTCCAGTGGTTCCTTCCGAACTCCAAGGAGAATTCAAACGCGTGAGTCGAAAGCCATGGCAAAAAAACGAACAAACACAAACAACAGTCTATGAAACATAACATAGAAAACTAAGAACTGAGCAACACGAACCTCACTAGAACCTCGTGTGATCTTAGGTGCAGATCCTTATCCACATGTGGCATTCGTGTTTTGCTTATGCAAGTACGTACAAACCCGGTGATGTCTCAATCGGTAGGTCACATTCGAGGAAAAGAGGACGAGCTTGAGGATACGACAATTGGAAAATATCCGTCGTCATCTGTTAAACATATTATATTCCATAAAGGTCAATCAGCTCCTATGTTTTGATTTATATAAAACAAATTACGATTGTTTAAATGACCTACAACTAAGATTTCAAATCCTTCTATTAATTTTAGCCTTACAGATATTGGCTATTCTGTTCAAGTCCAATTTTGATTTGGCGCTTTTCAATGTATTATATATATACCGCCTACCGAACGTTGGGTCTAAAGATTTTCCAGAAACACGCGTCGTTCACAAGCGATGTAGTATTGTAGACATATTTCAGTACGAGATGGACCAGGCTCAAGCTAGCAGCCACTCGCTAGCAGCCACTACTCTAGCTGCCACTTTTAAGATAAATCTAAAAACCCAAAAGATGCATAAGATTCGAACTCAACAGAATTGTTTTTAAAATATATCAAACTACGCAGCTGTAAAATTTAGAAGAAGATGTTAAATGAAGAATTATATATTCTAATCACCTTTTCAAAAGTGAAAACACAGACAAAATTGAGAATGGAAATGGGGAATGTGCCAAAGAGACAACAACCCGACCAAAGAGCAGAAAACAGCCAAAGGCCACCAATGGGTCTTCAACACAGCGAGAAAATCCCGCACACGGTGGCGGGCTTCATGTGTATTCATGTGCTTCATCGAAGTATAATGATAACTACGGGATAACCGAATCGTCCAATTATGATGCTCATTGTAAGGGTTAGAAATAGTACTTATTAATGCCGTAGGGAATTTTTGACAGACTTTGAAAGATGGGGGTGGAGTGCATGAGGGGTAGGCATTTAAGACTCTTTAGACCTAAGTTTGGTCCTCTAGTGAAGACAAACCATGAATTGTCCCATCTGGGCCCTTTGACTAAATGGACCTTAGACCTTTACCTATCATTTGAACCTAGTGCGTAAAAAAGAATTGCCGTAGGGAATTTTTGACAGACTTTGAAAATAAAGGGGTATGCATCATAAATTCTTCAGCCCTAAGTTTGGACCTATAGTGAAGACAAACCATGGGTTGTCCCAATTGGGCCTTTTGGCCCATTGGACCTAAGACTCTTTAGACCTAATATTGGACCTCTAAAGAAAACATACCATAAGTTGTCCCACCTGGGCCTTTTGGCCCATTGGACCTCAGACCTTTACCCATCATTTGAACCTACGGCAATACTTTTTTACACACTAGATGCAAATGCTAGGTAAAAGTCTGAGGTCCAATGGGCCAAAAGGCCCAGGTTGGACAACTCATGGTTTGTCTTCACCATAGATCCAAAGTTAGGTTTTGAAAAAAGGAGTCTTAAATGCCTACCCCCATCTTTCGAAGTCTGTCAAAAATTCCCTACTACAATACTTTTTTACACACTAAGTTTACCATTGTCTTCACAGTAGGTCCAAACTTAGGTCTAAAGAGTCTTAGATTCCTACCCCCTAATTTTGAACGTCTGTTTAAAATTCCATACGGCAATACTTGTTTACACACTAGGTGTAAATGATAGGTAAAGGTCTAAGGTCCAATGGGTCAAAAGGCCGGGTGGGACAACTCATGGTTTGTCTTCACCATAGGTCCATACTTAGGTCTAAAGAGTCTTAGATGCCTACCCCCTATTTTTCAAACTCTTTCAAAAATTTCCTACGGCAATACTTTTTTACACACTAGGTACAAATGATAGATAAAGGTCTAAGGTCCTTTTGGGCCAAAAGGCACAGAAGGGACAACTCACGGTTTGATTTCACCAGAGGACCAAACTTAGTTCTAAAGAGTCTTCAATGCCTACCCCTCACTCCATCCCTATCTTTCAAAGTCTGTCAAAAATTCCCTACGGCAATAATTAGTACTATTTCTAACCCTTACAATGAGGAACACAATTGGACGATTCGGTTATCCCGTAATTATCATTATACTTCGATGAGGTACATGTATACCTTTGTTTTCGCTTTTGAAAAGGAAATTAAAATATATAATTCTTCATTTAACCCTTCTTCTTCTTATTTTTTCAATTGCATAGTTTGATATATTTTAAAAACAATTCTGTTGAGTTTGAATCTTATGCATCTTTTGGGTTTTTAGATTTATCTTAAAAAATGGCTGCTAGCGTAGTGGCAGCTAGCGAGTGGATGCTAGCTTGAGCCTGGTACCAGATGGTCGGTGTTTCTTGGCTGTCAGTCCCTAATGTCACTTTACGCCAAGCAGTCAGTGCTTCGATTAATGTCATAATAGAATCAAAATTACTGTATTGCATGTCAGGTACTTTGGTTAGGGTGTACTATGTTTTAGCTAGACATCTTCTATCAATGTTGATGACATCACTGACGGAGAATTTTGTGACGCGTGCTCCTTTTCATATTTGGTATGTCAAGAAGCTGGTCGTCATTTTTGTTTGCTAGATATGAAGTTTTAACTCTCCATCACGTCCCTTGTTTTTGTAAAGGTACTGTTGGTTTTGAATATATTTTTCAGGCTCCTGTCTGGTGCAGTTTAAACTGGATGATGAAGGAAGATTTTGTTCTGCGGGATTTCTTGGTAAGCCAAGTGAACTTTTTAGTAGTATAATCCTTCAGTTCGATATATATTTTTAATAAATCTGATTAAATTTGTGCATTCTATTATCAACTTTAATATTGACAGAATTCACTGACATTTAATATTTATTCTAATATCCAATATACTCGTTTGACATGACATTTTAGGTTTTTGGACATTTACCATTGCGTTGTCAGTTTATTTTGGAATTATGAGTTTGAATGTACCTTTGGTATATTTCGCCTCTCTTTTGAACCTGTATCCCACGATGGTGTCTTCCTCGAATGCCAACATTTTATATGTTACCTATTCAACGCCAACAAAAATATTTCAATAGATGTTTATATAATAACAATAGGTGTTATTATAACTATTCAAATGTTTTTATAAGTATTAAACTGTTAAAAATGAATGAATGAATGAATGAACTTTATTCTCACAAAACTACATGTCATAGTTACAGAGAAAATACATATCTACAATTACATAAAATTGAGAATGGAAATGGGGAATGTGTCAAAGAGACAACAACCCGACCACAGAACAGACAACAACAGAAGGTCACCAATAGGTCTTCAATGCAGCGAGAAATTCCCGCACCCGGAGGCGTCCTTAAGCTGGCCCCTAAACAAATATATATACTAGTTCAGTGATAATGGACGTCATACTAAACTCCAAATTATACACAAGAAACTAAAAGTAAAAATAATACAAGACTAACAAAGGCCAGAGGCTCCTGACTTGGGACAAAAATGCGGCGGGTTAAACATGTTTATGAGATCTCAACCTCCCCTATACCTCTAGCCAATGTAGAAAAGTAAACGCATAACAATACGCACATTAAAAGTCAGTTAAAGAGAAGTCCGATATATGTATATATAAACATGCACATGTGTGATCAAACGTAACTTAACTTGGAGGACTGTCTTTCACCTGTATTATTTTTGTAAACTTACATAATTTTTCTAAAATGATATTATTGTCTGAATTAAATAAACCATTAAACTTGTATGTATTTGGATTTTTACAGCAATATTCCGGTAAAAATGTCTTTCTCTCTACATCCAAAGCTTTACAAGTCATGATATAATAATAATCGTCACCTTTATCACTTGAGTCACAGAGATGACAAAGTCTGTCGTTTCGTGACAAGCCTCGCCACCTTCCCGTCTCAATTGGTAATCAGTGACTTTTACATCTAACTTTGCAGTATACAAATAATAAATCATTAGGTAATATGTTGAGATAATTCTCAAATTTCAAATTAGTCTTAAAAATTCCATAACAAAGGCATTTAGGTAAGCTATCTATCTGTGACAAACATAATTGTGTGAACTGATCTTTAAGTTTTTGTTCCACACTTTTTGATACCCATTTGTCAGTAAACTGCATATTCCAAATATTAGACATTCCACAATTATCTAAAACATTTTTTATATAAACAACCATTTACTTTCAAAACCATAGTTATTTAAATTTATAAGTAATAATTTATAAAGAACATGAGAAATTTTACACTCTTTACCGTTTATGATTCTGCCCCAAAAATTTATCATACGAACTTTTGCATAAAGAAATATTGGGAATCTGCCTTTTTCAGCATAAACTATACAGTCTGGGGTTGATTGCTTCAAATGTAAAATGAGTTTGCAAAATTTTAGGTGCACCCGCTCTAATAAGTCAAAGTTTTCAAAATCCCAAATCTCTGACCCATATAACAAAATAGGTACAACACCCTTATCAAAGAGATCTAGTTGACATTCAATAGATAAATTATTAATTCTACTCTTCTTCAATATAGAATACATAGTCTTTATTCCTTGGTCTCTTAAATATTTTCTAGTTTGTAAAATGAACCACTTTTATGAAAAAAATATTCCTAAATATTTATTATTTTTAACAATCTCAATTTCAGTATCATTAATAGGAAAATTCAAATTTTGTGAAATTCTACCATTAGCAAAAACAAGAACTTTTGTTTTATCAATATTTACCTTAAGTTGCCATTTGTTACAATATATGGCAAATTTGTTTAACATATTTTGTAATTCAGTGTTACTATCCGCTAACAGTGTCATCAGCATATAACAGTAAGAAAATCTTCAGATACACATCTACATTGTAGTTTATTTTCTAGGTCTGCACTTATTGGCTGTAAACCTTTTGTATCTAACTCTTCTAAAAATGCTTGTAAATCATTCAGATATACAGAAAACAAAGCAGGAGATAAATTTTCACCTTGTCGCACACCAATTTCACAAGGGAAGAAGTCAGATTTCTCATTATTGAAGACAACACGGGATTTTATATCTTTATACATATTTTGTATAACTCGGAAAAACTTTCCGTTAATATTATTGTTCAAAAGTTTAAATAAAAGGAGATTTCTTTGAATAGAATCAAAAGTTCTCTGAAAATCAATAAACGCACAATAAAACTTTTTATTCTTTAATTTCAAGAGTTCAAAAAAGACATAAAGAGCAAAAATATGATCGTTTGTGTTGTATCTTGGTCTAAAACCTGCTTGATTTTCTTGTAAAATTAAAGACTCATCTAAATAATCACAAAGTCTATTGCTTAAAATGGAAGTAAATATTTTACCTAAACTGGATAGTAAAGTTATCGGCCGATAGTTTTTCGGTTCCCTTTTACTACCTTTGTTTTTAAACACTGGAATAACATTTCCTAAAGCCATATTTCAGGTAAGAAACCTGTATCGAAAATTAAATTGAACATATATACATATATATCTAACACCAATTCAGAAATGATAAAATATATTCATTTATTATCGAGTCGTCACCAGGTGACTTATTATTTTAACACTAAAAAATGTATACCTTTGATAACCTCGTCTCTTGTTATTGTTTTATTCAAGAAATAATTTGATCTATCAGAATCAAAATTGTTATCTAGTTCAATATTCGCTTCATTAAGAGTATCTTTATTCAATTCTTTAAAAAATTATACAGGAAACTGTTTGATATCAATGTCATTATTCACTGTACGTTTAAACTTATTGAAAATTTTCCGAAAATCACGTGGATTTTTCTTACGTATTTTTTTTATTTCTTCTTCAAATCATGATTAAAGAGACGAATGCTATCATCCATAGTTTTTATATTTTTTCACTATTTCGTAGTCTAACTTTGAAAATATTAGACCCATAATGTTTATACAATCTTAATGATTTAAATTTCTATAATTTTTTCTACTATTTTACAATCGTGATTAAACCATTCTTTATTGTTATAATCTTCTTTGAATTACTACAATCTTTCGTAAATACACCAAAAGTTTTTTTCTGCTGAATCAAGCAAAATATTAGTAACATTGGTAACAATTTCATTTACACTACTTTGATCCACTTTACTAATATCATCATGTATTTCTAAGATATGTGACAATAATTCATTAACCTCATCTCTGTTTATGTTTCTTGTAAAATCAGTACTCTTTTCATGTTTCCATTTACCTATGTATTTGTCATTATTTCTAATACATGTACATGTATTAACTTTTAGCATGTCCGATTTTACATTACAATCTAGTTGTAAAAAGATTGGCGTATGAATATCCGAATATAAATTGCTAAATTGCATAATTTCAAAATCAACAGTTTTGTTAAACATATTTGCAGAGCTTAAGGTGTAACATCACTAATTCGGGCCCGGCCATGAATTAGTGGTGTACTTCTTAATACGTAGTCAACTACGCTTGAGTTACGACTTGTTGACTTACCAACTTTGTCAGATAAAAATCGACCGTTCAAAATAAATATGTTATTATTTTTACAAAAACTAATAAGTTTTCTGCCATATGTATTTACTGTTTGATCTTGAGAGTTTCTTCTCCTCAGTATTCCAAGGTCGTCTAAAATGCCTATTTCTGAAAACTCATTAAAATCAATCAATTCATTCACAAATGTATCATCAAAATCATCCATATCATAATAATCAGTACTAGTTCGGCTATTAAAATCACCAAATAAGCAGACATATTGTGAATCTTTATACATATGATGCAATTCTATCTCTATCTCAGATATAGTATCATCTGCTGTATATAATATATTAATAGGTGGAATATAGATCACACCACATATTAGATCTTGTGGTAGCTGTACTAATTTCTTACAAATTTCAAACCAAAATACAAAAGGACAATTTGTATCTATCGGAGTGATATAATTTTTTGAAAAAACTTTTATGTCCAAAAGCTAATCCACCTGATCTATAATTTGAGAATTTTTTTCTATTTTTACAATAAAAAGTGAAATTTTCCAAAGATATATCATCTAAGTCATCTAGTTAGGTCTCTGAGAAACAAACAATATCATGGTCTTGTAATAAATTTCTAAATTCTGGATATACAAGTTGGGATTTTAAACCACACACATTTAGTATCAATAATTGTAATTGATTGTTTTCTTCAGAATTAAAGTCAGTGTGAATAGTATTAACACTTTTACTACGGTGAAAATCTATTCCGCTCGAGTACTTCGGTTGACAATAGCTGTCCTTTAATCCTCCTTGACCTCTTTAACTTTGGGTTTGCAATTTACGGGGGTCTCGCCCAGTGTTTCTTGTTTGGTTATTTGGACTGTAGGTGGTAGTTTTCGGGCGTGCCCCTCGTTCAATATATAATTGTCTTTCATTTGTCTCCATTCTTGCCTCGTCGTTTCTGTCGGATGGGATGAATTCAGCCCCGTCAATAAATAATCGATCATTTTTCAGGTGAACTTTCCGTTTTTGACTTTTTTGGCTTCTTTGAAGTAGGGCCACAGTAACTTTCTCCTGTCATTTATTTCTTTTGGATATTGTTCATTCACTCCAAAACGGGTCCCTTTCAACGCTGAAGCTGCGTATCGTACTAGCTCCCTGTCTTTGAAACTTTTGAAACGACAAACTATCGGTCCAGTAGTGTACAAGTTTCGATTTTGACTGTCTTTTACAAAAGATTCCTTTCCAAATCTGTGTGCCCTATGAAACTCAACCACTGAATCCATTTTCATCTCATTTCTCATGAATTTTTTGATTATGTCCTCCGTATCTTCTGTATCATTGGTCAGGGGTAGTCCAGTAAACACCAAATTCTCCCTCATAGATCTTGTTTGCAGATCTAAGTGTTTATCATGTAGGTTACTGAGATCAAATTTTAAATTATCAACATCAAGTGACATATCATTATATTCAGCTTGTAACTGTGAGACTGAAGAGGTGAGTGTAGTAAAGTCTGTTTTACTTATTTAAAACTGTTCGTTGACAAATTCCATGCTTTTTTCCACATCGTCCATTCGTTTAGAAACTTTATCAACATTTTTGACAAGGTTATTCATACTTGATTCAAATCTATATAGTTTTTCATTAACTTTATCAAGGGTTGTGAGTTTTTCAAAAATCTGATCTACTTTAAGTACGAGGGCCTCTAGTTTTCCCTGAGTATCGGTACCTTGATTCATAGTAGATTGCATAACAGGTTGCATCATATTAGGGAAAGGGCTTGAAGTAGTGCCAGTATAAAATTCTGGAGATCTTTGATTGAATAGCTGCATACTACACTGTGGTATTTGCATCTGTTGCACATTCGGTGACATACAATAGGGTATTCATATTCATCTTTTTTGTAGAAAGTTTGTCAACAGAAGTGGGTTTTCCCTCAGACTTTGATTTATTTTCTGTTTTTGCTTCATTTATATTGTTTGTATTTTTATGTCTAGCGTGAGCACTGTTCGTCGTTAACTTACTTGGTTTTTCTCCACTGTCATTGTGTCCTTTCGATTTTTTTCGTTTCTTCCCAGATTTACCATTTTTCTTCGAATTCATGTATTACACTGATCTAATCATTTTTATGTAGCAAAAGAGATCTCTTCATAGTTCAAAATAGTGTCAATTAATCCATTTTTTTCAAAATTTTCACTCAGAGAAAAAAATATGCCTCTTAATTCTCACACATGCGCACTACGAATGTAATTAGTGAACTTGATAAAATTGAAACATTTTATCACTTTTGATAAAAAATAGTAGATTTTGGGTTAAAATTATTATGAATTTTAAAGAAATGAAGAAAATTAAAATATTTTATTACTTTTTGTTAAAAAAATTTTGGGAATGGAAATTTTTAATAACATAAGACATATAAGAAATTTTAGTTAAATACAATTATTACAAACTAAAAAATGTGAATGGATAAGCTGATATCAGGCACTTTTCAAGTTATTACATAGTCTTGTTATGTGCTGAGAGTGATTTTATTCAGAAAGACTGACGGACCTTTGACCTAGAAAGTTGTACATACATTATGACACACCCTCTAGTGTTGGTTAATATACAAGTATAAACTTTGAAATCATAACCGTTCTCAAGATATAGAGCTGACACGATCTTTACCATAGGACATGGGGTTGTCAGCTGAAACCAAAGTTTTTGACCTTTGACCTGGGAAGTTGTACATACATTATGACGCACCCTCTAGCGTTGGTTGATATACATGTCAAGTATAAACTTTGAAATATAACGGTTCTCTATATATAGAGCGGATACAATTTGTTACGGACGGACGGACGGACAGACTGATTACAATAGTGCGAACCGCCATTAGGCGGGGCCCTAATAACACATAGTAATCTTACACGAGATACAAAGTTTCAAGAAATTCCATCTAGTAATATGGGAGGATATTACAGGACACACAACTATAGAAATATTGAAAAGCGACATCAAAGTCCAAAGAGTCTAATGTAGAATTTGTACAAACTGGAATTTCTGAAAATATGCACATGTTAACTTTGTGATGCAACACTTTTCAAAGTTTCATTTTAAGAGAATCCATATTTGTGCAGTAACAGCAAAAAATGATTTTCAACAACTTGACAAACATGAACTAGATTTAGCTACCTGTAATTTACCTATCTGTTTAATTAGTATGATTGTTTTGATAAGCATGCACTTTTGTTGTGATAACTACTTACACCTATTCCTCGAACACCAACATAATTTTACAGGTAAATTGTCGGTAGATCAAAGGATGTTGGCATTCAAGGAATAAACCCCCACGATGCATTGTATACCATTTATCTATATCTGAGACTACTATAACTTATATTTTTTTAATACTATCAGTTCATTAATCATTATCTAACACTTAAGTTATAAAACTATCGGTAAAATTGACTTAAACCTTTTTGGTCTTTTTGGTTAAACCCTTTGTTATTTTCATATTCTTTTAAAAATAAGAAGATGTGGTATAATTGCCAATAAGACAACTCTCCACCAGAGACCAAATGACATAGAAGATAACAATGTTTTATGTTTGCCCTCCAAACCTTTGGCCAAGGACGTTCTATGAATGTTATTTCGGAAACGCATGTGTCTTGAACATTGCAATCAGTGTCACAAGTTTATAGTATCGAGCGAATCTGGTCAGGAATATTCAGTAATACGTTTTTATATTTGTGTCAACCTGGGTCGGTACTGGTGATGGTTTACTTACCAGTCCCCACCTGTCAACCTGGGTCGGTACTGGTGATGGTTTACTTACCAGTCTCCACCTATCAACCTGGGTCGGTACTGGTGATGGTTTACTTACCAGTCCCCACCTATCAACCTGGGTCGGTACTGGTAATGGTTTACTTACCAGTCCCCACCTGTCAACCTGGGTCGGTACTGGTGCTGGTTTACTTACCAGTCTCCACCTGTCAACCTGGGTCGGTACTGGTGATGGTTTACTTAACAGTCCCCGCCTGTCAACCAGGGTCGGTACTGGTGATGGTTTACTTAGCAGTCCCCATCTGTCAACCATTGGTCGGTACTGCTGATTGTTTACTTACCAGTCCCCACCTGTCAACCATTGGTCGGTACTGGTGATGGTTTACTTACCAGTCCCCGCCTGTGAACCTGGGTCGGTACTGCCGATGGTTTACTTACCAGTCCCCACCTGTCAACCATTGGTCGGTACTGGTGATGGTTTACTTTAATACCAGTCCCCACCTGTCAACCATTGGTCGGTACTGGTGATGGTTTACTTACCAGTACCCACCTGTCAACCATTGGTCGGTACTGGTGATGGTTTACTTACCAGTCCCCACCTGTCAACCTGGGTCGGTACTGGTGATGGTTTTACTTACCAGTCCCCACCTGACAACCTGGTTCGGTACTGGTGATGGTTTACTTACCAGTCCCCCCTGACAACCTGGGTCGCTACTGGTGATGGTTTACTTACAGTCCCCACCTGACAACCTGGGTAGGTACTAGTGATGGTTTACTTACCAGTTCCCACCTGACAACCTGGGTAGGTACTGGTGCTGGTTTACTTACCAGTCCCCACCTGTCAACCTGGGTCGGTACTTGTGATGATTTAGTTACCAGTCCCCACCTGTCAACCATTGGTCGGTACTGGTGATTGTTTACCTACCAGTCCCCACCTGTCAACCATTGGTCGGTACTGGTGATGGTTCACTTACCAGTCCCCACCTGTCAACCTGGGTCGGTACTGCCGATGGTTTACTTACCAGTCCCCACCTGTCAACCATTGGTCGGTACTGGTGATGGTTTACTTACCAGTCCCCACCTGTCAACCATTGGTCGGTACTGGTGCTGGTTTACTTACCAGTCCCCACCTGTCAACCATTGGTCGGTACTGGTGATGGTTTACTTACCAGTCCCCGCCTGTGAACCTGGGTCGGTACTGCCGATGGTTTACTTACCAGTCCCCACCTGTCAACCATTGGTCGGTACTGGTGATGGTTTACTTTAATACCAGTCCCCACCTGTCAACCATTGGTCGGTACTGGTGATGGTTTACTTACCAGTACCCACCTGTCAACCATTGGTCGGTACTGGTGATGGTTTACTTACCAGTCCCCACCTGTCAACCTGGGTCGGTACTGGTGATGGTTTTACTTACCAGTCCCCACCTGACAACCTGGTTCGGTACTGGTGATGGTTTACTTACCAGTCCCCTGACAACCTGGGTCGCTACTGGTGATGGTTTACTTACAGTCCCCACCTGACAACCTTGGTAGGTACTAGTGATGGTTTACTTACCAGTTCCCACCTGACAACCTGGGTAGGTACTGGTGCTGGTTTACTTACCAGTCCCCACCTGTCAACCTGGGTCGGTACTTGTGATGATTTAGTTACCAGTCCCCACCTGTCAACCATTGGTCGGTACTGGTGATTGTTTACCTACCAGTCCCCACCTGTCAACCATTGGTCGGTACTGGTGATGGTTCACTTACCAGTCCCCACCTGTCAACCTGGGTCGGTACTGCCGATGGTTTACTTACCAGTCCCCACCTGTCAACCATTGGTCGGTACTGGTGCTGGTTTACTTACCAGTCCCCACCTGTCAACCATTGGTCGGTACTGGTGATGGTTTACTTACCAGTCCCCACCTGTCAACCTGGGCCGGTACTGGTGATGGTTTACTTACCAGTAGTATTTGCGTTGGTCCTAAGATGTTTTAAATTGAACAGTTTGATATTATAGGAACACTGAAATCCAACGTTTACATAAAGGTTTTTCTTAGCAGATAGTGCATGTATTGCATTTTATATGTTGTAATTTCATAAATGTATGAATAATTCAAACAAAGTAATGTCTGATTATTATTTACCACATTTGATCATAAACATCCATGGAAAACTGGTTTTTATTTATAAAGAGGTATGGTCAATTTCTCCCGAATTTGTTTCACTAACGGCCTTGAAACCTTTTGGAATTTCAATTTCGAACAACGTATAACTTTTGTTTTTTATATTTTACAAATTTAAATAATTTTAATAAATATAAAAAAGATAAACAACCGGGACCTGTAATATTTTTAGCTCTGCCAATTAACTACAAACTATAGATGTAGAATTTTTTATTTTAATAAAAATGATTAATTACCACTTCAAACCAGTAAAAGTCTGAAATGGTCTATATCTGTACTCGACTATACTGATTTTTACTCGACCAGTCTGAATTGGCCTGAATTTTACTTGACCAGTCTGAATTGGTCTGAATTTTACTCGACATTACTCGACCCCAGTCTTAACCATACTCGACCGTACTGATTTGTACTTGACCCTTATCTTTGCCATTGAAAATAGTCTGAACTATTACTCGACCAGTCTGAAACGGTCTTAACCCATTCTCGACCTGTACTCGACCTATTTTTTCCCTCTTAACCATACTCGACCAAAGGTCTAAACATTACGCGACCAGTCTGAACCATAATTGACCAAATAACATCTACTTTTTTTAAATTTTAGCTATTAGAATTAATTTCTTTTTTTCTGACATGTTAACAGCCACAATAAAATAAAGATATCTATAAAACATATTTTTACATCCTTACATGATTCTCGGATTTATCAAATAGAGATAGTTAAATCAAATTATCTTATATAATAATTTAATTATATTAATTTTAAAGTTTTAGAGTTTTGTTAAAAAAGATTCTTTTACCTAAAACCACACCTTTATTGAGGGTTATTAAACCTTATTAAGGTGCTTCTTGTTTGGTTTGTGTTTTCTTTTTTCTTTTTTTAATTTAATTTTCCTAAATTCCTAAAGAAAACTACATAGGTTTTATGGTTACATACAATGTTTATATAATTATCTTTTAATGAGTTAACAACAGCCAAAAATCACTGAAATTGTTTAATCTTATATTAGAAATATATCTATTCTTATTATAATTACATATATCAAAAGGGATAAAAAATTAAAGAAATAAATATTTTTTTCTTCTGATTAGTGGTAAAGTATAAAGTAATACCTCCTGCTTGGGACAAACTCATTAAAAAGGTCACACCTAGTCAGAGAGAATTAATTTCTAATTAACATTCATTAAAAATTGCAACATCTTGTAAAACTTAAATCGCAAGGCCTTTTGAATTCACTAGATAAGTAATACACGAGTTTACCTGTGAAACACAAATGTTCTGAGGTAATTAAACCTTATTAAAGTGCTTATTGTATGCCATGCCTTTAATTTTGACAAAAGTTATTTAAATTTAATTGAAATAATTTTTTTTCTGCAACTTTGGAACACATTTCCTTTTTTAAATGGTTATCACGGATTGCTATGGAAGTTCTGTTATCATGATTATATTAAATTCTTGGTTTTACAAAACAAAGGTATGATTTTTAGATTTATTAAGTTGCTTTATATACTATTTTAGTATCCATTTGCTATTATTTGTTATTTTAAATATATTTTAATAAAAAAATGTTCACTGCATTATTAACTAAACTCAAATGACACCATAAATCTATGAAAGGCTTAAGTAAATGGTGAAAATTGTCCAGTAACCATAAAATATATCTGAAACATTCAAAAAATTTTGAATAACATTGAAAATATTAGTCACACTTCAGTTTTGAGATTATTGGATCAGCTTGTTTTATTTTTATTTTAAAGGTGATATATATATGTAAGTGTTGATGAATATGGTGTTGAATTTATATTAATACGTTTATTGTGAAATTTTGGTTTGAATTCCATATTGAATACATTTTAAATTTCAGATTGTTATTCAAATTTCTAGCCAGGGGAAATAGCTGTTAAAACAGTTCCTAAACTGATGAAATACAATAGATAGATACAAAAATAGGTCTAGGTTGGTTAAGACTTGGTTGAGTATGGTTCAGACTAGGTCGAGTATAGTTTAGACTAGGTCGAGTATGGTTCAGACTAGGTCAAGCATGGCTCAGACGCAAATAAAATGGTTAAGTACTCGTCTGGTCGAGTAAAGATCAGACTGTTAAGTATGGTTCAGACTACAGTCGAGTATTATCAAGTATATTTCAGACCAATTCAGACTGGTCGAGTAAAAATCAGTACAGTCGAGTACAAATATAGGCTATTTCAGACTTTCAATGGTTTGTAGTGATATGAGATTGAAATTTCCATTCTTGCAAGATTTTACTTTTTGTTTAATTACTACTTAATTTTCGTCATCCCAAGTTTGTCATAACTTTTCCTATTGGATTATCAGTTGAATTCTACTCACTTTCATTAGAGACATATAATACAATATTAATATATGTCTCTGGTATTACATTATATTGTTCTACTGGTCTTTAGGATTAATTTTATGTATTAACAATTTCTTGAATTGTTTATCGATTATTATTGGACTATTGTGTTGTGTAAATCCATTACATTAGCCTAATATTATAAATGTTTTTATTGTATTAGTTGTTTCATGTTTTTGAAAGTAATTTGAATATCTTTTACCGTCATCACTGTTTTCACATTTTTTTAGGGTATTTTCTAACACGTAACAAAATTAGTCATGCCTAAATTTGACTCGAACCTGCAACTTTTTATAGATTTTGGACAATCTGAGTATTTATCAAAGATAAATGTAGATTTATCAAAGATAAATGTAGAAAAAAAAACAAAAACCAAAAGCTATATATTTTCATTCGTATACAAATTAGTTCCTTTTGGTTAGAGACGTCATTGATAGCAATTTTTTTCCCCAAAAAGCATTTGATTGAAAGATATAGAATTGAAGGTTTTAACAACTTTCAGATTTTGATCATGTGAATGAAACAAAAGCAGGGAAAATTGGACCGACCTCCTCTTTACAATTTAACCACTTCGTTTAAAGAAAACATTTCTCGTGTTCGTATTTGATATTACGACGAGAGAAAAACAAAACCTTTAATTCATTTTTGTACATTAATTTGGACAAATGTTACAAATAAAATGTATATCATTTATATGATACATTTGTGTAATAGTTTAATTGTATATATTTTGTTTATGCAAGAAATGGTTCAGAATTGGTTTTAATAAATTAATCTTTTCTATTCTATTCTATTTATATCTCCAGGATTGTGTTATTTCAACAAGTGTTCCTATGACGACAAATCCATATATCAAGGAAACAATGCAAGGAACGCTTCATAAAGTTTACTAGTAAATCATCATCTTGAATTTTGGAAATTGTAATTTCGAATTTTGGTCAATATTCACCATTAATTAATTATAGTTTAATTTTTCAAAATAACTAAAATTCAAAACATGTAAGAGCTTAGAATTTAAACCTGTGAAATTAGACAACAACAACAAAAAAGAACAAGGCGGGTAATAAAGGATTGTGCAGGCATGTCCCCGAATCGACATCATCAACACCCATCAACGAATTTGTGATCGTGTCTAAGTATGAACATTTATAGATTTAATATCGATGAAAGTTAAGAAATGCAAGCTTCTTTTTTGTAATTTTTTTTTGGGTATACAATCGTTGACCGAAGTACATTTCGTATGAAGCACTTCATACTTAAAATCGTGCGCAAACTCAACAATTTTAGAACCCTATGAAAGTAACAAAATTAGCATGTAACTCAGGAGATAACTGTATTGTATTTTAAGTTATTTCAGAAACGTAGATTTTACTGTCGCAAATTGAGTTTACCTAGCGACGCGGAGCGGAGCTAGGTAAACGGATATTTGCGACAGTAAAATCAAGTTTTACGAAGGCCAAACTGAATATGTAAGCAAGAAACGTATATACGTGCAACAAAAAATGAGACGAAAAGTACAACGCCAAATGACGTAAGAAAATATATTAAAATAACTTGATTTTACTGTCGCTAGGTAAACTCAATTTGCGACAGTAAAATCTACGTTTTACGAAGGCCAAGCTTAAAATACAATACAGTTATTTCCATTCTAATGCAGCATATTAAAAGAAAAACCATTTGATAAATATTTTGGCGTAAAATGGTATAAATGAAAAAGTCCGCGAAACTGTCACAATGTCTTTAGCAACTAAACAATGTGACGTCATATGTTTCTCACGATGTAAAACATAAACACCAGACGTATTTATACCTTTCGTACGCTTCAGAATGGTTTCAATGTTGACAAAAACAAGATTTTGGGACTCAAAATGTGACTTTCATGTTTATTTTGTGAGAAATTACATACCAAAAACAATCGGAATTCAAAATGGTGGCTTTCTTAGTTACGGACTGGTAGAACGTGGAATTTACCCCTTCAAAATATTAGTCAACGTCCAATGAAAATTATCGTTACAATCGAATTGCATTAGAATTTAAAATTACATGTTAAAGCTACCAACATGAAATTACGAGATGAATCAAGCCTTTCGTCTTTAAACGTTATCACGGAAAGCACTTATAGTCATAAAGGTTACATTCTATTTGGTAATGAAATATAACTTTTGGAATGCTTCGGCCAATCAAAATTAAAGAATTTTATGAACGATCTATGAAATAAATGTAATTATATAGCTTTGAATATGTAAGCAAGAAACGTATATACGTGCAACAAAAAATGAGACGAAAAGTACAACGCCAAATGACGTAAGAAAATATATTAAAATAAGGAATAGTTCTTTCTGCCACATTTTGTCTAGGTCTGATTTTCAAATGACTTTGCAGTTTGAGTCAAGTTGAATAAGTGACTTAGACAGAAAATACACTGTTTCTTTTCATCTAAGTATAATGGGGGAAATGAGTACAAAGTAAGTAAAAAAAAAAACCTTTCACAAATAACATTTTTTTAAATCAGAAAAATATAACATATTTGGAAATTAAAATGTCACTCAGGTACAAAATTACAAAATTGTTACACAATCAGAAAATTTCTGTGTAAAAGGAACAATTTACGATTTTAATGACGATATTATCACTTAACACACGACATAGGCAAAATCTCTTTGTTCTTACTGTACTGTAATCTGGATAGTGCACAGCTCAAACTACCTCAGATATACTGCACAGTTCAAATGTACTCTTATCTATAGGGGCGGATCTAGGACTTTTCAAAAGGTGCGTAATTTCATAAAATGGAAGAATACCGCCTAGTTTTACGATAGTATGCTAAAAATGATATGATTTCTATTCAAAAGGGGTGGGGTGTACGCCTTTTTCGCTCCCCTGAAACCACTACTAGTCTTGCAATTACTACATAGTTGTCTTGCAATTACGACATAGTTGATCAATTAACAACTGTGTACAAACTTTGTCATTTCAAAATAGGATATAGAAAGTGTTTCTCATTCCTTAAACTGGGAACGTTTAATGATAGTTTATGTACAATGTAAATCTTAAATCAGTGCTTAAAAGTCAAACAAGATAATTATCATAATTATCATTTTTTTGTAATTTCTGACATTTCGATTAATGTTCTTCTGGGCATATTTTTAAGGAAAGAAAAGCAATTAATCTATACTCAATAACCCTTTCAGTTATGATATGTCATAAACCAAACGGAACTAAAACTGTAGGAGATGTGGGTCATACAAGACAGCAATCAAACGACAAAAAGAACATAAGGACATCTCGAGGGCAACATATAGTTTTCAACAGTAGACAGGCGTCTACACAATATGTCAAGTTCTAAAAAGTCACGAATTCATATACAAATTGTGAATGAATTCAACAGAAACAATCAAAGATCTGCCATTAAAACGCAATTCTCCAAATAATATAACAATGTAGGAGAAACCCTGAATAGCACAAAAGTTCATAATTTGAAAGTTACCAACCTTTAACTATTTCCCATTTTTTACCCTACAAGAGAAATTTCCGAGGAGCCGTGGATTGAATAAATCGTCCGCATATTCACGGCTGTCAATCGGTATATCGAGAGAAATGATCGTGAAAGAATACCTCACGGTGGTCAAGCATTGCGATCGGATCGGATCGGATCGTGAAAGATCTAGTATTGGATCGTGAATGTAATTAATTGAAATTCTACTTCAAAATCTGTGAAAAATCTGTTGTATTTTCAAAACGCGGAACAAATACGAAAAAAAAATTATGTCTGTCAAAATGATTCAACTTTCTCAATAATACTGTGTAATAAGATAGATAACATATGCAGTACTTTATGAGAAAACACAAAAGGCGCAACACAATGTTATGGGATTCATTAAAAAAAGAACATGTTTTGAACCTATAACGATCACATTATTAATGATATATTTGAAACTGAATCTTTGGTGTGTCAGATAATACAGTTAAAATAAAAGTTTTTTTCCCCATTGAAACCGTTCATTTTGTTTTTGAAAAAAATGAATTTTGTTGATTTTTCATCAAAATTGATCGTGAAAGATCAGGCAACGCATTGTCTCGATCGTGAAAGACAAGGCGTGACCAGACGGACGCAGGACGTTTGTGCTTTTTTACCTGTAACACTAAAGGACATTTGTGCTTTTAACTTTGATACACCTGAACAAATGACAAGACATTTGCGCTTTTTACCTATAATAGTTGTATATATGTAATCTTTAGAAAAGTTTCCTAAGTTATGGAAAGATGTTCACATATTCTTTGAAAGTTCTTCCGAACAAACGACAAATTCAGAAAAAAATATTCGGGTAAACCAGACATATGAATAAGAATATAGTATACGTTTCTTGGGGCGAACTAGATTTGCGCGCATTTGGGGATTAATTTCTTTTAACGTTTGCGCGCAGCCTTTGCTTACATTTGTGTATATTTCAGAGTAAATAGCATTCTGTTTCATTATTTCACCGAATGGCAATTTAATGAATAATTCAAGTCAATTTGCAAAATTGCATCAAGACACACACATGGAGTTTCGTTTGTCAGAAACAAATCGGGGGAAAGGGGGTGGGGGGTTGTGTACGATGGATTTTCTTTCCGTATGGACAGAACACTTAAGTCAGGGGATATTTCATAGAGATGCATCGTAAATAATTGCAAAGGTATTTTACCGAATTCCCATTTTCCTCCAAGTCTTTGGGCATCCAGCAGAATCCAAGCGAACAGTAAGCTATAAAGGGCCCCCAAAAAATTACTAGTGTAAAATCATTCAAACGGGAAAACCAACGGTCTAATCTATATAAAAAACAAGAAACGAAAAACACTTATGAACCACATCAACAAACGACAACTACTGAACATCAGATTTCTGACTTAGGACAGGTGCAAACAAATGCAGCGGGTTTAAACGTTCTAATGGTACCAAACCTTCACCTTTTTTCTGAAACAATAGTGTAACATCACAACAAAGAAAGACACACTATAAAATATTAACTGAAATAGCTTAACTCAATCAAAGGACATATCAACACCAGTGAACATACACTGAACAAATAAACTTGACCTATGATACAATGTAAATACAAAATAAATAAACTAAGGGAAGAATAATAAAAGTAACATGTTTTGTGTTTTTATATATTAAATGATGTTGAGAAAGGGCAAATGTCCTATTGGAAAAGCGCAAATGTCCTTTTATAAAAATTGCAAATGTCCTAAACATTTAAGCGCAAATGTCCTATCAAAAAGCGCAAACGTCCGGACCAGACTTAATAATCAGAAAAACAATATTTCTTATTCCAATTAATATACTTACAACAAGTTGAAGCGTGTAATTATTTTAATAAGAATAGACATTAATGCCTTCATTTTTTTCATTTCTATTTAATTCAACACTTTTCCTTCAAAATTATTAAAATAACTAAAAACGTGTCTAGATAATTAGTTCTTCAAGAAAAAGGACCTTCAGGAGCGTAAATTTTTGGAAAAGTAAAAGTATATATGTATCTGTATTGCTTAATGCATCCGCCCTGTGAATATATGCATGTGTACAGGTTTTTTGGGTTTTTTTTTTTTGGTGAAAGGGTTGTTACCTTCAGTTATAAGAAGTGTCGTTTGTGCGTACATCGTATGACAATATTGGCTAATTTATTGTTTATTTCGTGGTTGCGCTGACATAAACTAGAAAGGTACCAATATAACGTTATTTATACTCGATTGTTTGATCAGTCTGTTCACAATAGCTGTATATACGTCATTGTACCAACTTAGTGGGCAAATAACCAATCAACGTATCTCGCGATCGATTGTGCATGATGCCCAGCTTGAACCGTAATTTAGCCGATAAGTTCTATTTTCAATCTAAAATTTGTTTAAGAAATAAAAACTTATGAAGGACGGACAAGTAGACTGATATTTCTATAAGCACCTAGTCGGTGTGGTATTATGAGATAATCAGATCCAATAGCATTGAACGATTATAGCCCTATTCACAAACAAACGTGAACCGGAATGAGTCATGGAAATCCAATATTTGCTATACCAATTAAAAATATAAATTATCATTTAATTGAATAAGGATTTGAACGTTTTCGTAGCATCAGATCTTTCACGATCCTTTTCACGATCTTCAAAAGTGGTACGCGATCTTTCACGATCCAAAAAATCATTTTTTTGTAAATATTTCCATTTTTGCTAAATTTCTGATTATGCTTACAGAGAAAAAAGTGTAATAATCATTTGAATCATTAAAATGGAATGACATTTTCCAAAGAAACGTTGTTTAGTCATTCAAATTATGAAAAATATCTTGTTTGTTTACATATTTAATGTCATTGAAACGTCGAGAAGCAATCTGCCTTTTGTAGGTTTTGCTAGAACGGTTTACTTTAAACCTTGATTTTTCTCAGATACTGATCATAATGTTGAACCATTTTGACAGACGTTTTTTTTTTTTTTTTTTTTTTTGTAAATTCGTCCGTATTATTCATTAAATGAGATTAATAATTGACCTTGCATGTGAAACTTGACCACCGTTAGGTATTCTTTCACGATCTTTTTTCTCGATATACCGAATGACACACGTGATATTATCAAAACATTCATGTTAATTGATGTGTTAAAACAGTTATTGGTCAATCAAATCGGTATATACCATTTAAACAGCATGATCAGGATGACCCTTTAATCCGAACACCTAAAGTTAGACGTCGTTCGGGTCAAGTAGGGTCACCCGAGCCGTGTAGATTAAATGAATATATTGATTTACTTGTTCAATCACTATAACGTATGTTCTAATTTCTAAATATGTTTTAAAATAAAGAATATGAAAAGAAAGCAGCAAATAGGCGTTTCGAGTAGTGTACATGTACCAGTAGCATAGTCATGGTCATATTGTTTTTGAAGTTTGGAAATAAAATTCATACAATAACTTTTCTACAGTTATCAAGTCTTGAAGTAAATTAAACCCGACATATTAAAGGAATGTAGTGAAATAGAAAACGATGTAATAATCCCCTCAAGGAAGTAAAAGGTAGGAAAGTGAAGATCCACACCAGGCTCACATGACTAGTAATATAACATTTTATGTAGAGAGAATTGTAAAGTATATTATGATTTTTATACAACCTTTCTATTTAAAGTCTTGTAAAATATTACTTTTCTAAACGTATTCATGTTCTTGACAGACGTTTAATTTCAACTGAAAATGGAAACATTGTTTAATGAATAGTTTTGAATAAAAACCAAACTGACTGAATGGATGGAATCGATTGAATGATTGCGTCCTGATATGTGTTCGAGGACATTTACACATGAACAGTATTTATGTTGTTGATAGAATTAAACAGTAGACGTTGTTTACAACCAATTTAAAATAACCTTGACAAATCTCACTACTAGCCTAGTTTGTAGTCTGCTCGACTGTCTGGCCTTTGTATCCCAATGAATTCTTTAGAAAACTATTTAGTAACGCTTCGAATACCGGGAAATTAGTTTGTTTGGTGTATAAAGCTCATCAATTACTTGATTACTCTTTGTTGCCTAATCTTCTTTGCTAATGGATCACATGTAACTCTGAAGGCATGTTTGTTTCGCGTTGATTTTTTCGTTTGAATTATTTCACATTTTGTCATGTCGGGGCCTTTTATAACTGACTACAGGGTATCGGGTTTGCTAATAATGTTGTAGGCCATATGATTACATATAATTGCTGTAATCACCTTTATTTTGACTCTGTATGTTAGGGGATGACCACTTGATATTCTGAGGAGGGGGTGCAGAATTGTGAAAATTAATTGTCTGGCCTGGTTAGGACTTAAAAATAAATAACCTTGCCAAAACAGAATGAAAATGTATATTTTACCCAGCACAATGCAGTAAATAAAGGTGTACAAAAGTAAAAAGTAATGTTTGCACGTCAAAACCGTACAAAGTTGAAAATTAATTTCCCTGAGAAATAAATCCACCTTCCCCTTAAAATAGCAACTGGTTGTCCCCTTAGTTTTCTCAATGGCAATCATACCACTTCTCCTTATTCTATATATGTCTTTCAAAGAAACAATGCAACAAATTGAAATATATAAGTATACCATAATCGAAGGGACAAAGGTTATTCTGATCCATGAAAGATACAGTGCATTATGTAAAAAAGACGACAATGACGAATGACGGACTTGTACGGGTAGATTCTAAACTATATATGCTAATTTCATATTACTATAGTATTTTATATATGACTTGGCATAAAGATACTAGTATACAGACGTTCATAATGGACTAACATATTCTTTTCATCGATATGGAGTTTTCATCTAGAAATAGACTTTACGGACATTCAACAGTAGGGGAAATGGCTATAGAGGTACACAAATATGCTTCCAATGCCACCCACACGGAAAACCTCCTTCATGGACCATTTGGAATTGAATATTCAATATTTTAAGTGGACCTTCAAATGGATTTCATCTCGTCGACTTTTTTCTAATGCTTTACATGAATAAGATTGATTTGGAAAATAATGCTTACGTCCCGGGGACACTGTTGTCATGAACAATTGTTGCTTTCACCACAGTAGATTCGCCGAAAATACCCTTATATTTATTTTGGGACACCGTCATACAGATTTATCATATCAACCTCTATATCACCCAGACTTAAATACATGTGAAGTATGTTTTAAAGTAATGAGACTATTTGCATAGTCATATGAATTACGCACGTGAATTGACTGAGATGGCTTTATGTGACGGTCTAGAGCAAGTTACAGCGTCGAGGTCTATTTCTATATTTCGTGGATGTGGTTATTAATTTTGTAAAAAGACTTGCTGTACTTAGTATATTATACATATCCTTATAATCAATTCAATTAAATTTGTACATGTGATTTTTTTGTGAAATGTAAACATTTTTAGGGGCAGGGCGATGGTAAAGAGATCTGTTGAAAGTATAATAGGGAAAAGGAACTTCATATGATTGCTTATTTATAAATCTGACATAAGGTGAATACTACTATGCCCCAACCAGTTAGATAAAATAAAATTTAGTCGGAGGCTATTTATGATATAACAATGACTTATCAACTCATTGACGAGTTTATACGGCCAAGCCAACTAATTATCTGGTATTCGAAGCGTTACTAAATAGTTTTCTAAAGAATTCATTGGGGTACAAAGGACAATAATAGACAATCAAGCAGTAGAGAAGACAGTCGAGCAGACTATCAACAAGACTAGTAGTGAGATTTGTCAAGGTTATTGTAAATTGGGTGTAATAATTGTTGGTGCTTAACACTATTTTCTTTATCGTGGTGGCCAGTTTTTATAGGTACAGGAAGCCGGAGTGAGCAACCGGCCTTCGACAAATTAACTGGTAATCATAGTCAATTAACATCAAAGTCGAACGCTTGCCACGAGAAGAGTTTGCATTGAATGCTCAGTGTTGACAGACTAGTGATCGCCGTAGATTAACTACTTAGACCACTTGGTCACTGTGGCACATCCTAGGTGAAATATGCGATAACTTAATGTATTCAATCTATAACCGAACACACCATGCATCACACCCTTTTACCAGCCATCACTACAACAGATCCAATAAGATTAGTTTCCCCTTTTCCATTCAAATTAAACATTGTTTTGCTATCATGTATAGAAGATTTTGATCAGTAACCTCTTGTATCTGCTGTACCGGTAGTAAGATGTGATGAATGCATACGAAATGTTTATGTATTAAATGTAAGCTTCCCATATATGAGGGACGTCAGCCCCGAAGATATGAGAAGATTACATCTGATTTACATAGAAGTAATAAATAGATATTATCTTTTCTCTTGTTCTAAAAAGAGCTATTAGTTTTGAAAAAAAACCAAGAAAAGTGTCGTGATGTTTTGTAGTTATGGATTGAAATGAAATCTTAATTGCATCTATTTTTCTGCCATCAAATTGATACCTTATCAATCAATGCCTTTGTATCACAATATGAATCGCTGTACCATATTGTCTTTTTTTCTGATTTAATTGTCAAAATCTGAACTTTTGCTGATAAATGATAACACTTCTATTTAAATATTATGTATATATATATTCTGTATATATATGCTTATAAATGATAACACTTCTATGTAAATATTATATATATAGTGCAAAGTATTCTGTCGTCATTACACCAGTACAACGTATAAGTATTACCCATATTATATACGACTGAAATTAATTGATGCTTCGATAAATTTTCTGAAAGGTTTAAAATTCAATAGACTGGGTTAGACTTTAAATCAAATTATAGGTCAGTTCAGTTTTGGGTTTTCCCCACTTGTAATAAAATTTTACACACTGAACAATTATTAAGAATTGAATACTTCTTTTTATAAATTTAATGGGGTGTAAAAGCGTTGACCGAAGTACATTTTGTATGAAGCGCGGAATCCAAAAATGTGCGCACGGTCAACGCTTTTAAAACCCTATAAAATTACTAAAAGAAGCATTCAATACTTATAATTACATTTTTTTGCTAGGATCATAAAAACACGATTTCTTTCAATTTTTTCTTTTATTTACCTGTGCACTTTATTGTGGAAGCTCGTGTCGTTATTTCTTTTTGAAATGAAGATTAATTTCAAAATGAATCAGATTACTCTTAGCCAATCAAAATAACGTATTATAATGAAACATACATGTAAAATAAGTCGTAATTCTTAAAATAGAAAAAGCTGTAATAAGCCCTTTAAGGAAGTAAAAGTAGGAAAGTGAAGATCCACACCAGGCTCACATGACTAGTAATATAACATTTTATGTAGAGAGAATTGTAAAGTATATTATGATTTTTATACAACCTTTCTATTTAAAGTCTTGTAAAATATTACTTTTCTAAACGTATTCATGTCCTTGACAGACGTTTAATTTAATCGAAAATGGTAGCATTGTTTAATGAATATTTTTGTATAAAAAACAAACTGACTGAATGGATGGAATCGATTGAATGATTGTGTCCTGATATGTGTTCTAGGACATTTTCACATGAACAGTATTTATTTCGTTGATAGAATTAAACAGCAAACGTTGGTAAATAACTGTTGGTGCTTAACGCCACGTGCAACACTATTATCGTGGTGGTCAGTTTTTATAGGTACAGGAAGCCGGAGTGAGCAACCGGCCTTCGACAAATTAAGGATGTTCGCATCTGTTTTAAAATAACAAGCTTTTAAATGAAGGAGCTAAAAAGGCAGAAAAAGATGAAGGGTCCGTGTGCTTGTTTTCGAGATATAAGTCATTGAAAATTTGGCGGGAAATGATCCTATCTAGATTTTTCATACATTTAACATTGGCAACTTTTTTTCTCACAAAAACAATAAAAAAATAACAAAGATTTTATAAGATTTTCAAATATGGCTTTTTAAACTATATGTTATAAAATTATGAAAAGAAAAGTAGGGGTTAGCGGGCAAAATTTTTAATGGCACTACATGGATAAAAAAGAGGATTCCGAATATCTAAGACAAACATCAAAAACAAGAGGAGCGAACATCCTTAACTGTTAATCATAGTCAATTAACATCAGAGTCGAACGCTTGCCACGAGAAGAGTTTGCATTGAATGCTCAGTGTTGACAGACTAGTGATCGCCGTAGATTAATTACTTAGACCACTTGGTCACTGTGGCACATCCTAGGTGAAATATGCGATAACTTAATGTATTTAATCTATAACCGAACACACATAGACATACACAACCCAAGATTGACTTGTGTACATCAATATTGTCGACTAGAGTTCTCTCGTTACGTCATTAAAGCCCTTGCTAAAGGTACCAGTCTTGTATTACAATAGATATAAGAAGATGTGGTATGAGTGCCAATGAGACAACTCTCCATCCAAGTCAACATTTATAAATGTAAACCATTATAGGTCAAAGTACGGTACTCCAGTTTCCGGTGCATGTGTATTTCAACTCCAGTTTCCGGTGCATGTCACAACATGGCGTGAAATAAAATAGTCCATTTTTTCTGAATTTTTTTCTGGACTCAATTTTTTCTGTTTGTATTAAAGTTTATGCTGAATTGAAACATATATGTAGATTTTTAAAAAATCTTGCATCTTTTTGGGGATATCAAACCAGGAAAGTTGAAGGATACCATGTTTACTGGAAGTGGTGCGGGCTAGTAAAAAGAGCAAACAGAAAGTAGAAAAAATTAGTTTTGACTTCAGGGTTACATAACTTTTTATTCTTCGTGGCATGATCCACTTTTTTTCGATTAAATCACAATTTCACATTGCTTCATACATGATATGCACATGAAAAAAAAATTCTATGTAGCATTTTATTTTAAATTTTTTTCAAAGATCAGCTGTTTTGCATGCATATATGTAAACCTATGGTGCAGTCAATTACAAGACTGCAACCTAAAGTGTGAGATGCATGAATACGCAGCAACTTCTGATGGACGTTCTAAACCTAATACCTCGTATATAGAGAATTATGCGCTTTCAAAATCTCTTTGATGGGTCCTTAGCCTGGTTGTAAAACTAAAATTCTGCCACAATTCAACATACCCTCATTTTCAGTGAAAGTCCAAATGTTCTTCATCCAGGTCGTCCTTAACCTTGTTGAACCTACCTGTTGTATTAATCAATGGTTTCTTTTTCAAAATTACCACGTAACAGTTGACACTGAACATTATACAAGCAACAATCATATATATATATTAGAGCATTTTCATCTTACCTTTTTAATTTATGAAGTGACGTGTTTTGAAAATTATGACATAAAAGCCCATAAAGTTTGACGAAATTTTCCGTGTATTTTAAACTATCGGCAAACGGAAAGTAGCTGGACGGTATATGTGAAATTGCTGTAGGTAGCAATACACAGTTAGAAGTTTAGTTTCGCATTTTGGCTATGTTGATTTTTTTAAATATGAAAGTTTTTGTACAATAAAAATGATTTTTAGATAGCTGAAGAATAATTTAACCTTTCCAAGTGGGTTGATATGAACATCAAGATTATTTTTGGAATGTTTTATAAGCCATTTTTCTGTTTGACAGTCCGTATTTTCACATCCGTACCGCCCATAGGTCCAGAAATTATTGTAGTGTTTTTCAACAAAGATTTGATCCTCGAACAGTCCTGTTCGAAATGTAATAGAATAATGAGTTCTTGATGTGTTAAAAGCACTCACTGACTCATACAGGTAATCTTGTACCCTATCCAATTAAACAATTTTTTTTAAATAAAAGTAAGTTATAATGGTTTTTTGTCTTATTTTTTCTCTCGCTTTTATCTAGATTTAGATTGTTATACATCTGTATATGTTGTGTACAAGTTGTCATTTTGTACAAATTATGATTTGTATAAATTCTACAATTGTATTTTGTTTTTATCTAAAAGCTGTCAATAGTTTGATACGCACCTTATTTCACCAGATGAAACAAGTTATTCTTCAATAACTAACCATCTTGATGTTTTGCTCACATTTTAATATGTAGAATTTTGGGTATTTCCATGAATAACTTTATTCGTGTCAGAATTCTAGTCTTAAGTACATTAATGGGTATAATTAAACGAAGATTTAAATATAAACTGAACATGCCCACACTAATCTGATATAATTTTGAAATTTCTTTCAACACTTCTGATAAATAAAATACCATATTTCGGATACAACTGAAACGACAATTTGAGCTGAAACTTCATAGGAAGGAGTTTTGTCCAATGTTATATAAAGAATATTTGTACATGCACTAAAGAATTAAAGAGACATTTCGGATTCACACAAAAGAAGTTGTGATCCAGTTATATTATTCAGTGGATCAAGTTTCTTTATAACCTACAAATTGTATTAAATACTTCCTGGTTACACCGAAAGAGGTATATAACAAGTGATTCAGGATATTAGGTTCACATAGTAGTCAACAATGCGGCTTCATTTGCTTCTAGTATTTTGTCCAATTTTTGCAGTGTTACTACCGATTGCTTATTCATGGAGTGGGTAAGTATTTATCTAAACTAAGTAATTCATGAAGTTGATTATTCTACTAGCAACTTGTAACAAAAAAAAAATGATTAGACACAAACAATCCGTCTTTAGTGTGTATGTGTTTGTGTATGGCCATCGAGGTGGGGTTTGTGCGACATTCCATGTTTTTAATTGAATTTTATTAAAAACAAACTACTATTTTTCGACAACAATCGGGAGCATGAATTTGTTTTTAAAAACCAACTATGCTTTTCTTTGTTCCGTATTTCGCAATGGACACATACTATTTATTTCACTTCCGTTCTTAAATATATTTTTAAGAACTATATATTCAAACCATTTATCTGAGGAAAAAACATGCCCCCGCTATAAAAATTTGTTTTAATGATTTATTTTAAATCTTTTGAGAATGTTGAGATTTTCTGATAGATTGATTTAATTCATTTAACACATTCATGTGGAATAAACTGTTAAGTGTGGACATAATAGAATAATGCGGTAAAGATGTTTAGGATAATATCAAAAGTAAAGATTTAGTATATACAATGGTTGGATGCAGAGAAAACGATTTTAAAAAATGTAACTTTTTTCATTCATGAAATTGATGAAGGAATGCTGAAATCGTGGCATGGAAATATTTATCACTGTCCTTGTCACAAATCCCCATAGTTGGATATCGAATGATATATTGAATGTAAATGATTTACAAACCGAATATGGCTTACTTTAGTCCTATGGTTATTTCGTAGAATTATAAATAATTATACAAATTTTCATATATATACGATTCATTAAATTCTGCTGTAGCATCTAATCTTGCTGTCCACCCTTCCTGTCTTTATAATCTTATCTATATCATTACGATTCGTATAGTAATATATCTTCAGATAACATTTCCCCCTTTCTTTGTAGTCAGATAGTTTTTATACAAAAATAAATGTTTAAATAAAGATATCTGGTATTATTGCAAAATGAGACAGCTATTATCAACCAAAGGACAGAGTTGTAAACAACTAATTGAAAGATCACGCAATGTACAAAGTTCATATGGATATTGAGTGACATACTGGGTACCACAACCCTATTCTATACAATCATGCTCAGATTCGTAAAGGTCTAGTCTATATTTGTGGTACGTTGCATATACTATGTGACATATCGAATACTCCAACAAAGTTACCCCTTTGCTGCAGGACTCGTGAAGATCTAGGATATCTGTGTTACTATGAATTAGTCCTCAATGCTCTTTAACTTGGCACTTTGTTTGGCCTTTTAAACTTTTTTTATTCGAGCGTCACTGATGAGTCTTTTTTTAGACGAAACGCACGTCTGGCGTACAAATTTCAACTCTGGTATCTATGATGAGATTATTTTCAATGGGTCGATGCCACTGCTGGTGGAGATTTTCTCCCCGATGTTATCACAAGCCCAGTAGTCAGCACTTCTGAGTTATCATTGATATGGTCATAATTTTAAATTAACTATAAACAAAACTATGAATTTTTCGAAATACTAACGATTTTCCATCCCAGGAATAGACAACCTTAGCTGTTTTTGCAAAACTTTTAGGACTTTTTGATGCTCATATAAGTCTAGGGCATAAGTGCTGTGGGCCATTTTAGAGGCCATGCCTACCTCTACCTCTGGTAAAATGGTCCACGTGTAGAATCTCTTAGTTTCGCCAGCCAGCATTAGTTTACTTTGACCTTGTGATATACAGGGATACCCCCTCCGCCACCCTTTACAGGGGCGGATCCAGCCATTTTTAAAAAGGGGGGTTCCCAAACCAGGATAAAAAAGGGGGGGGAGTTCCAACCATATATATCCCAATTCAAATGCATTGATCGTCACAAAAAAAGGGGGGTTCCAACCCCGGAACCCCCTTTTCCCTTGGATCCGCCACTGCTTTGAAGACACACTCGAACGGGTCTAAAGCATAACTGTTAATTATGAGATTCATTTTAGAAGTCATTCCTACCTATACATCTTGTATAATGGCCCACGTGGAGAATCTCTTAGCTTGGCCAGCCGACAATTTATTCCCGTTAATTTCCTTTCTGTATACATGTAATGTATATTAAATTTTGTTATAATCACTAATGAAAAATATTTAAACACTTCAAGAAGTCAAAGATAATTATTCATAAGAACCGTATCTATATGGTTTTTGAGTAAATGTCCCATTTTGAAAAGCATATGTATATTTCATCGCTTTTGTTTATTATCTCTTTATTGACAGTAATCGATGAGTTTCTATATTTAATCATCCTTTTATTTAATTGTTGTTTCAGTTTACAATGTTTCACTAATCACATAATTTTAATGAATCGTTTCTTGGTTTCATGTGTATGAAGAAATAACCTTGTTATTTACTTTCATTTTAAATGATGCTAAAAGGTGCGGACCTTTTAGAACACACATAGTGATTTGAAATTTTATATTGCTACAAATAGCTATATAAATCATCTTGTATATTTACGACAAAAAAAGTTATTTTATTGTCATAATCTATTAATTATCCACACCATTTCATCGAACGCGGTCTTATCTTCTGAATATTATTGAAGGCTAGCCTCATGAATATTAACGCCGTCTAGCTTCACACTATTGGACATTTACATATGATCAAAAAGACATAAAATCGGCCTTGATCTCCTTTCCTTTAAAATCACGACACAGTAGCCGAAAATTTCTAAGTTTGTTAATTTAAGGATAAGTACCTATTATCAGGTTGTCTGCATATTGATATCGCAAAATATCAGCTGCGAATCAATGCGAAGCTTTTTGTCAAGTGAGCGTTGCGAACGAGTTCAAAAGGGCTTCATATTGTATCGAGTAGTTGTTATTTTACAATATAAATATGCAGACAGCCAGAAAATCGATTTATCGGGTTGTATTTTCGCATTGAAACCAGTGTTTTCTTTGTTTCACCAGCAAACCGGAAGATGACTTGATAAGTTCGGGTCAAACTTATCAACGTCGGTTCATATATTATGACGTCGACGGTATGTCCGAGTCAAAGTTATTTATAGGCCGGGTCAACTTATTTGACGTCACAAAGCCGTGATATGCAATTTTATTTAGAGCTGAGCAGAATGATATAGACAGCGGGACGACCGATAATAAATCATATTATAGGTTATTGGGACTGATATTCCCTGTCCCCTGAGCCGTCAGTCGAAGTGGATATAGGGCACTATGAGCCTATATCCCCTGGGTAGCCCGAATTATAATTACATTGTACAGGAGTGTCTTGATTTCAAAATTTCGTTTTTTTTTTTTTTTTTCACAGGGGATATGGGTTAAATTCCCTGTCAAGGTAACCAATCAAATTGCAGAATTCACCGGGATATTTCATTCCAGTATAATATATTGTATATATCTTTTACAAGTAATTATAATTACCATATATAAAATTTTTATATATACTCTAAAATTTAAAAAATATTAAGGCCTATTTCTATCTAATTTTTTATTCCAAAACTTCATGATTATTTGAGATCCTCAAACAAAATATCTTCCTAGTTGTTTGTCTTTTGGCACAAACTCCATCACTATTATTTACAACTTAGAATAAGTAGTTAATACACCGAACACTGCAATAAAGTTAAATCTTAAAATGAGTAACAAATATCATTTAACACTACAATTAAATGTTTACAATGTTAAAACTGTAATAAATAAATATAATGAAGTAAAATGCATTGCTCATTATTTGCAATAGCTCATTCAATATTGCCTTTTATGGCAGTTTCATCTAGTGCTTGCCCAAACATGACAAATGTAATCTGGTGACATTTTAAAAACCATCAATTTTCTTCATAATATATCAGACCTTTAAAATTGCAAAAGTAGTAAAATTCTTCAAGTTTTATTACTATTTGTTGAACAATATTATACTTTTAAACAATATATGTATATAAAGAAAATGAATTAGCATTCATTTATACAAAAATGTACAGGATTTATAAAAGATCATAGTGTGTGAAAGAAAACTAGAACTGCAGATTCGGGAAAAGTCATCCGCAGTCCACGAAGAAATCATATTGCAGTCTTTTTTGCACAACAAGAGAAAAGGGCTTTTTTTAATGCCAGTCGTTTGACAAGTAAGGTTTATTTTTATAAACGATTTGATTAAAAAGGATAGACAATCTTTGATATTTCCATATAAAGAAGATTTCTTTTTGGAGTATCAATGATTTCTATAGCCATTTCCAATATATAAGAGGAACAAGTATAATATCTTCAAAGAATACTATTTACCAATAGTTTACTGGTAAAATGGAAGCTTAGAGTGAATTTTGCAGTAAATGTTTTAACCAAAAAGACATTATTAAAACTTGTGTACAATATTCTCTTGCTCCCTTTTCATGGCTTCAATTTGCGGATAAGTTTACGTCATTAGTTAGGCCGTTTGTTTTCTCGTTTGAATTGTTTTACACTTGTCATTTCGGGGCTTTTATAGCTGACTATCCGGTATGGGCTTTGCTCAATGCCGAAGGCCATACGGTGACCTATAGTTGTTAATTTCTGTGTCATTTGGTCTCTTGTGGATAGTTGGCAATCATACCACATCTTTTTTTTTATAGTCAACGTGTGACATTTCTGTCAGTATTGGATCTGCCAAATGTATTTGGCGTCTTATTCTTGGATTTTTTTTTTTTTTTGGTAATCAACATTTTTTTTATACAAAATATTTTAGTCCGCACTTGAAAATTGTACATTTTTCCAAAAAATTCTTATAATATATAGATATAGGAAGATGTGGTATGAGTGCCAATGAGACAACTCTCCATCCAAGTAACAATTTATTCATTAGTGAGGATTGATAAGTTGTCAAATAACCCACTAAACACAGTTTTCAATATCTTCACAAAAATCCGTACAAACAACGGTACATTGCCGGCTCATCTGCATGTTCGACTACAGAATTGTCCATTAGATTGACAAAAAATCTCTTCGCAGTGAAAGAGGGTCTTCAGAAATACTGTGAAACTGTTTACTCGCGTAGTGGTATTAGCCATATGTGGATTCTAAAAAACTCTAAAGAACTTCTGGATAATTTCAAATCTCGATCTTTTTCTGATCTTTTTTTCAACCCTGTATACAACCATTCCCCATGTGAAATTAGAAATAATCCACAATGCTTTTCAACATAAAAATGCTAGCATACGCTATAAATTTGTTACTATTGGATACCATACGGCATATTTTGTTAATAGCGAACAAATAGGTAAAACATCCTACACAGAGGAACAAGTGATCAGTATGCTGGAGTTTCTTATTGACAACATATTTGTTGAATTTGGAGGTAGACTTTTTCATCAAATTGTCGGAATTCCTATGGGAACGAACTGTGCACCTCTCCTTGCCGACCTCTTTTTATTTTCTTATGAGTCGGAGTTCCTTCAGACACTTGTCAAAAACAAGAAGATAAAAGAAGCCAGATCATTTAATTTCACATTCTGATATATTGATGATGTTCCTTCCATTAACAATCCAAACTTTTCTGATTGGGTTCCATTAATATATCCCCCAGAACTAGATATTAAAGAAACAATAGACACGGCTTCCTCCGCCTCATTTTTAAACTTATACCTCAAATTTGACATACACGGTCATCTGAGTACCAGAATCTATGACAAAAAAAGACGATTTTAATTTTGAAATTATCAACTTCATCTGCATATGGGATATATATTTCCCAACTTATTCGGTATCCAAGAGCTTGCAGCTTCTACTCAGACTTTGTAAAACGTCACCAGTGTCTGAGTAGAAAGTTGATGAACCAGGGGTACGTCAAAGAACGTCTCGTCCTTTTTCTAAAAAAGTTCATCGGAAGGTACCAAGACCTTGTTGATAAATATTCCGTATCTACTTCACAAATAATACACGATGGTCTTGAAGAAAGATTCTTGGTATTGACTTTGTTTATCGTCTTAATTTCTTTTATTTGTCTGTATGAATATTACTGTTTCTGTTTAGTCTGTTTTGGTGATATCCATTTGACGTGGCTCTGTACTTACTGCTAATGTGCCTTTTCTATATGCCTTATTGTGTTTCTTTGTTACATATGACGTGGCTCTGTACTTATACATCCCGTCATTGTGTTATTGTGCTATGGTAAATTTTTGTATTATTGTGTTTCATTTTTGTTAATGTGCCCTTTTGTGTTTCTTTGTTACATATTTGTTTGTTTTTATAGTGATAAAGATTATAACACAATGTTGACTGTTGTACTCCTATTTTTGACATTTTTACCTATTATGTCCGTTTGTTTTGTTCACACATCGTTGTCAATATAATGGAAATTTATGCGACTGTCATACAAATGAGAGGTTTAGCTAGCTATAAAACCAGGTTTAATCCACCATTTTCTACATAAGAAAATGCCTGTACCATGTCAGGAATATGACAGTTGTTATCCATTCGTTTGATGTGTCTGAGCTTTTGATTTTGCCATTTGATTAGGGACTTTCCGTTTTGAAATTCCCCGGAGTTCGGTATTTTTGTGATTTTACTTTTTATACTCCACCGGTTCAGGAAATTTTCTCTCGAATGGAATTTCCCGTAAATAATACTCTTGAACATGATATATCTGTAAAATATATTTTGATTGTAATAAGTTATTGGTGTAAGAAGAAATGCGGAATTTTATTTATCTTCCTCCTTGTCATTGTTGAGGTTAAAGTTACGGCCAAATAAATCCATAATAGATATAGGAAGATGTGGTGTGAGTGCCAATGAGACAACTCTCCATCCAAATAACAATTTATAAAAGTAAACCATTATAGGTCAATGTACGTGTATAAGCATTTATTCGGAAGTAATTGATAAATATCATGCTCACATTGGTTATGTCGAATCTGTTCACAGTTTTGTTTTTTAACCCTTTATACCACTTTGCCTCATATTCTCATTAAGAAAAAAATCACACACCTAATTAAATGGGCATTTAAAAAGTAAGAATGCGAATATATATGTTCTTACTCTTTTAGGTAATTTTTTAGTAACAACAAACAAAAGAACTATGTCAATTGGACCTGCTTTGATACGATAACTGCACTTGCATTTTTACTAGATACAAATTTTTGATAATAAAGTGCACCACTTATTTTGGACCTGTTTCTGTTACGAGTTACAATTTATGACTAAAATCAGCAAAGTCTCCATAATTACGACCTCAGTATGTACACTAAAAAGATTTATCCCGATGAACTGACTTTAAATAATTCTAATACTGACAATGAACACTGCCCTTTCCTGGATCTTGATATTTATATCTTTAACGGGAAGCTTAATACCAAAATTTACGATAAAAGAGATGATTTTTTTAATTTCCTATTGTTTTATATTATCCATTTTTAGATGGTGACGTTCCCTTGTCACCATCTTATGGTGTCTATATTTCCAACTTTTTCGATTCACTCGGGTATGTAACAACGTATAACGAAAGAACTCGCTGTATTACTGGAAAAATATTACACCAGCGTTTTCGATATCTTAAACTTGTCAAAACATTTACTAAATTTTATCATCGGTACAAGGACATCATTCATAAATGTAAACCAACGTGCAGACATATTATACGTTCAGGTATTTCACATCCAATCTTTCATGTGAGTATTCTATACATAGCACAAACATGTCGTCATTCACCTCAAAAGCTAACCAAACCTGTAAATAGACTTATCCATAAGGGATATAGTTACGATATTATCGGAATTAATATTGATTCTCAATTTTATTAAATAGTAAATGATCCATCACCAGTTTTACATATGACAAACAGAAAAAGGACTACTTTTATAAATTTTGACTTGGATGGAGAGTTGTCTCATTGGCACTCATACCACATCTTCTTATATCTATATATGGGTATTCAGAAACTCCAGAAATTAAGTATGTCACTGTTAGTTTCTTCTTAGCACTATATTATGCTATTTGCTATTGACATTCAAGGGATTGTTAATGAAATAAAGGCCAGGATATTCAATATTGTCTTTGTATGTAAATCATACTACTACGAGTGTCTTGTAAAAGAATTAGGAATGAATGAGCACTCAGGTCATCCCACGTACAAAAACATATCATTTGACAAGAATGAGATTTTGGCGAATCATAAGTTCTTCATGGCGTCAATGAACATTACATTGAACAGGAAATTGGAGGATTTACCTTGTTTGTATTGGATACCTAAGCTTCACAAACAACGGTACAATATTCTGATCCCCAATTTGATAAAAAAAAACCTGGTCATGCAGATTTTCCCCATACCTTATAGTGTTAAACTTAAAAAAAACATTTGATTGATAGCGTTGAAAAACTACATAAAAATATTCGCGAAAAAATTTTTCTGACTCATAATCCATACCCCTTTTTTATTTAAAGGTTGCTCCTAAAAATTGTCCATTAGATTGACACAAATTCTGTCCGTAGTGAAATTTTTGATTTTTCAACCCTGTATACCACTATTCCCCATGTGAAATTGAAAAATTGTCTAAAGGAAATAATCCACAGAGCTTTTCAACATAAAAATGATAGCATACACAATATATATATTACTGCGGGGTACCAAACGGCATATTTTGTTAATAGTGAACAAAGAGGTAAAACATGCGTCATAGAGGAACAAGTGGTCAGTATGCTGGAGTTTTTTATTGACAACATATTTGTTGAATTTGGAGGTAGACGTTTTCATCAAATTGTCGGCATTCCAATTGGAACGAACTGTGCACCTCTCCTTGCCGACCTCTTCTTATTTTCATATGAATCAGAGTTCCTTCAGACACAAGTCAAAAACAAGAAAAGAGAATCCAGATCATTCAATTTCACATTCAGATGTATTGATGATGTTCTTTCCATTTACAATCCAAACTTTTCTGATTGGGTTCCATTAATATATCCTTCAGAACTAGAAATTAATGAAACAACAGACACGGCTTCATATGCCTCATTATTGGACTTATACCTCGAATTTGACATAAGCGGACATCTCAGTACCAGAATCTATGACAAATGTGACGATTTCAATTTTGAAATTATCAATTTCCCCCACCTTAGTAACAATATACCAACTTCACCTGTATATGAGATATACATTTCCCAACTCATTCGGTATTAAAGAGCTTGCAGCTGCTACTCAGACTTTGTAAAAAGTCACTAGTATCTGAGCAGAAAGCTGATTAACCCGGGGTATATCAAAGAACATCTCATCCTCTTTCTAAAAAAAAGTTCATCGGAAGGTACCAAAACCTTGTTGATAAATATTCCGTATCAACTTCACCAATAATACACGATGGTCTTGAAATATAGATTCTAGGTACTGACGTTGTCTATCGTCTTAATAACGTGTTACAGAATTCTTGTATTTGTCTTTGTCAATTATTACTTTAACTGTTTAGTCTATTTGGGGCAATATCCATTTGACGTGGGTCGGTACTTATACATCCCGTCATTGTGCTATGGTAAATTTTTGTATTCTTGTCTTTCGCTTTTGCTAATGTGCTTTGTCTATATGCCTTTTTGTTCATCTTTGTTGACATGGGTTAGGGTTAAGAAAATCCCTGTACCAAGTCAGGAATATGACAGTTGTTATCCATTCGTTTGATGTGTTTGAGCTTTTGTTTTTGCCATTTGCTTAGGGACTTTCCGTTAAGAATTTTCCTCGGAGTTCGGTATTTTTGTTATTTTACTTTTCACTATATAAAATTTTCTAGGTTACATTTCGTTATCAAATAAATTAATTTCCTCTACAAATAAAGTATGTTATGAAATGATGATGATGAAGGGCTTTTTAACGTCCAGCGTCATATCAAATGGATATTTAGGACGAGAACATGTTAATGTATCATGAATATAGTAACCCTGCTTTTTATTAGACAGACTGAGCCTGATTTTTAACGTACTAGTTCACAATGTAACAGTCAATAGGAAGACTACTCAGACATATTATTCGGACTCCGAGCAGACAAGTCTTTGCTTACTCCTTTATGTCGCATGCTTTGCGAGGAAAAAAATCCAATTTCACAGTCACGTTACAAAACAAAAATAGTACGCCATTAACGAAATAACGCAATAAAATATTAATGAATAAGGAGTGGCTATATTTGATTTGTAATAAGATTAAGCGAACCATATCAAAGAAAAGCGTTGACCAACGAAGAAAAAAAACTGCTTTTCGTGAATTAAATATGTTAATTAAACTATTATAGGATTACACGCATTTGAAATTAATCCCTAATATGCAAATCATATAAGATTTATATCAATATAAATGCTATACATACATTCTGATAGTATTGTGCGTGCTTCTTTCGTTGCAAAAGCACAACAAAAGTGAGAGTCTTTATTAAGTCTCATACCGATGTATTTTGAAGGAGGACCAGGCAATGCATTATAAATAGCAGCACAATCGATAAAGATGTCTTTAATATAAATTTCATTTATAAATAGTTTTCATCTGATTAGGGAGTAACTCAGCATATCTTAAACTAGTCACAGCTTGGTGTCGTTGTTTTTTCTTCATATAAGGGACTTATTATTTCTTACCTGGGAGGGGCTTGTCAAAATGTAGGGGATCAAGTTTTTTTCTGTAAGTGGAAAGGGGTTCAAATTTTTTTATAAATTCAAAGTGGGGGGATCAATTTTTTTTGCACAAGGATATAAGTAGTTTGCATCCTTCAAGGGACAAAATGTTTAAAAGAACATTACAACAGTCAAATGATAATATATTTTACCATCATTGATCAAATTTATTTCATTACCATATATATATATATATAATTTGTGTACTGTATATGTAACTGATAAAATTTAGTTCTATTGACAAATGTAAATTTAAATCTTACATGTTTCAGTTGTTAACAAATATTTCGGACATTTAAAGTCATAGCGAATTTCGAGATCGTTACAACTGAATAAATAAAATATGCATGCTGCATACGAAATGTACACAATAGAAATCGATATAATAAGACAGTTTGAAATAGAAAATTAAGTACCAAAATAATGTGTGACACACTGATCACACATCAACATACCCCTCAGGACCTAAAAGCTTAACAGTTATAAATTCAAACTCGTCAGACTCATCTCCTGATAATTCGATTTCGTCATCTCCTGTACCTTGCATTTCAAGAGCTTCATAAGAGTCTGATTCTGTTTGATTTTGATTTTCATCTAACTTTTCAAGCGCATAAGATTTTGGCATGGTAGACTTGGATTTTTTATTGTAAACATTCTTCCCTATCTAAATTGCTTCCGTTTTGAAAGAAAATCTAAAGCAGAGAGTTTTTTTTTTATAGCTGCCAATTCCTTTCTTGATCGAATTGATTCAAGTCCATTTGATAACAATTCTTCCACCTTGATTCTATATCTGACTGGTTATTTCAAGCATTACAGCCATGTTTTGGTATAATCAGCTTAATAGTTTAAGATAAATTAAGTATAAATTAAAACGAAATATACAACGATTTGTGCATAATTTCTTCAAAAAAAAAAAAAAACAAATCACACTGCATCATGAAAGAATATAGTGTTGACTAATAAATTCACCATTAAATGATCAAATATTCATCTAACCTGCAAACAAACAGTTGAATTTGATACAAAAGATGATTCTAAGTTGATAAACACCACTTTATATATCTAAATGTACCTTTTTGTTTTCATTATAAGATCCTTTTGGGTCTAATTATACCTCTCAAAATCCTCAAAAGTTGTACTTTTTAGGCTAATAAATCAAAATGTTTTGGGGTAACTAACACAAGAAGAAATGTGAGATATGTGACAATAAATGAGTAACTGAATTGTTCAAGCTGAATGAATTAGTCATATAAAAGTTTACCAACTCCATGGAGTTTTCAATAAGCTGACAAACAAGATTACTTTTAAGCCCAATATAAGAAATTAGAAAAAAAGTCAGAAAAAGCATTCAAAAGCACTGATTATGGCTTGCTCTACCTACTAAAATTTCTTGGAAGAGCCCTATTTCAAGGCAATTTTCCCTCAAATATATTTTTGGGACTCATTCCACTGAGAATATTTCATTTTTGCAATATTTCCTTGAAATAACATAAGTGTTTTTCATTTTAAAATGTTGCATGTTTAATTAATATATATGTTCCTGGTTTATTAGAGGGGGGATCACATTTTTTTCAAATATTTTTAAGGGGGATCAAATAAAAAAAGTGAAATATAAGGGGGGATCAAGAAAATTTTATATGTTTGATTTCCAAATGACCAGCCCCCCTCCCAGGTAGAAAATGATAAGTCCCTAAAATAAGAGCGGGCATATTGTCATACCTTGATTGAATTACCATAGTAAATATACTTCCTTGTTCTAATTACACACATTGCAAACATTTTTTCATACATGTTCTTCCTAGTATTGAATGTATTTAAATGCAGTAGAAATTGATCAGGATATATTAAAAGTATATTAAACCATTGTGGTGACGTCAGCCTATTCATTTTCCGTGGATTCTTTTCTAGAATCAACGCTTCCTAAATCTGCCGCTGAAATGGACTCACCAAATTATATTAAATTGTTTCCTTTGTGTGTCTAATTTCATTAAGTTTGAATTGGCTAATTTACTGATTTCTGTTCACTAATGGAATTAATTTAAAAACTTACCTTTAATTTTTGTAATTTGTATATGCCTTCACTGGGAATCGAACCCTTCCTTGAAATCTGTTATGAATGACTGATATCAACACATCGACGAAACCTCTCGGCTATCAATGGGTTATAACTTAGATGTCTATTTTATATATATAAATGAACATCGGACACACAGGGGTTGTACCTTTATATATACACAATGGGCAGTTGTATAGTATAAGTTGGTAGCCGCGAGGTTAGCATGCTTAAAATCAACGAGTTAAAAGATAGGGATTCGTCGGTTTAGGTTCGAATCCCTGTATTATCTCTGTTGTCCCAATTCTGTTTTTTTTTTTCTAATAATGCATGTTATAGTGGATATTTTTGTAATAATAGCGAGTTTTACCGTTTATTTTTTGATTATTATTGGCTATTTCACATGTTTGAAACAAAATGATTACATTCTATTTGTCAATTTTTGTTGTATAAATATAGTATGATTTCATCTGTTTTACTGTTTTACTATATAATTTTACAAATGTTTATTCTCAAATTCCTATGCGAGAAAATCGTGATGTGCCTAGAGTGCTAGAAATTTCGATAACATACTTATTATATATACTTTATATATGCTCTTTGGTCGGGTTGTTGTCTCTTTGACACATTCCCCATTTCCATTCTCAATTTTATTAGAAATAAGTTCGAATATGTCTTATTTTGTAAAACAGATAATATTCAGATGCCTAATAAATATAAATATAACTATAAAGATCTTTAAAGGTAGAAGTGTTATATTTGTATTTTGTTAACCAATTAATTGTGATCTGAGATTTATCAATGCATCGTTGGACACGATAACATGGTTATTTAAACTCACTTACAATACCTTCTAATTAAGAAAAGGCTTTAATTTTGAAAAGAAATTAACACAATAGTTTGTTATAGATACAATGGATAAGCGTAGATTCATGAAAACAAACCATTCGCCCTCCGGCTCATGGTTTCTTTTCAAGAATCCACGCTTATCCATTGTATCTATATAACATCGTGTCTTGCGGTGGAGGTATTCTTATATTGGATCCCTTTTCTTCAAACATTAATTTTAAAATTGTTACTTTGATCTTTTAGTCATCTGAAATATCTTAAACTCAAAAAGTGAAGTATTGTTAAGAGTTCAAGTTATTTTTAGATATTGTTGTGTTGTAAATTCAGTGCTTTTCAAACATTTTGCTTGCAGTAAATTCAGAATTGTTCAGTACAGTTTTAAACAATTCAGGATGTTTTAGTTTTGTACATTGTAAAACGCAACACTGAACAATCTAAACATCGACTGAATGTATCTTAATTGACTGCAAGCGAATTGTCTAAACAGAGCTGAATTTACTGTAGTGAATAAGTCTGAAACACTGAGCATAACTTATTAATGTGTTGTTTTAGACTTTTTGGAGCTGTTAAGATCCAAATTACCGTTTTGTCAATATTGCTTTAATAGTCATATATTTCACCATCGATGGGGTATATGCACAAGGATGTATCTGTTTTACCCTCTCCGCTATGCTATTTGCTAAAACGTATATGCTTTTTTTGTACAAGACCGTTTGTAACGCTAACTTTCAAAGCTGAGCGATTCCCGTTGGCAAAGAATGATTCCATTTGAGCATCATTATAGATAGTCGTTGTTGAAAAAAGAGATGAATAATTCCTCTAAGGCATTTTTATATACAGACATTATATACAAATTAATCGCCTTCGGTATAATTTTATTTCCGAATTATGCAAATGGAAATTCTCCTTATGCATTATGCATTTTCATCTGCGTTCGACAATGATTTCACTAGGAAACTTGTGCCTTCAAGGAATAAGTCATAGTAACAAAGTGTCTAAATTAGCCATCACGCAGACATGTGATCATTTTTGCGACTTATTGCATGCGATTGTTTGCAAAGGTCTTTAGGTGAAAGAATACTTGAATAAGATTTAGAATTTTAAACTTAACAATCTCTATTGATATTTGGTGTAATCAAACAGATAAATAATGCTCAGGCGGGGATTTCCCGAAATATATACCAGTCTAGAGAAGAGATTTCCTTCGTCTGGCGCTCACGAAATTAATCTTCTATCGACATTTTTGTTGAAAATTCTGTTTTTAAATACACAAAGCAACATGATTATTATCATAAAACCATACATAATCATATCCATGTCATGATATTTTACAAAATGTGCGTCCACTATTGATATTGAGATAGTAAAACGAAAACGACAGATTACTCTGGGATATTGAAGCGTGAATGAATAATTCATTGTAGCAATCTTCAGTTTCTGGAATAGAATATCTGCTTTTTATTCAAAAACAATGTTGCTATGTATTTTCAAGAAAAACTATGTAAAAAAAAACTACTTAAACATCGTGCTTGTATAAAAATAAGGTGATGTGGTATGCTTGCCAATGAGACAACTTTCCACCAAAGTTTAAATGAAGTGGACGTGAGCAATTAAAGGCAACCATACGGCCTTCAGCAATGAGAAAAAAACCCATACCGTTTGGTTGGCTATAAAAGGCCCCAACATGAAAAAAATGAAACAATTCAATTAAGAAAACTAACGGCCTAATTTATAACAAAACAATTTACGAAAATATTACATATATGAACCAACGACAACCATTAAACTACAGGCTTATGACTTGGGACAGGCACATAAAGATTGTGGCGGAGTTAAACATACCTGTCAGCGCTCAACGCCCATAACCTGGGACAGTGGTTTAACAGCACAACATAAGAACAGACTATCAAAATCAGTTGAAAAAAGCTACACTTATCAGATCAATACAAAGAAAAAAAATTAAACAAAAACACAGACAGGACATGGCAGGTATATATCCATCCCTCGTCCCTTATATAAAAAAAGACACTAAGTACAGATCTGAGAGTACTCGCAGTTACTGACAGCTAGTTCAAAGCCAATAAACTAATAAAAAATATCATGTACCAATGGATTTAGTGTAAAGACATCATTAACAGTCAGAGAAAAACATGACATTTTGCAATGCAAAAATATAGGTATCGACAGATTGTAGTATCGTCATAGTACATATGTGATATATTAAGTATAGTTTTAATTTACTGATAAAAACATCAATATTCATGCCCCAAATAATTAATATTCAAAGATCTAATTACAGTTTTGAATAGATAACCTTTTGTAATATGTTTATTTAAGGGATTGATAAGTTTACCCAGATCGTATCGAAATTTTCGGGCTCGGTTAACAACATCACCGTAAAATTTAGGATATGCTATTCCGATTGAAATAAGTTTTCTGCAGGTACTGCAAAACTTGCAAACCAAATCTTTGTATTTATTGAAGAATTTAGTTAAGGTTTTAGGTAATTTGTGGTAACGAAATCCCTGATTTAAAAGTTTACTAGAAATACATAAATAACGTTCATCAAAATTCAAAACGTCATAAAAAAGTAAAATCACAAAAATACTGAACTCCGAGGAAAATTCAAAACGGAAAGTCCCTAATCAAATGGCAAAATCAAAAGCTCAAACACATCAAACGAATGGATAATAACTGTCATATTCCTGACTTGGTACAGGTATTTTCTTACGTAGAAAATGGTGGATTGAACCTGGTTTTATAGCTATCTAAACCTCTCACTTGTATGACAGTCGCATCAAATTCCACAGACACGGGCAAATATATAAACACCGTAAGAAGGTGCCAAAGAAACATCACCGTCCAAAAAAGGAAAATTACAAATAGGGAAAGAAAAATCAATCCTTTTGTCGTAATTTTTGTGTAGAGTATCTGGTGTTATACTAAAATATCTAAATCTAGGAAAGGATAGTTATTGTTGTTGATATTTGAATTATTTAAAGTAAGTTTCTTTGGGTTAATTCAAGCAGTATATTTATAGAATTATTGATTTTTTGACGAAAAAATATAAAATATTTGCAAGATAACGGTGAGTATTGTAGTATTAATTAGGAAGATGTTTTAATTCATAGTCAAAAACAAGGCATTCTTTTAAGTGTATCGATCATACATTGCTATCTAACAGTTTGCTAGTACATAGTTATCTGTACTGCTTATCCATAAACTAAGAACCATCAGGGATTGTTGCTGCCGTTTGAACGTAAACAAGTTACTATTATTATTTTTTTCAATTGTTTTTCGGCTAAGCCTCGGTCAAATACAGCTAACCTCGGCCCAATACAACTAAACTTAGACTTAATACAGGATTAATTTTAAAAAACACCAATTTAAGGGGTACAGAACACGTAAGGGAGTTAACTCTTTAAAAATCAGATAAACGTTTTCATCACAAAATATAAGTAAAGAGAAATTAAGCTTCTAAATGATCAAAATTAGTGTTTGTCAAAGTGCTATATATACAATAAAATTATGCCTGTAAAATGTGTGGTTCAATAATTTGGAAATTTATATATTTTTGACAACAGGTCAAAGTAAATATTTTGTCAAAATTTTAAGAACATTAAACAAGACATATCTATTTTAGTCAAAGTGGATCTTGATATCTATATTTTTAACGGGAAGCTTAGTACAAAAATTTACGATAAAAGAGATGATTTTTTATTTCCTATTGTTAATTATCCATTTTTAGATGGTGAGGTTCCCTTGTCACCATCTTATGGTGTTTATATTTCTCAACTTGTTCGATTCACTCGTGTATGTAACAACGTATTTGATTTTAACGAAAGAAATCTCTGTATAACTGAAAAATTATTACACCAGGGTTTTCGATATCACAAACTAGTCAAAACATTTACTAAATTGTATCATCGGTACAAGGACATTATTCGTAAATATAAATCAGCGTGCAGACTTCATCTTATAGGTTCAGGTATTTCACATCCAATCTTTTATGGTAATAGATATACAAAGCACACAAATGTCGTCTTTCACCTCAAAAGCTAAACAAACCTTTAAACAGACTTATTCAGGAGGGATATAGTTACGATACTGTTGTCAGGTCATTAACGATGGCATATTTTGGAATTAATATTGATTCACTCAAGGGTCTTTGCATCGGAAATAAACACATTTATTCTAAAACCAGTTGTTGGCATGATACGGGTTATGTTCCGCTCATATATTCTATGATGGTATGATATTAAACCCCTAACGGGAGGGATTTTGCTTGATTTTTATATGATGAAGACATAATCTTTCAATCAGTTTAATTGAGGTGTAGAGCTGGCATGTCAGTAACTGCAAGTTGTCCTTTGTTAATTTATGTATCATTGTCATTTTGCTTAGTTTCTTCTGTTACCTATTCTGACGTCGGACTCGGACTTCTTTTTAACTGAGTTTTACTGTGCGTATTGATGTGTGTTTGTTTATTCTACCTTGGCTAGAGGTACAGGAGGAGGGTTGAGATCTCACAAAATATGTTTAGACCCGCCGCATGTTTGACCTATCCCAAGTTGATAGCCCAGGCCTTTGTTAGTCTTGTGTCTGTTTTTTTTAAATTTTAGTTCATTTATTTGTTTCGGAGTTAAGTGTGACATCCATTTCCACTGAACTAGTACACATTTTTGTTTAGGAGCCAGCTAAAGCCCGCCTCCGGGTGCGGTTTTTTTCGCTGTGTTGAAGACCCATTGGTGGCCTTCGGCTGTGTCGGGTTGTTGTCTCTTTGACATATTTCCCATTTCCATTCTCAATATTATCATTTCTCCTTAACACATATTGATTGAGACATGATTGAGAACAGTCGACTCGTCTAACTAACCAGATGTGATGTCTGTTATAAAAAACAATAAAACAAGGCTGCATAGCTAACAACTGGATTTTGCTTTCGTTGTTGAAGCAGCAGTAAGGTGAGCCTTAGTTGCTTGCATCTTCGTCATTTGGATTTAAGTAGATAGTTGTCTGAATGGCAATCATTCCATATTTCTTTGTTGTCCCCCGTTCGACGCGTAGTGGGGAATAGAAAATTGCCAGGCGTCCATCCATCCGTCCGATTGCCCTGTCTTGTAAGAGCTCTCACATGAAAAGCTTTTTTTATCAAACTCATATTCATGGTTTATATTAAAAATGTTTCAGACAATTTCGAAATCAATGCCGATCAACACTTTTTAAAAGAGTTACGTTACTTTAAAATATTTTTAAAAATTATATGGAAAACTGCATTTAAGCACTTTCAAGTCTATAATTCTTTAAGATATTTATTACAAATTATAAACGATTGGAAATGTTGGACAGCCACGCTAAAACTCAGTATTTTTATGTTATAGAAGGACTGTTTGTATAAACATATTCGCATAATTTTGCGACAGTATGTTAATGCATCTCAAACTATGTAACACATTTTAGACTATTTTGTGAAAAAAAAACATTTGTACACACAAGGTATAATTTGAAATGACCAGTCAACCATTTGAAAATCATTGTCCATCTAATTCATTGATTGCCGTATGATATTTATTTTAAGAAAATACTGTTATCGTCGCATTTGTGATTGGAAGTGGGAACGAAGATGTGCATATCAAACATGGATGGGGTAAGTCTATTATGATACATGAGAACAGCACGTTCACGTCATAGAGTTACATTGGACGTCTATATAAACAATGGCTGTCAAGAACCTATACATCTATATGGAGCAGGATCTTCTTACCCTTCCAGAGCACCTGAGATCACACCAAGTTTTTGGTGGGATTCGTGTTGCTTACTTAGTCTTTAGTTTTCTATGTTGTGTTTTGTGTACTATTGTTTGTCTTTTTTCTTTTTTAGCCATGTCGTTGTTAGTTTATTTTCGATTTAAGAGTCGTTATCTCTTATAAAACCAGGCCAAATATGTATAATCAAGTATTGGACACGTGTTTTTATGCCTGTCCTTTAGCTACGAGATATAAAAAATATGATTTGTTTTGTTCAATCGTTAATGAAAGTGAAATAGTGAAACATTAATTCGCTTTTAGTAGTTAATTTGGTTCAATTTTGTCAAAATAAGCTAAGAAAAATCGATGTATAATTCTTGACTTGCAAGTGAATAATTCGACCTCTTTGAATCCGTATTCATGTGACCTTTAGTTAACCCTTAGCTGTAGATGTGTTACGCATGTATTGAGCTATTAAAAGGAAAAGAATGTCAACATTGAAAGCGAAACAAGAATCAACCATTTGGTTGACTGATTTGATCCACAAAAACATATTCTGAAACAGGTAAACACGATAATAAACATGCCTTTTAACCTACAATATGAAATCAGACAAATCAAATTGCACGTGGTCGCTATTTATTCATATCAAGTTATATTGGGTCATATGACCGTCGGCAGTCTTCGGAGGTCATCTCGATGGTTACTAGTAATTAGATGACGTCTAGACAAAAATACACACGAAATGTTGATATATATTATCGATTCCATGCATTGTTAATTGTTTATTTTAGACTTTTTGAAATATATACGTTTTAGCATGTTATAAATCAAATATGAGAATTTGAATCAAATCGGTGAACATGAATGTGACAGCTAATGCCCCTTTAAACAATTATCTACATGTATCTTAAAAAATATACCACAGAGTAAATATGTTGTAAGAGATCTTCTTACATAAATATCAGTTACTCCCAAAGAAATATTTAATACGTGACAGTTTTTTATTTATAACTCTACCCAAAACAAATGATACGTCAATATCTTATACATTGTGTACTATATATTTGTATTAAATAATTATCTATATTTGATTGCATGTTATGTATGTTTTTATATTGTATATATTTGTCTTCTGTGGTTTGTATTGATTTTAACTTTAAATGGATCCTTTGAAAGAAAAGAACTTTGATTTGATTTGACACTTTAATAATTAGTTAAGGAAACAGTAGTTCATCAATGTTCAAATCTCTGAAATCGATTATCAAGATAACGAACAAAAACTGAGGGAATCTCATGAATTTTAAAAAGTAGCGAGACCGGGTGAGTCAAAGTGTAATACCACCAGTATTTTTCCCCTTTTAGTCTTTGTTAAATTTGCACTTTTCTAAAAATAGTGCAGATTTTATCTTTGTTTCAAATAATAAATACTAAATACCTGGCATGAGTAAAGTTTTATCCTGTCCAGTACTAAAGACAAAATTTCACATAACATTTCATTGCATATAAGATAATAACCATCACTGGAAGTTAACCAATCATTTTTCCATCCCTTTCTTTCCTGTTTTCAAGCTTTAGTAACCATGTAACCTCAAGTTTTCAAAATGTTTTATAGAAACACACAAAAAAAAAAAACCGTATGGTCCTTTGAAACACCAAAAATACATGTATCTGACTCAGAAATATTTTACTGCAATGAAATTAATGAATTAATTTTCTACAACTTTCAAATTCAAGGGAATATTTTTTTGCGACTCTTTTTCCATGCAAAACAAATTTCTTTGTAGAGGGGTCTAAATACAACAAAAACAACATTTTCAAAAAGACCAAAAAAGTGAAAAGGTATATTTAAACAAGACGCATTTGACTAACAACGGATGTTCTTTAACCCTGCTGACTGCCATTGGCGATTGCCAAATAAACGGATCACCAGATGTAACAAAATGGATCTTATTTGTTAATTTAATGCCAAACAGAAAACTATAAACTTGCGGAAAAGATGGCCGTACCTTGACCTACAATGGTTTACTTTTTTAAATTGTTACTTGGATGGAGAGTTGTCTCATTGGCACTCATACCACATCTTCCTAAATCTATATATGGTATACCGCAAACAAAAGGTGGTGCAAAAATAAGTACACCATATCCGGATTTCGACAATTAATGTCTCTTCAGTGATGTTAGGAATCGAAACGGTATTTGGAAGGCCATATAATTTACCTCAATTTAGGATATACTCTTGAATTTGAAGAGTCGAAATAGGATGAACGGATCATATAAACCCGAAGGCAAATATAATACAAGCCCAAACGAAAAAAATATAATTAGTCTAAATTGAAAACAACGTTCAAACCTATGATTGCTTTGGATAAAGACCGCAATTTTATAAGTGTGCATGCAAAACAAATTTCTTCGAAGAGGGGTCTTAATACAGCACAAACAACATTTTCCAAAAGACCAAGAAAGTGAAAAAGTATATTTAAACAAAACGCATTTGACTAACAGGTCGAACAAAGGATGTTCTTAAACCCTGCTGAATGCCATTTGCGATTGTCAAATAAACCGATCACCAGATGTAACAAAATGGATCTTATTTTATAATTTAATACCAAACAGAAAACAATAAACTTGCGGAAAAGATGGTATACCGCAAACAAAAGGTGCAAAAATTAGTACTCCATATCCGGATTTCGACAATTAATGTCTCTTCAGTGATGTTAGGAATCGAAACTGTATTTGGAAGGTCATATAATTTACCTCAATTTAGGATAGACACTTGAATTTTGAAGAGTCGAAATAGGATGAACGGATCATATAAACTCGAAGGCAAGTTCAAACGATTAAAAAAAAGGTCTAAATTGAAAACAACGTTCAAACCTATGATTGCGTTGGATAAAAACCGCAATTGTTATACGTGTGCATGCAAAAACAAATTCTTCTTAATACAGCTATATATATATATATATATAAAGTCTCTGATTGAATGTATAATAAAAACTATAACAAAATATTCCATACGTTTCGGCCATTACGGACTTCTTCATTGGAATTAATTACAACATTGAAACAACAATTACATCGCTTGGATACATTACGTTACAATTACTACAATGACGTTCATTTGTCGCTTTTTTTTCTCTTTTGGGTTATGAATATTTTTACTATCGTTCGTACATAGTGTTGAGTCCATCAGGTTCTACAGTTTTTAATTTTTTGATCCGAAAGGATTCTTTAGTTTTTCGGTAAATTTCTGTGCCAAATACTTTTTCTAATGCAGTGACTTTTAGATTTTTTAACGAATGGTTATTTTGAATGAAGTGGTTTGCTACGGGGTCGTCTGTTTTGTTTGTTTTTATTTTTTGAAAAGCTCAATAACATCCTTTGATAAAGTGTATCGCCTGTTTGTCCTACATATAGAAGTTTTTCGCATTTTGTTCAGTATTCCATACACTACGCTCACAGTTTTACAGTCTATTTGTCCCTGAATATTATATTCTTTTCTGGTGTTATCAGAGAATACTTTGTGGTTTCATTAATGTGTGAACATAATGCACAATTTTCCCCGCATGGTCCACAGCCATTACTCTGTTTATAAAATAATAAATTATGCTTCTTGTGCACTAAGATGTCTTTTATATTGTTGTCGCGTTTGAACACTACGATAGGCAGATCGGGGGATATTTTCTTCAGTCTGTTAGTTTGATGTAGAATTTTTAAATGTTTTCTTGGAATAAGTAGTTACTAAAGGTACTCTGTTGTTTTCTTTCTTTGTTTTATACTGTAAAAGTTCGTCACGGTTTAACATGTCGACTTTTTTCAATTGATCTTCAGTTGACGAATTATTATATTCCCGTTTTCGCAGGTGCGTTTTTATTTCTTCTCTTCTTCTTTTGTAATCTTCTTCTGTTGAGCAAATGCTTTTAATACGAATACCGAGTCCATAAGGTATAGCATTTTTGATAGAATTTGGATGGCTCGAAGAAACATGTAGGTACT